>VZTJ01000685.1:401627-419104 GCA_013397795.1 Orthonyx spaldingii
GCTGGCGGCACGGGCGGCCGTGCCCTGCCTGCCCCGGTGTCCCCGGCATTACCGGCATCACCCCGGATACCGCAGCCCTCCGCCCCCAGCATCACCCAGCTGAGCCAGCCCTCCGTGCCCGGTGATCCATCCCTCTATCCCAACACCAGCCCGGGGTGCCCCAGCCCGCCCTCATCATCACCCAGGGTGAGCCATCCCTCTGTCCCCAGCACCACCCGGGGTGAGCCATCCCTCTGTCCCCAGCATTACCCAGGGTGAGCCATCCCTCTGTCCCCTCCACGGCCCCGTGGCTTTCCCGGCAGTCCCATCCCTGCTCCACGAGTGCTGCCCTGCTGCCCTCAGCATCACCTCAGGGTGTCACAGCGTCACTGTGAGATGCCCCAATTCTGCCACCTCTGGGCGCTTTGAGCTGGAACGGTGGGACAATGGTCGCCTCTGCACCCTCCCCACTGAGCTTTGGGGACATGATGAGAGTTCCTTTGGATGTGCCGCGAGCCCTGCCCTGGATGCAGCTGGGATTGACGGGGGTCAGAAGGGATGGAGCAGGATGATAGAGGTCAGGAGGTGTTGTGGGATGTCACGGTCCCTCCTCCCCGCAGGGCAGGTGTCCCTGTGCCAGGGGCTGAGCTCGGGGGTGGTGACACGATGGTGATTTCCCTGGGGCCTGGCAGGCTGGCAGCCAGCGGTGTGGCGGGCACGGACAGGGCACAGAGCCCTGTGTGCGGCCCCTGCAGTGATCCCAGGCTAAATCCGTCCCGCGCTGCCGATGCTGAGCAGATAGAGGCGGATCAGCCACCCGGGGATCCCCAGGGACGGCTCCACCGCCAACGGCCCCCGGGCTCGGGAGCTGTTTATCCAGAGAGGAGAGAGGATTGAACCCGGCCGAAGTTTCCTCCCGCCCGCAGCCAGCCCTGACTGGCACAGGATGTCCCCTGAGAGCCTGGCTGGGGTCACCCCCGGCCCCTGTCCCCTGCCAGCTCCCCGCGGGAGCAGCCGCCTGGCAGGGACTGTGCAGATCCCACCGGGGCTACCCCGAGGCCACCCTGGGCGCTCAGCCTTCCCTCCCGCAGGGCTGCGAATGACGATGGGGAGCGGCCCTGCCGCGCCTGGGGATGCGGTGCAGCGGCTCAGTGCAGCTCCCGGCCCTGCAGAGCCCCGTGGTGGCTCCCAGCCTGCCCGAGGAACGCTGCTGCCACTGTCCAAGGTCTCGCTGGCCCAGGCACTCAGGGAAGTCAAGGCTGAGCCGAAATTCCAGCTACAAACATCCCTAAGCTCAGAGGTTTGAGTCCTGAGCTGGCTCTGCACCCACGGCTGAAGCTCATTCCTCAGCATCCTCCTGGCCAGAGCTGCAAAATCCATCCTTACAGAGCCAATGGATAAAATGCTCCTTTGGGAAAGACATCCTTAACGTCAGGCTCCCTTCTCCCATCCAAAGGTCACAATCCATAAAACAGAGTCCTGAGTGTTCCCTGGGACCCTGGCAGGTTCCTGGCCCTGCTCCCAGCACCACCCACTGCAAACCCCATCACAGACCCCGAGGAGATGGAAACTGGGATCCACCAGAGCGTTTGTTGTGAGGGTGTGGGGTTTTTCTCTCTGAATTCTTTAACAAAGGCAGGTTGTGCTTCACGCAGTGTGGGAAGAATGGGTTTATCTAGAGCAACTCCCGGCTCATTGAAGAGAAAAGCACTTGTTGTTCCTCTCTGGCTGGTTTTGGCTGGGCACTCGAGACTGGAGCATCCCCTGCGAGCCAGAGCTGCAGTGGAGGGAGGGAGGGAGTGAGGGGACCCAGGCAGGGCTCATGCGGAACTGAGGGGAACCAAAAATGCAAAACAACTCGTTAGGGCAAGTGAGGAAAAGCCTAAAGAAAAGCCAGGGCAGTGGAGAGTCCAGAGGCAGGAGCTGAGCTGAGAGTTGGGTCAGAACCTGGTGCTTGTTAGAGGGGGATGGATGGGAAGTGGGAGCTGACAAACACAGGCAAGAAAAATGGTCTAAAACGAGAGTGAAACATGGCCATGCCAAAAACCCCCAACCTGCCAGAATTAGGAAGTGCTGGGTAATGAAACAGTACTGGTAATGAAAGCATTTTTCCTGGGATCCTGTCAGCCCCCTCAGCTGCCCCTTGTGATGCCAGTGCAGGAATTCTGACAGCACATGTCAGCCAACAACTGAAAACTGTACCAGTGCCTTTCCAAGCACAGGCAGAGGCATCCTGTGGCTGTCAGTGCATCCCACCCGGCTTGGAGCAGGCAGAGGTGCCTTTCCAACAGGTTACTCCAGTTTATTCCAATTTAAGGCAATTTGCACACTGGAGTGAGCTCCAGGAATGCTCACCATGCAAGTCTGCCTTTCAGTGACACTGGATTTATCATCTTCCCTCTCTTTCAGACCATTCTGAACGTGATGCCTTCCTATTCAGGCTAAATCAAATATTTATCAACGTTGCAGCATCTGGCACTGCTGGGTTGCATCAGCACTTTCTCCCTAAAATGCCTTTTTTGGGATCTCCCGGCTCTCTCCAGCTCCTGCCTCTCAAGCCGCCATTTCCTGCGCACCAGGCTTCGGCTTCAGAGGGAATGTGGGGTGGACAAAATCTGAGTGTCAAATACAACGAAAGGAGGGCAATGCTTGGTCACTGTTATGGAAAATTCCTTGTTGTTATGGCATGAACTGCCTGGGACAGCAGACAGCTGGGATGGATATGAAAACACAGATGGTTTGGGTTGGATTAGGGAGACACGGGGACAGGACAGCACTAGAAATGTTCCCTCTGGCTGGGCATGAGTCTCTGTGCCAGGGAGACACTTGGATTTTGGGATAAAATCCTGAATAGATCTGAGCTGAACTGACTCAGGCCCGAGAGAAATCCATTTCCACATTGCCAAATCATCATGATAACAATAACAACAAAAGAGAGAAACCTTCCTCCCTGCTCTCTGCACTCTGCCACGGGACAATGTTTGCTTTCTTTGAGCCTGTCCCACTCTCTTGGCACGGGCTGGGAACATCTGTGCTGTGGAGTGGAAATTTGCTTTGAAAAGCCCCATCCTGCTCCCGGCCTGGGGGCAGCTGGGGGAGCCCGAGTGGGGCTGGGAGAGCCGGCCTGGGCTGGCACCACCCTCTCCCTGCCCTCTCGCTGCCCTCTCCCTGCCTGCAGCACTTTTAGGGCTCAAGGCAGGCAGAGAAATCTCCCACCTTGAAGTCCCTCCCTACTCAGCCTCTCCAGCTCGGATTAAATTATAGATAGCAGAGTGAGTTATTTTGTGTCCCATGAAAGATGCATGGGGCCTGCCTTTTTTGGGAGTCTGTTTGAGGAGGGATAGCATCAAGGCAGGGAAATTCTGCTTTTCCAGGGGTCTGGGCTCACGCTGATGAATAGAGCTGGCCACACTCCATCGGTTCAGAATGGGAGAGCAGGGGATAACCCCGTGCTGCAGGAACTCCTGCACTTTGCAGCAATTTTGCTCGGATTTTTCATCTGTTCCATCCCTGGCTGCTTCACTGAGCAGGTGTCCCCAGGCTCTCCCCACCCATTATCCCTGTGCACTGAGACGACGTGATCCCTGCAGCAGGAGCTGAACCTGGCTTTGGGAAGGGAGAGCTGAGCTGGGTTTGTGTCTGGAAACTCCCCCAGGCTCTCCCGGGGGCTCAGCGAGGCTGGGGGAGCTCAGAGGCCTCGGCTGGGAACCAGCCTCACACCTTCGGTGTCTCAGGGATAAATAAACAGAGAGGTGTGCACCAAGCTCCTGCTCAGCCCGGGCCTGGCAGGGAGCGGCTCGGGTTGCTGGGCTTGTCTGGAGCGATCCGTGTGTGTCACACACGGGGAGCCGGGGCGCGCCGGGCTGCAGCGCATAGCTCTTAGCGCCTGTGAGACGGTGACGTGTGCCGGGAGGGACAAGGATGTGCTGGGGAACAGGTCCTGCCAGGCTGAGCACAGCCCGGGAGGTCACAGAGCCATTCAAGTCACAGCCCGGGGGGTTGTGGGCTCTATTTCCTATTGGAACGTGGGAAGGTGCCCCAAATCCCCGTCCCTGCAGCGACAGCGCTGTGGGGCTGAGCCTCGTACGCGGACACTGGGTGGGGACTGAGGGGACACGGGGAGTGCTGGGAGAGGGGACAGGGGTGTGCTGGGCCAGGGGACACGGTGAGTGCTGGGCCAGGGGACAGGAGAGCTGCTGCTGCTGGCAGTGCTGGTGTGACCCACTCGGCTCCTACAGGTGAATTCAGCCACTGTCTGTGCTCAAAACTCGGGCTGGTTTAACCAAGTGATGCTGCTTCCCACTGAAAATCAGGATGGGCAAGACAGGGCTTCTTCAGAGAACCTGAGCTCTCGATTTTCCAGTCTGGAGGGTGGCAGGCCCAGGGCTGAGCCAGCTGGCTGCTGTCACAGAGAGAAAGCGAGATTCAGCAGCCACAGCTTCCACCCTCCACAGAGCCAGAGGGTGCCAGTGGCTAGAGGGTGACAGAGTCAGGAACATTCATTTCATTTTGCTGCCTCCTGGGCACGGAGAGCCATCTGGGGCAGGAGGAGAGTGCAGAACTCTGGTTTTACATCCTGGGAGCAACCACACCAAACCAGGACTCCTGCTCCTCAGTGGATTCATGGATCCTCCCCTCCTGCAGTGACAGGTTTGGGGTGACCCATGGGGACAGAATGGCTCTGCTGCGGTGGGGCAGAGTCCTGATCTCCAAACGCTGCCCCTTCTGCACCTCCAAGCCCTGCCCCGGGGAGCTGGTGGTGACACAGCTCCTTGGGACCCCTGGGTGGCTCTCACAGGCTCCACTGCCCTCCTCATTCCCCTGCACAAGCACAGAGGTTTTGCCAGCCTGTCCCACATTGCAGAGGTTGGATCCTGGACCTCAAGGCCAGCAAGCGCTGCTGCAGAGCCTGTGGAACCTGCTGAGTGTTTATGGCTCAGAGCACCAAGGACTCCAAAGGAAAGGAGGATGGAATGGCTGAATTCCTGTGCTAAAGGCTCCAGTAATGAGAGCAAGGAATTTTCTGGCAGAAGGAAGACAATTTGTTCAGTGTTTGATGGACAACAGAGGAGCACAGCCTGAAGGCTCCACCTTTGCTGTGCTGTGAGCAGGAAACGCTTTTAGTGGCACATGAGGAAAAATAGGCAATGATACCTTTAAGTGCCTGTCCCCCATTGCCTACCAAAACTATCAGTGCAGGTGTGAGAGATAAATCATCTCCATTAACTAAAACATCTGAGATCCTCAGCATTAAGGGCTGCAACGTTCTGCTGCATTTTAATTGATGACAGAATTCTCCCAGGTCTCCAATGCCTGCAAGAGAAATTCTCCCTTTGCTTGCATCTCTTCCCGGGCTGCTGCCTACACTGATCTTTACACAAACAGTGTTTGAGAGCTGTTGCTTTCAATCCTAGATATGATACTGAGTTAGTAATAAGTACTTCTTCCATGGAAATTTGGAGCCTGTCTGAAGAATTAGGCCAGCACTCGGGAATCTGAGTGTGCCTGGCTGGAAACACCCAGGCATTCTGAGCAGTGACTGAACTCTCACTCGCCAGAACCAGGTCCCTGAAGACAGCTTTAAACTGGACACTGCAAAACAAGCAACCCCCACATCCCTGGATTCCTCTGAAAACGTGGGGTTAAAATCTTGGCTCAAAAGAGCTTCCCAATAAATGCCAAGAGTTGGAGCTGAGGACTTTTACCATAATCAGGAGCAGACAAATTAAAATAAACACAGAAGACTGAATTTACACAACAAGTCATTCATTAAAGGCAGGGCAGAAGCGGGGAGGGAAGAGAGACTGAGTGAAGTGAGAGAGCCTCCAAAAGTGAGCAGATCCGAGTCAGGCTGTGCCAAGAGCCTCTTGGGAAAGGTGGCAGTGTCAACATGGAAGTGTTATAACAACAGCCAAGATGATTCTCAGAAGTGAGGAATCCCTCTGCACCAATCTGAAAGGAACAGCAAACTCCTGCCCCCCCGCAGGAGTCAGACCCGTTCATTCCGTGCTGTGGAGGCTGCCAGGGGGATCTGGTAAATGCATGACAGGAAATATAGAACCAGAGTCTCCTCTAATTGTAAAAATGCTTTAGAACTACCTCAGCTGTAAGGAAAGGATCACCTGGACTGGCTGAGGAAGCAGCAGCCCCACTGCTCCTGCTCCAGCTGCTTGTGCAAGTCTGGAGAATTCCAGACCAGGCTGGCAACACCTGGAATCCCAGAACCCGGAACAGATTGGGTTGAAAGAGACCATAAAGTCCATCGCATCCCACCCCTGCCATGGGGAGGGACACCTTCCACTATCTCAGGGTGCTCCAAGCCCCATCCAACCTGGCCTTGGACACTGCCAGGGATGGAGAATCCACACCTCTCTGTTCCAGGGCCTCATTAGCCCTGTAGTAAAGAATTTCCTCCTAATTTCTAATCTAAACCTTTCCTCTTCTGCCTAAGCCTGTTCCTATTTTCCCCACAGGCAGTGGAATACTCAGATACCCCTTTGATTTTAGCAGGGTGGGATAATCACGGGGGGAATTGTGGCAATTGTTTCTTTTCAGCTGAAGCAGATTCAGTGCCCAGCAGAGTTCAGGGCCTGCAACAGCAGATCCCAGGGAGCTGTGGCCAGAAATTGGACCAGTAACACAAAGGACCTTCAAAAGGCTCTTAACCAGCATCCGCTCACCAGGTTAAGCTAAAAGAACCGGCAGCAAATCCATGGATTTAGCTACAGGCAATGCACACCAAGCCACGGCTCCCCTGTGCCAGGGGAGCTCCCAGAGGAGATGTCACACAAGTGGGAACAGGAGAGCCCGGGGCTGGCTGGAGCCTGCGGGCATTGCCATTGTCCCTGCCAGCCTGCCAGGATCCTGGAGGAGGGCACTTGGACCCAGCCCTCGAGTGCAGGAGAACACGGCAGAGCTAAACCAGGAGCAGGGCAAGGGGAAGCCTGTGCTCCCTGTGTTCCCTGTGCTCCCTGTGTTCCCTGTATTCCCCCTATTCCTTGTGTTCCCTGTATTCCCCCTATTCCCTCTGTTCCCTGCATTCCCTGTGATCCCCTATTCCCTGTGATCCGCAGGGGACAGCTGAACCCTGTCTCCACCTGCACATCACACCTGCAAGGCTGAACTGCAGCGTCTGCCCAGGCTGGATCACTGCCCTTTTCCGTCAGGGGTTCATGCTATTTTCCCCTTTAGCTGATCCCTTTTTAGATCTTTTTTTCCCTTTCTGCCCCCCTTGGTTCACTGCCTGGCTTTTCCTGGGTTTGCTGTGACCTCCTCTTGCCTGATTTTCCACCCCTCACCTGGGACAAATGTGTCCCACTGAGGGGCGGTCCCTCCACCCCGATGGCCCCTGCCAGACCCTTCCCTGCCCCTCTCTGGCTGCAGAGCCACGGAACAATTCCCAGAGCAGAGAGAGGGCTGGGCTTGGAGAGCTCAGGGGTTCCAGCCCTGCCCTGGAACACAACCTGGGAGCTTCACCACATCACAAGCCCCAGACTTTGTATTTTTGGGGTTGCTGCAAACAGAGTTCCTGCAGTTGTGCTTTCCCTTCTGTTTGTTCCTCTGGGGATTATCTGGTACCCTTCAGCATGGGAGCACACACCTGAACTGAAATTTGTTTTCTTATAAAACACCTGCAAAAAGCCTCTAAGTCAGGACAAATCAGTAGGGCCCAACCCCAAACTCTGACTGCCTGGATGATCTCTGCCTGTGCTGTCCATCAGAACCCTTTTCCCCCTGGGTATTTTCCGGTGCTGGTCTGAGATCAGAGTTCTGTGAAGCCTTTTGGGGTCCTCACTTCTCTCACCCCTCACAGCTGCCCTGTGACACTTTTGCTCTGCTGTCGTAGAAGTGACATTTTCAATCCAGAAGCTCTGTAGGTGCTGTTCTCTGTGCAAAACCTTCCTGATCCTCGCCACAATGCAGAAAGTTTGGGATAGCTCAACAAAAGTCATAAAGTCCTGGAAAATGGAGCTAAACTCAGGCAATCACCTGCTCCATCCCCTTGGCCAAGCAGGATCCAATAGGAGAAAGCAACTTGAGACAAATATTTGTCAAACTTTTCTGAAACATTTCTAGCATTGGGGATTCTGCCCTCCCTGACTTGATGGCTCTTTCTGGTAATTTCTCTTTCCAAATGCTCTTCTCCCGTCCTCCTCACTATAAGTTGTCCCAAAAACAACACAGTGACCCAACAGAGACATTCCCAGCAGTTTAAATCCTTTGCAATCCTCATCTGTGTCCCTCACAAGATCCCAGATGCTGCACATTCCACCAGGGCTGTTATGGCTCTCTGGGCTGTTCTTCCTCTGCAACAGGACACAGCAAAGGCTCCTGCAGAACTCCCTGTGGTTTGTGACTCTCCCCCGCAACCTCCCAGATCCTCAGCTGGAAATCAGCAACAACCCCCTGCCCTTGTCCCTCCTGGTCCTGGCTAGACTCAGCCCAAGGCTGTCCTGAACTCCTCTTTCCCCTTGTAACACAAACAGCAGCTCAGTCTTCATGAGCCCCTGTTTTCCTGGAGTTATTCACAAATCTGCCTCATTCCACTTCTCGGAGTCCTTGAGCCCAGTCCACTTGGCTCACAAATTCCTGGCCATTTACCCCAGCCCTTGTCTGGGCCATGTTCCCACTCTGCCATGCTTCACTTTACTCATTCCTCGATTAGGAAAAGCCTCCAGCCCATGAGATATTTCCAGTGGTGCTTTAAAGATCAAAGAGCAGAGCAGCTGAAATGGAACACGAAGAAGCTGCTGCTATTTGTGCTGCACACAATTCCAGTCAGTAAACACAAACCAGCCTTTAAATCTCTGACGTGAGATCCAGGCCCCAATGCACCTCTTTCCCCAGGGGTGGTAACAGCAAAAATCCTTTTGCTTTGAGGACTTGATCCCTCATACCTTTCATTTGCTGTCCCACTATTGCCAAACTCATTGGTTTTTGCATTCCAGTGGGGTCAGATCCCAGGGAGAATGGAGGGATGCAGACACTGCCATCAGAAGCAGAGGGAGCTGATCACTCCCATTTCCCAGCCTGACGCTTTGCTCACCCCAGGATCAGGGTCCAGCTTCCACTGCAGCAATGATCAGAATATCCAGGTCCTTTCAGGCCCCTGGGGGTGGCAGCTTTCAGGGGCTGATTTGGACAGAACCACGGGCATGTCAGAAGAGCTTTTTTGTGTTCCCAGTGAATGCTGCAAGTGCTCCCCTGCAGTTCTCATCTCTATTCAACCAACCTTTCATTTTAATTCGGTCTCAGCTGCCTTTGTCACTTCAGGGATGAAGTGAGCAGAGCCTGAGCCAGTCTCTGTGCAGGAAACAGGATCCAGGGTCTCATCCAGCGTTGATCAGAAGAGACACTTCACTGTGCTTTTCCCAGGAAGGCCTGGAGTGGCTCATCCTCTCTCCCGTCTCTGCTCAGGGACAGCAGGCACTGCTGCTCACAGCTCTGAGCAGGGGTGGGCTCCAGAGTGACTCAGGACGATGCTCCAATGCTCAGACATCAGCCTGAGGCTTGGGAGCCTATTCCTCACTCCTCCAGCCTTCCCGTGCCCTCTCCAGCAGCTCTGAGCCCTTCAGCTCAAGGCACACAAACAAAGCACAGGGAGATAAATCTCAGTTAAACCCATCACAATTCAGTGTCTGCCTCTCACCAGATGCAGGGAGGAAGACCAAAGCAGGGCAAGAATTTGAACAGGAGCCTTCCAAGCCCAATTATTTATTTTGAATATAAATAACCCTCCTGTGTTAGAATTATTTAAACATTAGGAGAGGAGTGTCACTTTAGTGACTGAAAAGAGCCACTGCTCTGTGAAGCAGCCAAAGTACACAGAGTTTGTTTGGTGTGGCTGGAGAAGAGTGGTTGAATGCTGATGCCTACAAGATGGTTTTAATTTTTATTGTTATTTGGATTGGAATGTTTCCATATTGTGTTGGAAATGGAGCTGTTATTATCAGAGTCTCATTTACACTGTCACCTAAACCAGGGAGTGCCATCCCAGGAAATTGGGAACTCACCCCACAGACAGTGCAGAGACATAAAATGAACTCTGTGCTGTGAAATGAATCCAGACAGGTCACTGTGGACAGGACAAGGAGCTCTGGAGCTCTGACAGAGAGAAAGTCTCACCTGGAGCACTGATGGAGCCTTGGAAGAGGTGACTGAAGCAGGTAAATCTAGGGGAGAGACAAAAGCACAGTAAGAATGAGGAGCAGATTCTGCACTACAAGGATTTCCTAAGGCTGAGGAAATCAGGGCATTGTTTCACATCCTGCCCTGAGATTTGCATCTGTCAAAGCCAGCAGTTCGAGCTCAGACTCTGCTGAAGTGGAAAATAAGAACAGTTCACCCTGACTGAGCAGTCACTGACAATTCTGTGATAAGAGCACAGAGCTTAAACAAAAATTACCTGTCCTTCACCTGCTCCACTAAAGATCCATTTCCAGGCCCAGGGAGCAGCAGTTCCTGCCACTCCCAAGCCATGGGCACTGTCAGTCACACTGGCTGTCCTTCAAGGCATGGAATTCCCTGCCATTCCAAGCTGATGAACATAAAGACACAGATTACCTAGGCCCACAGACTTTCTTCATATTATTGCCTCTTTTTCCTTTCCCAGTGAACACTTTTTTAATTAAGTTTTTTTTAATTGAGGTTTTATAAGGCCCTCCCTGGTAGGTCACCAGTGTACACATGAAAAACCTCTGTTCTACAGAGGAGCCCACAGAGTCCCAAATAAACCATTAAGGTTTAATTCCCTGTTTATTCTGGCCAGGGAGAAATTAATCCAATGGGTTCCCCTTTCTGGAAGATGTGAATATATTTCCCATATTGATGCATTTCCCATATTGATGCATTTCCTATGCTGAACACATTTCCCATACTCAGTCCCAGACCCCTCCTGTGCTGCTATAACAGACCCAGCATGGGTATGGAGGTGCTGCTGCCCAGATTTGGTGTCGGGGATGCGCAGCAGCCTCACATTGTGAAGATGCCATTTTTTCTCTCTCTCCCTGGCTGGTTCCTGCCCAGCATCGCTGCGGGTGAGGGAAGGACGGCAGGAGCCTGTTTGGAACACACTTGTTCCACTTGTTGGAACAAAAAAAGAGCTGCCACGGGGCTGAGTGCTTTCAGATCAGCTCTAAAGCACACAGGTCCCAGGGATGTGACAGAAAGGGAAATCTAGAAAGTACTTCAGGCTTTTGTTCAACGTCCCCTGAATGCCTCAGAGATGAACCAGGGCAGAGAAAAGTGGCACAACACAAGGGGGGCCCCTTTCAAGCCCAGCTTGGGAGGTGCTTTGTAAAGCAGGAGAACAGCAGCAATTCCAGTCTCCTGAAATGAGCCAGAACTGGGAAATTGAGGCTGTATTTCCCAACAGTGATGTGTTCTGTTCAAGAGCAATTAGCAGGTTAAAAATGAACCCTCAATGCAATGTGGTCCTGTAGTCCTTACAATTATCCCCAAATCCAGCTCCTCCAGGGAGCTCTGGGGCAGGGATGCACCAGTCAGGGATGCTGACATCAGATGAAGCTAAAGCTGCAGAAGGATCCCTCATTGCTTTGGAAGGATGTGGATTTTCAGGCTGTGCCAAGGGGGGAGAGCCTCCTGCACTGCTGGACCTTGGAGAGGTTTGAGCCTTTGTGCCACACCAAGAAGTGATCAATAACAACACAAAGTAGCTTAAAAACAGTAAAGACTTTCACTGGGGACAAACTCTTGTCCAAGGCCAGGTTGGATGGGGCTCTGAGCAGCCTGGCCCAGTGAAGGGGCCCTGCCCAAGGCCGGGCGCTGGAATGGGGTGATCTCTAAGGGCCCTTTGCACCCAAAGCAGCTCCAGGGCTATTTAACAAAGGAATCGAACAAATGAGGAAGGCAGAAAAAATACGGAAAGACAGCAATTCCTGATTTGTAATTTCCTTGCATGGGGTTTGTTCCATGGTCTGTCTTCAGCACTTCCATGGTGTCCTGTGAAGCCAGGATCGATCCCGGTGGAAAGCACAACCCCAGCGAGGTTCTCCTGCCTCACTGCCACCCCACAGTCCAGCTAAGGGCAGGGACTCTGAGCAAAAGCAGGAGATCAAAGGGATTTCTTTAATCAGGAATGTGATCCACCAACAAATCCCCTCCTGAACAATGTCTTAATAAATTTCCTATGAGGTGTTGGCAGCATTTTGGGAGTCCTCAGTTATCACAGCCCCATCAACTGCTTTTGATCTGGAGCTTTGCTGTTTCTCTGGAAGAGGCTTCCCCCTGCCATGACCTTTGGGTTTGGCCTTGGGGCAGGTGATGGGATCAGAAATCAAACCTTTGGCTATGGAATTTCTCTGATTAAAGCTCCCTGCTCCTGCTGGTAAATCAGAGGATTTGCAGCACTGCCAAGGCTGCTTTGATTTTTCCAATGAATTGTCTTCAGTTCTTCACTTTGAGAGGGAATAGGGGATTATTAAGACAGAAAAAACTCACCTTGAAGTAGACAGGATTCAATGCCAGGCTCATGAAATCACGGAATCCCAGAATGGGTTGGGGTGGGAGGAACCTTAAAGCCCATCCAGGTCCAAACACCTCCTGTGGGCAGGGACACCTCCCACTGTCCCAGGCTGCTCCAAGCCCCAATGTCCAGCCTGGCCTTGGGCATTGCCAGGGATCCAGGGGCAGCCACAGCTTCTCTGGGCGCCCTGTGACAGGGCCTTCCCACCCTCCCAGGGAATGATTCCTTCCCAATCTCCCATCCATCCCTGCCCTCTGGCAGTGGGAAGCCATTCCCTGTGTCCTGTCCCTCCATCCCTTGTCCAAGGTTCCTCGTGGAGCCCCTTTAGGCCCTGGAAGGGGCTCTGAGGTCTTCCTGGAGCCTTCTCTTCTCCAGGTGAATCCCCCCAGCTCTCCCAGCCTGGCCCCACAGAGTTCACCAGGGTTTGATTTCCACATTAACTCTGTAATTGTGTTTCTGTCCTGCCCAGGCTGTGCGTTGCAACCCCTGGAGTAAATAGAGATCTTTGGGTTGCTCTCGTTATCCCCGCAGCTCCATTAAATCTCTGTCTGCTGCCAGACCTCTCGTGGATGAAACACAGAGTCTGTGTAGGAGGTTAAAAATATCTCCATTCATTATTTACTCCTTATAGCAAGAACTCGATGCTTTGAAGTGTGATTATAAATAAAAACACCAGCAGCAACCCTGCCTGCCCACCCCTTCCCTGCAGGAATATTTGCTCTTTGTCCTGCTCTAGTCTCCTGTGAACTCTTCCAGCTCACCTCCTTTAAAATATAGATTTTTTTTTTTTTCAGAGCAGATTGACTCTTTTGGGAAATGCATTTCCAGTGGTGCATCGCCCTTTGCCTCGGCAGCCTTGGAGCTGCTCAGCTGTGACAGGGATCAGAATGAGTTTTGTTGTTCATCCCAGTATTTACAGACCTCACAGAAATGCACGTACAGCTAATTCCACGTAGGTGGCAAACAAGGAGCAGCAGCATCATCCCACTGAAGTGTGGTGCCACTCCTCAAAACAGAAACAAAGGAATCTTCAGATCAGGCCTAGGGAATAAACACATTCTCCTATATCTAAAGGCAGAGTTCCTTTAAGGCTGACCCAACTTATTTTCAATAAATATCTTCCCCTCCCCCAGCAGATCTAAACCCTTTCTTTAAACATAAACTCCTCGTGGGCGCCTGTGGATTTCAGGGCTGGAGTTTCATGGGATGCCAGGGGCTCATAATTCCCAGTGTGAGCAAGGGCTTAGGGGTAAAGGGCGATGTTTGTTCACTAAAACTCATCTTTTGAATGCCCCTGAATCCCTGGCAGTCTCCCAGGGCATGCCGGATGGGGCTTGGAGCAGCCTGGGACAGTGGGAGGTGTCCCTGCCATGGCAGGGGGTGGCACTGGATGGGCTTTGAGGTCCCCTCCAACCCAAACCATTCTGGGAATTTTTTTTCCAGATAAATTGCAACAAAGTGCTGAAAACAATCCCCCAGGGAAGGAGGGAGGGATAGCTCCACCAGGGGAGGCTGCGTGGCCCAGCTTCCCTCCAGGGAGGGGAATTCCCTCTCGGGACAGGCAGTGCCCATCCCAAATGCCTCCCAAATCCCAAATGCCCCCTTGGAGCAGCCAGGCCCCCTGCGCAGGTACCTGCTGAGCCCAGGGGCAGCTCTGCTCTGCAGGGCACCAGAGGGGGCAATTTCCCAAACAGCTCCTCCCAGTGCCTGCTGCATTTCCAAGGAAAATCCAAAGATGCCTTGTGAAATCACCCAGTTCTGCAGGGGGGAAATAAAATCAACCCTTGTCTCAGCGTTAGCAATTCCAGGGATTAAATTGTGCAGAAACAAGGATGGAAACACTTTTGTTATGATAAATGCTGTGGGTTTGAGTGGAAAAAAAAGTCTGCAAAACCCTTCCTGTGGCACTGAAGGCTCTGCTAGAGCTGGAAATTTCTTCCATGAGACATTAAATGTGTGTTCCATGAGGAGCTGGTGACAGTGGAGTGACAAGGAATTGTTTGTGTTGTGCAGCAGGTGGGTGGGAGGGAAATCACTGCACGGAGCTGGGAAAGGAAATAGGAAGGATGAAAATGGATCTGGCAGTGGTGGGAGATAAAAAGGTACCAGGACCTTCCCCCCGACTGCAAGAACAAGCTGGGCCTGATGAATTTCCCATTTCAAGCCTTTGGAAGCTGCATTTGGTAGGAGTGAGGGAAGAGGGCAGGGAGAGGAGGAGGGATGAAAGGAGAGCATGTCTGCTCTGAAATCCTGGCTTTGAACGGAAATGTCTGGTTTGGGCAGCAGGGAAGGAGGAGGTTGGAGGCACTGCCTGTTATTGCCACCCCATGTGTCTCCTCTTCTCTCCCTTCACCCCAAACCACCAGTGCTGTGCTTTAAGGACCTGCCAGGCCCTAAAACAAATAAAACATCTCCAGATCAGATTGATGCCACCAGTTCAGGTCTGGCAGGCGCTGTAAGCAATCCCCTCTGGATCCTGTCGCTGGCATCTCCAGGGACTGTGGAATCCCAAAATGGTTTGGGATGGAAGGACCTTAAAGCCCATCCAGTGCCACCCCTGCCATGGACAGGGACACCTCCCACTGTCCCAGGCTGCTCCAAGCCCCAATGTCCAACCTGGCCTTGGACACTGCCAGGGATCCAGGGGCAGCCACAGCTTCTCTGGGTGCCCTGTGCCAGGGCCTGCCCGCCCTCGCAGGGAACAATTCCTTCCCAATCTCCCATCCATCCCTGCCTCTGGCAGTGGGAAGCCATTCCCTGTGTCCTGGCACTCCAGTTCCTGATGAACAATCCCTCTCCAGCTTCTCTGGAGCCCTTTCAGACTCCGGAAGGGGCTCTGAGGTCTCCACACAACCGTCCCTTCTCCAGGCTGAACATTCCCAGCTCTCCCAGCCTGGCTCCATAGGGGAGGTTCTCCAGTCCCCTCAGCTACTTTGTGGCCTCCTCTGGAGTTGTTCCAGCAGTTCCTTGTCCTTCTTGCCTTGGGGGCACCAGAACTGGACACAGAACTCCAGGCGGGGTCTCTCCAGGGCAGAGCAGAGGGGGAGAATCCCACACTCCTTTTAAAGCAGCCAGAGCATGGTTGGTGAGTCAAATATATGGGATCAAATCCATCTCTGCACAAACATCCACGTTTTCCCCAGCAGAAGAATTAAAAAGCCCTGACAACTCTGCATTATTCTGAAATTTTAATAAAGAGAAAATGAACAGTATCAGAGAGACCTGCAGTGAGTCTCCATCCCTTCCACTGTCTCCGAGAACTTTTTCCATGTAAATCAAAGGTCTTAAAAGTTCAGCAAAAGCACAAACAAGGATTAGGGAGGAGTAACAACCTGGACACTTCATTTCCCAGGGAGACCCCCCGTGGGAATCAGTTCTGGGATGAGAAAGGAACGGTTTGGGACACTTTGAGCCATTTTCCATTACAATGTAACTGCACCATGGGAGCCACAGCAGAACCTTCTGCACAGCCCCCTCGTCTTAAAGCGCTGGATTTGCCAAGCCCAGCACTCAGAAGGACAAGGGCATCCACAGGCCCCCAGATTTCCAGGGAAATCAGCTCTGACTGTCACAAAATGTGCCTTTTGTAGCTATTTGTGTTACAAGCCAGGGGCCAACTGTACCTCACTCCTGGTGGGGGCAGGGGATGATCCAGACCTGGGACAGGATCCCCGTTGTTCAGAGCCACTCCTGGGCTGCTGTTCTTGTGCCAATGCTGGCAGCTCCATCTTCCAGACAAGCCCCAATTCGTGCTCAGGGAACAGGAATGACCCAGGCAGGTCCCTTGTGCTGCTCAGAGAACGCTCTTGTGTGGACAAGGAGCAGAAACGCCCCAAAGGGATGAGCTGAGGGATGTTCCTGGTCCTTCCAGAGCACACAGGGGCTGAAGTTTCCTTGGATTTCAGTAAAGACTCTTTGTCAAGGGAAATGGGTTAAGGGGTGACAGGGCTGGGCTGCCCTGGGGCTGTAGGGTGAGGGATTGGGGTGCCCTGGGGACACAGGGTGAGGGGCTAGGGTGCCCTGGGGACAGAGGGTGAGGGGCTGGGGTGCCCTGGGGACAGAGGGTGAGGGGCTGGAGTGCCCTGGGGACTCAGGGTGAGGGGCTGGGTGCTGTGGGGCCATGGGGTGAGGCTGTGTGGTGCTGACCCTCTGCAGGGAAGTGACAGCAGGGCACGGATCTCTTTATAGCCCATCACATGTCTCTCCTCCTCCCGGTCCCGCTGCTCACCCACTGTGTCTTTGTGCTGTATTTTTTTTTTTTTTTTAATTCTCCAAGAGTTTTGAACTTTATTCAGCGACGGAACAAGGGGCAAGAAGAAAGGATCCGTTTCAGGGTCCCTTTCAGCACGGCAAAACTCGGCAGAGCCGGGGCAGGGAATGCCGTGAGCTCTGATGGTTCCAGCTGGAGGCAGCGTCGGGCACACGGAAATCTCGAAATGGTTTGGGTGGGAACGGACCCCAAAGCCCATCCAGTGCCACCCCTGCCATGGGCAGGGACACCTCCCACTGTCCCAGGCTGCTCCAAGCCCCACTGCCCATCCTGCCAGGGATCCAGGGGCAGCCACAGCTTCTCTGGGCACCCTGTGCCAGGACCTCCCCACACACCCAGGAACAATTCCTTCCCAATATCCCATCCATCCCTGCCCTCTGGCAGTGGGAAGCCATTCCCTGTGTCCTGTCCCTTCATTCCTTGTCCAAGGTCCCTCTTGGAGCCCCTTTAGGCCCTGGAAGGGGCTCTGAGCTCTCCCATCTCTGGGCAGAGAGGCAGAACAGCCTCTTGGGAAGGGAGAGGGACAACCATGGGAAATGTTCAGCCAGATGGGAAGTCCAGCACATGGTCATGGAAAGAAGGAAATGCTGAGAGCACCCTGGCAGAGCTCTTTATTTGAAGGGAAAGAGCAATTCTGTGGAGTTCTTTCCTTTGGGCTCTGTGGTGAAGGTCAGGCATGGGGGCCTGGAGGGCAGAGTCTCACCTGCTGCTCTGCCCTGGGCACCCTGTGGAGGCTCCAAGCCA
>VZTJ01000686.1:0-20813 GCA_013397795.1 Orthonyx spaldingii
GCAGTGCCCCGGCAGCGACAGGTTTCCCTTCTCAGGAAAGCTTCTTGCTATTTGACCTGCGGCTGCTTTCTAGCACCTTACAGGGCAGGACATCTCGCCTGCTTTCTCACAAACTAAAATTTTACATGTTCATCAACTTTTTTTAGTATTGCCATTTTATTGAGGGGTAGGGTTTAATTTTTCTCTAAAAAAAAGTTCCTTTCCTTACAATGGATATGTGATGTAGAAATATGAATTCATCATCAGCTCAGTGTTGTCCTTTGTCTTTCCTTCCCCCTAACCCCGAGCCCTCACAGTGACACCTCTTGTGTAACCATTCTCAGGGCAGATAGGCTCTCCAAAGACAAAAGTGGGTTGCAGCGCCAGTTACCTGAGTTACCTGCATGGTTATACCATGCAGACATAAGTCCATTTCTGTCTGCAAGAATTCTTTCAGGAGTTTTATATAAACAAAGTATTGGCAACAAAAAAGTGGCAGTAGACAAAAGGAAAAAAGCCAGTATTTAAGTCATGCTCCCTGGAAAAACAGAAGACAAGAGTTATGATTGGACCTACTCTGAGCAGGACCTAGACCAGAAGACCTTCAGTGGTCCCTTCAAACCTGCTGGAGTCTGAGTGTGGACAGAGGGATGGAGTGGAAATGCATCAACATATTTTTGCAATGGATGCACCCAGATCAGATCTTGGACAGTCATAAGGAAAAGGAATGTGAGACTTCCTGCTTCAGAAATGGATCCCAGACCTCCCAGAACACTGTGTACAGCTTGGCAGGCTTGGATGAGCTGCATTAGTTTCAGGACATAAGCATATATGCTCAATCATTAAGGAAAAAGGAGGCCTTCAAAGTGCTTGAAGTGAGAACCTGATGTCTTAAACTCAGGGCCAAGAAGCTCTGGGCAATTTGGAAGCCCTCAGCAATCACGCAAGGGAAGCTCAGTCATTTCAGTGCCAAATTAGTGGGGATTTCTGATGATATCTGGGTCCTGTAAGAAAGCTGGTCACGTGTCAGCAGTGTCTGTAACAACAGGATTTTCACATCTGTGTTTTTGCAATAGAATTTGTAATTCTATAAAGTACCTCAGTGCTTGTGAAGCCCATTGCATGAATTAATAAATAATAGTATCTTGGAAACTGCAAGAAATTCTGCTTCAAATCTAAGAGGACTCTAATCCTTTTATGCTAGGAGGGCATCTTTTCTATATTCCCTTTCTTGGGATGTCAAAGATATATTTTTCCAAAACATTTGAACAATTTGACTTGGACCCAAGGGGAAATTCTGGATGCATTGTGGTGGAGTAATGAGTCAGAAAGTTTTCTTGCCAGGGATTGAGAAACTCCTGACCTCATTTCTGAGAACACTGCATGAGAGGAAGAGATTTTGCCCTTAGTGGAATTCTAAATGTTTAGTGTAGACCTCTGAGCATAAAGCAACAGCATCCCTGTTCCAAAAAAAAAAAAAAAAAAAAAAAAAATCTGTGATTAAAAAGAATCTGTGATAATTCTTGTATTTACCTCTAGAGAAATAAAATTTTTAGGTCAAATTTAAAACTAATTTAGGTGCCAAAAGAATATAGTAGTGAGTATATTCTAATTATTGTTTTTTTGAATATATAGCTTTGACATAAGGTGCAGCTTTATATGCATAGCTTTGTCTTTTAAATCATAAGTCTGGGAAGCAAATGGGGGGCCAGCCCCTTGCACCAAGGCAGGATTAGAAATATCTATTGCCTTGCTGACAAATATTTATCTAATTTGTTCTTATAGATCTCCAGCACTGAAGATGCCCCAGGCAATCTGTTTCAATGTCTAATCTGAGTCATCCTTGCTCCAAATGTAAACCCAGCGTCTCTCACATGTAGAGAACAACAGGTACATATTAGCCCTGTGCCTACCTGGCACAAGTTTTAGTGAACTGCTGGCAATTAAAATTTGGGGCATTCTTTTGTTTGGTGTGGTTTGGCATTTTTTATAGTCCCCGGGTCTGTAATCAATATATGTGTTCCATAAGAAGAATTAATAATTTGCCTAAGTAAAAGTATATAAATAATTGCACATTTTGTATAATTTTCTTCTGCAGAGGATGCCTAATTCCTTAGGTGCACAACAAAGCCTCTGTGGCTGCTACTCTTTGGGTGGCAGGCTGGGTGTAATCCCTTGTGGTTGCAGGCAGACCTCTGCTTTGCTTTTTGGTTTGTTTTGCTTTAAGATTTACCTCAGGAAGTCAATAAACAATATTATTCACTGAATTCCATTTATTTGCCACAAATCTGTTTGAATTGACTACATCAGGGTTATACTGCCACCTTATCTTGGTATCTGGTCATCAAACACACCCAGGTATATATAAAAATCCATAGAAAAGTTACCAAAACTGATGACTTACTAAAGTTTTCTTTATGGTAATTGTTCCAACTTATGATATTCTACAAAGGAAGTTCCTACATATACAGTACTTTTTCTATTATTATTTTATTTTTTAAGGCAGTGGGTACCATTGTCTTTAATGAGAATCAGTCTTTTATCCTAGAGACTAACACAGCTCCTGGCCCTGGAGTTTGAACCCTATCTCCCTAGGCTGCCAGAACATTCTCATTTTTCATCCCCACTGAGAACACAGCTACAGCATATTTCCTAATTTCTATCATATGTTAGTGCATTTTGTGAAATGCAATTCCTTTTTTAAAAAATAAAAGTAATCAAATAAAACACATTTGAATGAATAGATGTTTTCCACTTTTTGCCTTACTTGATCAACTCATTTGAGAAGCCAGTAGTTATTTTCACTAAAGCTAGAATTTGTAAGACTTCAGTCAAAAATGTGGCTTTTTTATATCTTATTAAATTTCATGTGGGTTATGCAGCAAATAAATTACATGCAACTGTAGTACCTAAGTACCACTGCTGTATTTTTTTTCAGTGAGCAATTTCTGAAAGCAGTATAAATCATAGGCTAAATTCTGCTGCCCTTCCTCCAACCTTGCTGAGCCAAAATCCCATTAAAGTTAACTTTGAGATTTGGCCCCATGACTGGATGAGTATGGGAAAGCCTGTAATTTATAAGGCCATATCCAGTCCATTATACGTCTGGAAAATGTGCAGAAATATATTTTTAAGAGATTTTTCTCTCCAAGTTCCTAAAAAGGCCTGAGTAGTTTCAGGGAGGCAATCTGATAGACAGATTTGTATGAATATTTATGTAACTAATAACAGAGCCAATATTTCTAAATATTGTCTAAGAATATTCACTCAAGTAAAACAGAGAATGTGTCTTGGCTGTTTGTCTTCTTTCCATTTACTTTCTGTGACTATTCCTGCAGATGAGTTCACAGGCAGGAGTGTCGAAGAATGTTTGAGAATAATGACACTATTCACCAAGTGGATTTAAACTTGTAGTTCAGAACAGTTTCATCAGAAATCTCTCCTAATTTGTGAATAGAAATAATGATATGCAGCAAGTGAAGTTCAAAATTATCTTACATTTTTAATTTTGAATAGTGAGTCTTTCAAACATAAACAATCTACAGGTAATCTTCAGAGAACCTATTGAAGGAGTAATTTCCACTAATTCAAGAAAATTATAAACATCTTCAGAATATATGCAAATGAAGAAAGGTTAAAACAATTAAGTAGGTTATTTACCACAAAATACTCATTCAGCCATAGAAACTAACCCCAAACAGATGTACACTGCTCTGATGTACACTTGTGGTCTATTTGAAGACAAATTAAAGTGCTTCTTTCAATATCAAATAAATACCCTTCAAAATGCTTCTTCAGATCTTCAGCCATTACCATGAACATGTGTGGTGCAGAATTAAACACTGCAAATATGTGCATCTTAAAGGTCAGGGCCTGAATAGTGAAGCCTGTATTTATACCATAGAAATTAATAAAATCCCACATATCCTATATGCCTGACATCAAGTTCTTCATTAAAAATATTGAATTTTGGTGACCGGCATGAAAACAACCCAACAAAAATTTAGGAAAAGCCATTTCACTTGTAGCCTGAGTCCCCACTGGTAGGCAGGTCCTATACAGGTGGGAGTCCACATTTTATCTCCTCCTCACTGTTTAATTAAGGAAAGGAAATCCAGGAAAATGCACCAGTTAGGTCCATTTTTCTCCCTACTTACTACCCACCAGCAAGGGGGAAGAGACTAAAGCTTCTCTGTCTGAACAAGCTGTATGGACACATTTACAGGACACGCAGAAAAGCTGGCATTGATTATAAGAGTCTCTTGGATCCATTAACAGTAAAGCTCAGTATAGATTTTAAAACTGTAGGCTGTTCAAGCAACAGACATTTACTACAGGGCTAACTACTTCGTTCATGGAAGTTTTATACTCTTATATATTTAAACTGCTTGCACACCTATATATAAAACCCATACACTTAAATGTGCGTGGGGCCTACAATGGTTCAAGGAAAAACTTCCATAACTTGTCAGATGCAGCTGGTTGTTACAGTTTGCAAGCACTAATATGACTGATTGATGTTAATATGTTCTGATTAAATTTGCTGCTGATTAGTTGATCATCACTTGGAACAACAAGGAATTATATTTCACTGTTTTTATTACACTGATTGGCATTTAGTTTATCAGCCATGGCGCCAATGGGAATTATCAGAGCTAATTGATTTGTAATGAGGATATATTAATTACATAAATGTAAGGAAATTCAATCAATTTTAATCTGTTTTATTTTAAGATGAGTAATCATGAAACTAAGAAAAGGAAACATCCAGAATCTTACAGTAATCCTTAAATTCTGCACAAGTACAGTGACCTTATACTTTAGATTGATCTGCCTGTGCAATGGATATTCACTTCTGAGGCTTTTTCCTCTGACTCTGACTGAAGATTTGAAGAAATGTATCTTTTTTTTTAAGTTTAACATATTGGTTTTTTCATCAAGAAGTAATTCCTAAGGGGAGAAATAATTATTTTGGTTTTATGTTGTAAAACTTCATGTCTTCTGGTGTAAGAGAAAATTATTTTAAATAACACTGTTATTAGTTTTAAAAACACAAGTAGATAAGAATCAAGGACAAAAAATATAAAAGTTACAAAAAAATAAAGCAATTAAAAACCTCTTTAGAGTCCTTGCTTAAAGTCTCTTATGTCTGCCTTCCACTGCTTGAGGGTGCCAAGACAAAATGTTAACTAAGTTTGCACTTTTTAATACCGGCTTTCTGGGTTTTGGTTCATGAGTCAATTACACCCCTATTCTCTGGTTTCACATACTGATATCATCAGTGCCATTGGCCCTAATTCAGCAAAGCACTTGTGTATGTGTACAAACCCCATCCAAAGAGGGTTGCTCTCTGCTGGCATCACAAAATTAAACGGGGGGAAAAACCCTATAGCAAGACTTTCATATATAACCAGAAAACTACCAGCTGTACATGGAGACCTCTGCTTGCATTTTCCAGGATACTGTCCCAGCCAGCCTGCTTAAGCTGCTCTGGACTATGGGGATGCAGTACCATTGCACCAATGAACTTTTTTGCATTTGCTTCACATGTTCATTCTCCCTCTCTCCATTTCTCTTTGTCAGATGAATTTGGTGTTTTGCAGGCTGCAGGCTCCATCCTGCTATAATGCCTTCTGAAAGCGGCTTGTTGCAGGCTCAGGATCATATCTAACTTGTTTGCAAGTATTATCTTTAATGTTCTTGCTCTCTTTTAGACCTGCTAATGAAGGCTGAAGTGTTTTACTTAATGTACACAGAAGTATTTTTTTTTTAATGCATTCTACTTGGGGAATAAGTCTACAGTTTCTTATGAGCACATGGTCCAAGAAGAAAGCACACACACTCCATCTCTAGGGAATTGCTGGCTGTCTTAACACCTCTCCAACATGATTCATGCTAAAGCTCTTAGAAATATCAGTCTGTCCATGTGTCCAACTTCCACAGGCTGTGCAGAAGCAGCAGGAGTGGCCTATTGGTATGAATAATTTATGGCAGGGGGTAAAGCATTTTTATGTATTCATATGTTCACCCATTAAATGCAATTCAAAACCCACAGGAATGCACAGAATGCAGGGACTTCACCAAGCTCCAGGAGCCTTAAAGGAAAAGAAACTTATCTGCCAACACTAAAAAGAAAAATAACTTAGGAAAACTGTTTCTATTGCAGCATTTCAAATGGAGGATCTTAAGACACTTAATATTTCTTAATTATTTTACTGCCATAGTTCTGACCATAAGATAGATGCCAAACTGACAGCACCTGAATGCTAAAGTTCAGCTTTATGGATGTGCTTGCAGCATGCACTCATTAAAGAATACGTTTCCAAACAGATTCAAGTATTTCTATTATTACAAGACTCCTGGAATAAAAGAGTTTATTCTTCATTGATAAGATGCTTATAAAGCACAGGGTAATGTTTGTTTTCATGAATCTTTACCCCAACTTACAAAAGTTTGTTTATTTTTACAGTAAAAGAGGAACACATTCTATTTTCAAACGTGTGCAATTTATTAAAACACTCAAATTCCATATTTAAATATGCTTCTGCTTTTTTAAGCTTGAAATTCAACTAATGGTGTTTAGCCATCAGTAAATACTACAAAAGTGATGGAAGAAGGGAAATTACTCTTCCACTATGTTTATGGTGCCTGTGACATATTTCCAGGTGGACTGTATTGTATGGGGAAGGATAGGTATTCATATGAAGAGCTTGGGTATTTTAAAAGTATCTAGCCAGAGCTGAAGCTAAGGTAAACCAGGTAAACAAACCCCAAACTGACAATAAATTCAAGAGGTTCAGAGTTGACAGGCCTCATCAATCTATTGGAAGATGCACAATTGCTGTAGAACAAGAGTCCCTGAGAAGCAGCACCTTGCTGGTATGGACAGTGCCAGTATTATCACTTGGCAAATGCTTTCAACAGAGCTGCAGCCTTGCTGGGAAGTATGAGCAATAAGTTTTGGTTATTCTGGGAGATGGCTCAGGCACAGAACAGTCTAAATGAGAGACAGGAGCTGTAAGAAGATGGAGTCTGCCCAGTGTAGGTGAAATCTACTGGCAATTGGTCTCAAAACTCTGATGTGTCACAACAGGGCAAGAAGAAAACATAGATGAATTTTCATGAGCTTGAAAAAAATGAATGTCATTGACACCAAACCAACCCCCTTGACCAGATTTCAAATTCTGCTATAATTATAAGCATGTTAGAGGCTTTCCTAAAAAGTAGTGTTTCAACTCTAGAAAGGGAGTCTTAGCTCTGGAAAAGCCAGAAATCTGTCCTAAATCTGGAAAAGCCATCTGAATAGTGATTCTCAAGATCTCCAAAAACCATCACATGGGGCAGAAATGAAGCACAGAACATTTCAGCACAGCTGCTTTATATTTGACAAAATCATAAAAACTCGCAATAGGAGTGGCCAAACACATCACTGATGGCAATGGAGACTGGCCTGAAGAGCTCATGGGTGCAAAGCCAAGCACTGAGCAGTCAGAAAACTGATGAACTTTAATTTGCCCTATGTAATCTTCAAACACTTGATGATCACATTTCTCTTGTTCCTTTGCATTGAACCAACACCATGCCCAGTGCCCAGAATGACCAAGGTTCAACTGATGAGCAAATCTTTTCTGGGGAAATGTGGTGGGGGTACGATGTGAGGAAGACAAGTTTGTCCTTTGCCTACTCCTTTGAAATCACTTACCTGTATTCACTGAAATTAGAAAGAAGTTTCTAAAACATTCTTCTGAGCCGGACATCAATGATATCAAACCAGCAAGGTACCACAAATTTAAAGGCATGATGAAGAAGGTATTAAAATAGGAAAGCCTGAGGAACCACAACAGCAATGAAGTTAGTATTAAAAAACCCCAAAAAACAAACAATCAAAGAAAACTTTTCAAAATCACCTGAAAAACAAAAGCCTACTTATTAAATTTACATGCACTGCCATGTTTATAGTGTTGTTGATGGTAAAGAAAGCCCAGTTTACTTCTTTGATAGTCACACAAAATATGTTTACATCTAAAAAATAACATTTTGTGAACATTTGCTATTTTAAATATTGGAAAAAACCCATTTTTCATAAAACATGATTGATAATGTCAGTAATTCTTTTTTCAGAAAACATTTTGGGTTTACAAAGAAATGTAATTGGTTGAAAATTATTTAACAGCTTCTTGAAACCCATTACCCTTGATTGCCATTCCTAAACAAGAAAGAAAACTCATGCATTTAGGGAAGTACAGGTCAGTAGTTAAATCTGGTACTTTGCTGGGTATATTACCATGAACAGAATGCCAATGGGAAAGATGCTACCACATTATTTTCTGACTTTATCAAAAGCAATGCACTGGAGAAGGCATGTGAAGGTAGGCAGCCCTTATTACTGAAAGGGGAATATGCATCTTGGAAGACATGCTTTGCATCAAAACAGCTTCAGGAACAAAAACTGTTTCCCTGCAGAGGTATTTCTGATTCTGGATCTTTTATTGTGAAGGGGTTTTTTTCCCTCTATTGTGATGCTGAAATGGTTAACAGCAAACTTTTGAAATGAGATTTGAAAAGCTTGATGAAAGAGCCTGATGTTTTGCCTGATTTTTCTTTTCCTCTGCGGACAAAGGCCTTGAATGCTGAAGGCTGAAAAGCCTATTATCACCAGAAAGAAATGTAAGTAAACAAGGCATTACAATAATGAATTCTACAGTACATGAAGGCAAGAACCAGTTCTGTGCAGCAAGCAGTGAAAGATTTGGCTGGATCTTGGCAATTTTTCAAAAATTATAACAATAAGAGGTTTTGTCGCTTCAGACATGTAAATCAAAAGGATATTTCAGAACTAAAAATGATACTGAGAGTTTCTAACCATTGACCCCAAACCAGCATTCAAAAATAGACATTAAAACTAAGAAGCTATAATCCTACAAGCCATGCACAATCAAACCTAAAGAGCTAAAAAGATTGAATTTTCAAAGTCCATTTGAAACTAGGTTGGCAATAACTACCCTTATCCACAGGAGAAGGATTTCTGATATTCAAAGTTAAGATGTGATAAAAAGGAATAATCCAAAAATTATACCAGGAGTATATTTCAAAACCATTTGAAATGGTCTGATATTCCACAGTCTTGTTCCTAAATAAACAGCAAATACACAGAGGCCATGCACAAAGGTAGTTTGGACTATAAGATGCAGAGCATTTTATTTGTAGGAAGTTAAAAAGTGCATAAGTGAAATGTGGAGATGGTGTAATTTGATATTTAGGCATTTTCTAGTGTATTAACAAACTGTACAAATGTGCCTAATAGCAAATAAAACCAGCAGCTTGGCCAGACTGGTGCAGTAGAGTTTTGGCCGACCAGAAGGGATCCAGTTAAAACTTATCTACTGGTAGAAGCTAAAGCTGCTTAAAACTCCCAAAGCAGAAGAGAGTGTCCGTGTATGCGAGCAATGCCTTACAAACTCTAAAAGAACACAAAAAAGAAGGCAAAGTTTGCAAGCTGTTAATGGTGAATTGAGCCTTTTGCACTACCTGTCTCATCTGTGAGGGAGGGCAGGAGCCCTTGCAGCAGCAGCGAGGTGCAGCTTTGTAATGCCACTGACAGCTGAGCACTGCTGACTTATCTGGGGCATCCTATGGGAACGAGCAGTGTCGCTTCAAGAGACACATCCAAACAGCATGCAGGATTGGACTAGGCACTCGTTCCTTTCCTTACCTAAGCCCTCCTTACACACTCATACAAAGAAAAGCAAACAAAGCAGCAAAAGAAGGCTTAAACAAAACACACACTCAGGTGAAGTGAAATTCCACTGCAGATGAGGTGCAGGTTGAATTCAGGTATTGGAACCAACCTCACTGAGATCCACACCACATCTGGCAATTCCTGGGCCTGTGACACTGCAGCTCCTTTTCTCTCACATCAAGCTGGACAAATGTGACAGATTCACAGCCTTGCCTTTGGGATTTGCCCCTTGAGTAATTTGTCAGAGCCAGGTTCGCAGAGTGGGAACACAGGAAGTTCAGGCTGCAAAACCCCTCAGATCTCAGTTCATGACTTTGCTTGTGTTCCTCTGCATCAACCTTCCCCACAGACAAACCCGAAAGACTCATCTTGACATGCCTGATGCCTGAAAGGGCAGCACAGAAGAGGCAGAACAGCCTCTGAGGATGTTTTAGGGTAGGACCTAAGCCAGAAAGAGAAGCTGAGATGATTTGATTTGGGTGAAGATGACCTTTGGTGTAGAGTGTAATACAGAATCATCTTGTACAGGTGGTCATCAAAGGTTGAGCACCCAGGCTGCAACATGAAGAAGGCAATCCCAAAGTAAGGATTTGGTCCATGGGAAAAACTTTCCTGCTTGGAAGGATCAAATTGGCCTTATATCCAGGCTTGGATCATCCCAGGCTACAAACATTTCTGTGCAGTTCAGCAAATTCCAGTGCAAACAACCCCCAAAGCAATGCCAGTCCAAGTCTTCTCCAGGACCAGAAGTGAGAATAACATGTCACAGACACAATAATGTCCCCCCACAAGTTCAGAAATGTCTGTGTGGTGTTGGGTGGCATAACATGGCATGGTCTTATACACTATGGGTACTTTTGAGTAGAGCAGAGAAGTTCAACATGTTATGAATTAGTATTTACTAATACAAATTCCCTAAAAAGACAAGATATTTCAGTTGCAGAAGCACCTACAGAGAAAAACAAAGTAAAAAACCCACAAAGAAACAACCCCCCGAACAAAACAAAACAAATCAACCAAACAAATAAAAAAAGAACAAAAAAAAGCCCTTGACCTCTTTAAGATCTACAGTAACCAAGTATATTTACATGAATTGTGACATTAGTAAACTGTGAGACCTTTGTTAAGGTTTCTACAACCGGCCCAGAGTAGAGCTGAAACCTGTACACTCCAGGGAAATGTCCACTTTCCTAAAGGTCTGCCCTAGATTCAACATGGAGCTGAAAAACTGAAAAAGCAGCTCATGGTTTCAGCTAGCACCAAAATTAGAATCACAGACCAAAGATTTGGTTTATGATTTCTGCCTGCTAGATCAGCTCTACTGAAGGCAGGCAAAGTTAGTTTCAGTTAAGGATCCAGCTCAGGATATACAAATGAACTAAATAAAGTGTCAGAAACTGTGATCTTTTTCAGTGATAAATAGTCCACCTGAGGGGTTTTTTCCTGGTTCCATTTTATAAATCATTTTAATGTACATGTGAGGTAATATTTTCATGCCAATTTGAGTTGCTTGGTGCTGACTACCATAGGATATATATGCATGTATCTATACAAATATGAGGATGAACTAAGACAAATCAAATAGTATAAATATTTGCACTGTGAAACAAAACTCAATTATTTGCTGAAATATGTAATTAGGCATTAATACTTCATAATGTGAAAACATTTATCTAAAAATACAAAAAAATCTATTTCGCCTATTATTGTTACAGAGACCTAATAATGTACTGCTTTGAGAGACAGAAATTGCTGTCATGAATGTGAAAACTCTTGTTTAAATAATGTGCAAAGTGAACAAAAATAACAATGTCATTTTTCCACACAGACCTTTTGTTCAGAAGTAGTTGGTACTTAGTACACTTACCAGAAGCAATGGGATTACAGGTGATCATGCAACTTTCAGCAGTATAAGTTACTAAACTTTCTGCCTTATCAGCATATCTCATGCATGCAGAAAATACGTTGCTGTTATAATGAAAAAGTTGTTGCAATAGCCATTGGGCTGGTATATTTTTTCTCAACATTAAGTGGTTCCTCTAGAATTTTCTACTTATCATGCACATAATTAATTACCTATGGATTGAAGTGATTTTAGTAACTGATTGACAACATCAAAATACTTCATGTACCTAGAAGCTGAACCCGATATTTGTATTAAATGACTCCATTTGGATTAAAATATAAGTAGTGAACTACAGCCTCCAGACACATTCCACAATGTTCGTGCTGAGTAGGTCACAAAACCATTAAAGTGTTCTTGTAAAACTCAAGAAGGTCTGGGGGGTTGAGGAGGGTGGGGAATGGGATGAACCAGAGTGAGAACAACCAGATCAACCTAAACAAATGGTCAAATTACATAAGCCATACAGACTTAGTGTATGCTATTTATCCAGAGAGGATAACATTATGCAGGAATGAGGAATAACACAGCATGATGTGAGAAGAAATTGCATGGCAAATCAATTTATTTTTTTGTGAAAGAAAAGGAAGCTCTAAAACGCTGTCATTGGATGATTTCGTCCTAATAGGAGAGTGTCAATTTTAGGCCATGTGCCACTGTTTACCTGTAGAAGCTATTGAGTGGGTTGCAGACAAGAAATCATGACATACCTGTTTTTTTTGTTTTTTTTTTTTTTTTTTTTTTTTTTTTTTTTTTGGGTTTTTTTTTTTACTTTNTTTGGTGGCTATAATTGTACCCTTTAATTTCCAGCCTAACAACAGACTCATGAAGCAGATGAACTTTGCTGAACATTGTGTCCAAATTAACGAGTTGTAATGAAATTTTTTCACTATAAACTTGTACCTAGAAATATTTTCCCACTGTGGAAAGTCCATTTGGCTCACAGTGAACACACCCCTTCTGATAGAAGCTTAATCTGGTGCCTGTTTAGGTACCACCCAGAGCTCTAAGCTTCTTGGCACTGTCAGGATATATTTCATGCCTGATATGAACACATCTGATGTGTAGAGTCCCTGTTGGCCACCTGTCTGGTTCCTGGTCTAATAGCTAATTCTGACTACCTCAGGGAGTAGCAGTGTTTTTTCTGCTTTTGCTTAGCTTCTCTTTTCATTTTTCATTGGCCAGGGCCTTAAATTATACCTGCCTACTTCATATATCCTGTTGGGTTACTGCTCCATGCAACTGCACATGAGAAACTAAAACCCTGTTAGACTGGGTGCTATACAAACACCAGCTTAAAAAACAGAAAGAGTTTATCCTGGCATAAGGAACAAGGCAGAAAGAGCATGCCTGAGGAGATGTAGCAATGCTAATAGAGGTTTGCACATTTTATAAGACTTTCTTATAGAGTGTTTTAAAAAGTACGTCTGTTTGTCAAAGTTTGGTCAGAAGAGCTGACAAAAAAAGAAAAATCAAGGTGAAGAAAAGGAATGAACCAGTGCAGGTAGGACTGACCACAGATTGAAATCAGGCTGGTTTAGCTAATCCCAGAATACACACCAATGCACACAGATCTAGTCTGCCTGGAAATACATCCATTTGCCTTATTTGTAACAAAACAGCCTGTATTAATGTTTGTACAACAAAGTGTTAATTCTTAGATAATAAAGATCTGCATGCCTTACAGCAGCTGTCCTCTGCAGTTGAAGGTCCTCACCTGCAGGGAAAAGAGGTCCTCACTTCCTCATACCTTAACAGTAAAAAGCTTGGACAAGACTTAGGCCAAATTGACTAGCTGCCTATTGGGGTGTTAGGCTTCTTTCTGTTACATTTATAAAATTATGATTTTTTTACCTATTTTATTCAGTTCTTTTGTTACACAAATTGATTTATAGTGGTCTGGTTTTAATATTTTCAGTTAAATTCTAAAACCAGTGCTTTGAAATGCTTTACTTTTTTGGGCTCTGTTTCCTGGAAAGCTGCCTGTGATTCCCACTCAGGTATGGAAGTCTTCTGTCCCTTTGAGAACATGTCTTCAGCGTCTGACTCCTCCCATTCATTGTCAGGTGTCTCAGATCTCTGAGATGGAAGGGTGGCAAGGGTGGTGCCACAACTTCCAACATTACAGAATTGAAGGTGTCCCTGTGCAAACACCGACTAACAACAGCAAAGGTCCTAGAACAAATCCTTCTACCCAGGAAAGCCAGGAGAGATGACCTTCTCCCTAAAGACTGGATGCTGCCAGCTTTCTGGATGTCAGTTAACCCAAACATCAGAGGACCTTCAGTTCTGTATCCCCAGAGTGTAACAAATACTGCTTTACTCCCCCATCCTATTCCTTAGACTTACTGAAAAAGAAAACCTCTGGAGACGTTTTTATTTATATAACCAACTTATGGGTTAAACTCCTCAAGGAATAAAGAATAGGTATCGTATCAACAATTCACATTTGTTAAAATTAGAAACTTGTTAAATAGGGCCTTGATGATAATTGCTAAAGTTGAGTATTTATGGTAAAGTGACACAGACTTAGTCATTAGAAAAGCAAAATTTAGCATTTTGAAACTGTTGGTTTCCACTGACTATTGAAATTCAATATGCTATCACTGGAATTACTTATTGATCTATTTAACGGTTTTACAGACCATTGCCATATACTTGTTAACCATCTTTTATATTCACTCCATCTTGTACTATGACACATTTCCTGGATGAACTATAAGAAATAAATTCCATGTTTTCTATGTGTTTTTGCAGAACTATAAAATCTATGGACACGTCAAAAATAAAATTTAATAACACAGATGATGCCCAGACATTCCTTTCCCATTGAAACTCCTAAGGGCTGACTTGCAGAGGAATCTGGATGAGCATTTCCCCCTGATTCCAGTAAAAGCTATGAATAAATCCTTGAAGTAACTCTAGCCACTGAAATATCTTACTTGTAGATGATTGCCATCTAATACCATCTCCTTTCCTGATTTAGGAACCTGTGGGATCAGGGAGCACTTGTGGGAGAAGAGAGAGCTGCTTTGCCGGATACAATTGCAGTTTGGAGGAGAAGATAAGCCCCAGGAGATACAGAGGCTGAGCCGCCTGGATTTGGGCACCTGACTCAGAGCAGGTATGCTCCTTCAGTAGGATCCCAAGGAATGAGGCACACCCTGCAACCATGTGCTGCTTCCGTTCACAGCACAAACTTCAATCAACATTTTCCATCCCCTGGGTCAGTTTAGGATGAAACTTTCAGCTGTCCCACTGCTGCTGTTCACATGATATATTTAGCACAGGAACAAAGAGAGGCAGAACGTATAGAATACTGGTAATTAACGTGAACTGAACATTCCTGCTGCAAGGGATATCTTTTATTTATTCATAACAGACTATCTCAAAGAAGAGAAGTACAGAATATCTCTAAGAAGGAAAGCACAGAATAACCAAATAACTTGCCCATGGGGGATCTGGTAGAGCTGAATTTAAGCACATTTTGTAGATCATAGAGAAGAAGAGTACGAATCTTGGTTCTTCATCTCCCTAATGGATGCTCTAACTACTCAACTCCTCTGGACATATGCACACAGTCTCTCTCCCGCTCACTCCCTCTCCCTCCTTCTGTTTCATGCTTCGAGCCCACCCACTGACTGTCCTCCTGTTTCTTTGCACAGACTGAGATGTTGGCTTTGGTGCTGGGCAGCAGTGATAGCAAACCATATGTAAGTTTATATATGTTAAAGAATGGAAATATTTCCTAGTTGAGTCTTGTCCTAAAAGTTGTACCAATTTCGTCAACTACAATTCTGCTATTTTAAAAAGAATTGATAGAGTTTTCCCATTATATTTTCTGTATATTTTAATAGAAGCAATTAAGGAGGAAAAAAAGGTTGAAAGATACAGATGCAACTGAAAATGTTTAGAAAATTAAGTTTTGCACTTCAATACTCAAATTCAGCTAAGACATACTTGGACTGGGGCAATTAAATTGCCACACTTTGTCTGACTTCAAAAAATTTCTGTACAGTATCTACATATGTATCTCTATTTTTTTTTTTACTAAATGACAAGAATAGAGAAAAAAAGTTTGTGTGTAAAACCCTTTTACCACATTTGCTAATAACAAATAACACACCATCAGTTTGCTTGGAATTGAAGATCTTCAGATGTCTATAAAAGAGAGGTAAAGTATTTCAGCTTTAAATGTGGTACCAAAAGCCAAAGAGAAAATCTTGCAGAAGAAAATGAGAGATGAGTCTTTGTTATCCGTGTGGGTGGGTTTTCACCATTATCTGCTTTTCCTCGGTTCTGGTGCTCAGTGAGGACCAGGAAAGCAAGACTAGTGGCACCTAAATTCACTTGTTGGCCTTTACATTGGGACAGTGCGTAGCATCAGGGCCAGGAAAATCAGTCAGCCGGGGCTACAGGCACAATAGCTCACCCTGAAATCTGAAGCGAGGACAGCCAAGTACACATTGAGCTGTCCTCTAAACTTAAAAGCACATGACTATTTGCGGTGATTAAGAAGACGCTGACTTCATGGGACGGTGGTGTCCAGAAAAAGATTTATTGTGTAGTGAAAATTCCTTATATACCATCACACAAACAGGAACTAGTTCTACATCACAGTGAATACCAATCACCCAACTCGGTTCTAAAATATTACTTTTTATGGTGACAGGTAAACAATACCTTTCAAGGTAACAAATAATATTACTCACTTCTGACAGGTCTAGTAGTTCACAGACCCACAATGTACTCCTCTTCCACATCACCTGTGACCGGGATGTTCTTCATGGGTCCCAGGGCTTCTTCCGTACCAAAGACAGAAGGTCACTCTGGCTCTCAAGGCCTGTTGCCCTGCTACCTACATTCTGTAACTCCACAACCATTTGTCACAGCCTCCAGGAAAATATGGATATGAGCAGGTATATGATCTTTTTCTTACAACCCTGGACAATCTTTTGGTAACCTTATGTGGGTGCCCAGGCCTCACTGTTTTTCTGTCAGTACACCTAGCTACAAACTGACCAGGAACTAGTCCTCAGTATTTTAAGGGGATTAGTCCTAAATAATTTAACAGCAAATCTTTTCCAATAGCAAGGAAAAGCATTTTACCCTTTGGTCAATCAATATTTTCAAGCACAGCAAAAGCTAAACAAGAGAGCTCTAAAAGTTTGGGAATACTAAGCCCTGATTGATTAGAATTAAGCATTTATAATGAAAGAACTGATTGCCTCATTCACGCCTCAGAGTCCTGCAGTATTTCATGAGGTATTTGAGGGATGCAGGTTTTAAATGAAAATACTCCATTTTTAATGCAAAATTCAACACAGTAGTTGCAGCTAAGAAATCTGAACTAGCCAAGTAGGCATTCTCCCTTTCTGTCACTTTATTTGTAAATCCATATTCCCTCTGGTGGGTCAGGTTTTGTTTTAATGCATTTGAATATTGTGGCACACCACAAACATTGTAAGATGGGGCTTAACTGCTAGAATGGAAGAGTGTTGATTTTATGCCATGCCTTGCGATAAATGTGCCTTTGTGTAAAGCAGTAAAAATTGGTAGAGATGGGACACAAGTAGCAGTAAAAAGAAAAATGTTGAGACTCTTTTAAAATACATCCTGCAGTTTAGCTATAAAGCTCCTTATTTTTAGAAAACCAGTAGAATTGTTCAGGCTCTGCCCCTGCAGTTTCAATAGCAGTCTAGTGCTTTAAAACCCTGACCTTGAAAAGAAAGCGTTTACATTGTAAATGTACTGGCAGTATGGAGACTATTCTATGACTGAGTATCCAACTGCGGCAAAAAGTTCAGAAGCAGGTTTTCTTTCTTCTGAAAGGCCTAATCCATGGGGCTTTTTTAGTGGTAAAAGCACTTGGCACTAATTGTGACTTAGTTCTAGCAGTGAACCTGTATAATTCTCAAATTTCACACAGCCAATTAATTCCCATGAATACCAGGAATCACAGACTTTGATAGGTGTTAATATACAGCATTTTTTGATGCTTAGATTTTTTGCAAACATGGGGGACCTCTCAAAGCTGGTTCTTGTGTCTAAAAGGAAGTGTGGTTTCATAGCTTGGGATCACACACCAGTTTATGATGACCAGAGTACTTAAAGGACAAGCAGAAAACAATCCGTGGAAGTACCACAGGGATGAAGTGTGGCACTGGAGGGATGTGCAGCCCCCCTGCTCTTGGGCTGCCTGCAAGGGGAAGGAGGATGGAGAAGAGACAATGCACAACTTCAGGGACTCCCTGCATTGGGTCCAATTCCCAGCAAATCCTTTGTAAAACATCTCAACTTCAAGAACCTCCTTGAAAAAGGCTCACTTGCCCTAGATGATCACAAAGCTGACAGGTTCTCAACTCTGCTATTAAGACCTTGGTCACAACCCTATTGTTTAGGGAGACTTCTCTCTTGCTTCTAGAGCACAGATTTAACATTTTTATTATGGACAAAAAAGGAGCACACCTCTCCAACCTTACAGTTCTTGTTCTTTAAAAACAGGTTGAGTGTTCTGAGCATTAATAAACAAATCTGTTAATTTGTGCTAAAATTAAGCTGGTTATTTAAAGAAATTTAACATCTGTTCTTTGACCTGAATAATCTCAAAACTACAAACTCTCTCAACTCTCCATGTAGTTAAAATGAATTGAAAACTTGTGCACAAGATGCACTATATAAAAATAGATGGTAGTTAAGATAAGTTGCTAATTATTGTTTTATCCAATTGTAAATATATGGACTCCAAAGAGGGTCAGGTCAACAGTTAACTCAAGCGGAGCTACTTCACAGATGTAGCCGGTCACCATCCTCCTCTACAGCTGTTCTTCACCAAACAAGTCTGCTGGATTTGACAGGGATTCAGCTCTAGGAGGTGGACTGGACATGTCAAGGCTCCAGTACCAGTATAATTTTTTTGCACAAGTCTCACTGGCTAAAGCTGACATTAATGACTGGAAGGTCTCTTCGCGTCATTGTTGCCTCAACTCAACAACAAATTGAAAAAGCCCTGTCAGGAAAACTGGGGTGTTCTGGCTTCAGCTCGTTAGACTTAATTTCCTCCTTAGTAGCTGGTACTGTGCTGTATTTTGGATTTAGGATGACAATAATATTGATATCACACTGATGTTTTAGTTGTTGATGACTAGAGTTTACACTAAGTCAAGGACTTCTCAATTATTCATGCTGCCTGTCAGTGAGGAGGGTGCAGGTGCACAAGGAGCTGGGAGGGGACGCAGACAGGACAGCTGACCCCAATGGACCTAAGGGATATACCATAACATATGGCATTGTACTGAACATAAACCTGGGGGGAGTTGGCTGTGGGGACTAGCTAGGCATTGGTCACTGGGTGGTGAGAAATTGCATTGTGCACAGCTTGTTTTGTATATCCCATTATAATTATTGTTAGTTTCCCTTGCCTTGTCCTATTAAACTGTCATTATCTCAGCCCATGAGTTTTACCTTTTCTCCAGTTCCCTCCCAGATCTCACTGGAGGGCAGTGAGAAAGCAGCTATGTGATGTTTAGCTCCCTGAGGGGTTAAACTGCAAAATGCTGTAGTAGCAGTAGCAGATCTCTTCAAGTTGCAGTGGTACCATGACTGTGCTAAAGAAGCCTGATGAAAACTGTTCCTGGGCAAGATCTAGAAATTTCATTAGCTGATCCTACCCGGCTACACTGAATGAAGTAACTGATGAAATCATTAAAAATAAAAACATGCCAATTGTGGGCATGTTCCATGACTTTGTGCTAATATGATATAAACATGATCTTTTAGAGCAATCTTGTGAAAAATTGATATTGGGACATCCTCAAAAATGCTACTGAGGCAGCAGTTACTGCTATACAGGCTCTCAAGTCTCTCAAACATCCTCAGCACTCTGTGTTATGCTTAAGTAAATAATTGGTGCGCTCTTCACATCACAGCTGGACAGTTTAATACAGAGCTGGTTATATTCCAGTGTCAATGGCAGCTTGATAGTTATGTCCGGGGACTCCATTTGACAAGATAAATAATCAGGTCACTGTACACTGCTTGCTACACATTCGATTGAATCCCACCTGCAAGAATTCATCAAATGAAGCCAACAAGACAATGTCATTGTAGCAGTTGATATCCTGAAGTAAAACAGTGACAACTCAAAGGTCCATCAAACAGCCAATGAAGACCTCAAAAAATGATAGTAGAAGGTCACAGCGTTGCCAAATAAACCCACCTTGTTAACAGGGAAAGCACAAAATAGCTACACATTTTTAGGGCTTTATAAATAAATCAGGGCAGTCAGTTTGGGAACTAATTTTCATTTAAAAGGTTGTCTTGAATAAAAGTAGTGCTGTATTTCTCTGATCTTCTGATCTTAGCAAAGCAGGGGATTCTTTACACTCTTGAAGTACTCAGAGCTATGAAAGACTGTGCCTTATACTCTAACACAGTATTGTAGGATTAACAACCATTCCCCCCCCTTAAACATTGTTGTTTTTAGAAGTTCTTCTGCAGAAAATTTCATGGACATCATGGAAAACTTTTGTCATTCAAAATAGTTGCTTTTTCATAAATAGAAGTGACTTCCCAGTGTAAAGCTGCATCTATACTCTGCTTAAATAATCAGAGTCAGAATATAGCCCACCAAACTCTGAGGGCATATTTATGGATATAGGATTGGTTATAGCTGAGCTCCCAGTGCCCACAGTATGAAAAACTCAGGCTGCCCATCAGTCCCAGCTACCTTTGCAGCATATGGCATGAGGTACAGGATGAGTACCCTCCTGGGAAAGATGCCAAGAAATCCAGTCTGCAGGCTGTCAGCCAGACCATGGCACCAGCATGGCAAGAGCAATGCAGAGCAGCAGCCAGGTCATCCTGCAGCTCAGCCTGCAGACACCACTAGCACAGCCCCAGCCCACGCCAAGGGATACAGGTACCCAGAAATCCAGTCTGACCCTGCTCTTCCCTGGCTGCTTTGAGGCTTGTGGCGCTGGTGTGCAGAGAGCTTATGATGAAAAAGCAGAGCAGGAGAAGCTTATATCCACAGAGGCATTTTGAGAAGAACAGCATGTTTCCATTGTTCTTCCTGCAGCTGAGATCACAGGCTTCTCTTAATGAAAGTAGCTGCTGGCTATATTCTTAATGGCAACACTATAATGACATAAAGGGGGGGGGGGGGGGGGGGGGGAGATTTTTTTTTTTTGG
>VZTJ01000686.1:20878-48444 GCA_013397795.1 Orthonyx spaldingii
GGGGGGGGAGATAATTTCTATTTTTAGGCAAACATTTGAATCTGGAACTAGAAATACAGAATGCCCCTCACTGGAATAATTTATTTTATTTGATGATGTTAGACAGCAGAGCTTTCTTGGATGCTGTTTCTGAGCATTTATCATGCTATCTTCTATGTACTTCCTTAACAGGTCAATTTCGTTTGAAATTTTAGATATTATTTATGTTGGATTTTGGATAATTACATGATTTCTACAAACTTCTTGTTTAGCTTGAGCTTAAATTTAACTTCATTTCAATGCAGTTGGTCTTTTTCCTTGACACAGAATATTTTCTTCACTTAAGCACCTGCAGCTAGTCACACACAAGTCCTTGAAAACTGGTAAACAGGTCATCCTGTCTATTTCTCTGCCTTAAGGAAGAATCAACTATAGCTATGTCATTCCTGGCAGATATTTGTCCAACTTTTTCTAAACAGTCCTAACGATTGACTTTTCACAATTTCCTTATCTATTCCAATGTTTAAATATCTTCTCAAAATTGCAATCCTTACAAGATTATTAAGAATTAAACCATACCACCACATTTTGCACTGGAGTCCTTTAAATTAATGTGAAATGACATCTTAATGGAAAAATGAACAACTGCACCTAGCAGTTTGTTCATGATGGGTGCCCTCTCACTCACACAGTAAGAGATAAAGAATGATCACTAACCTTCCATCTCTACAAGCAATTACAAATTCCTTTTCTTCATTTTCCTTTTCCTAATACTAGGAGCAGACATTGAATATCTGAACTACCTGCATGTCTTTCGAGGTACTTCAGGAGGCCTTTACTGAGGAGATGTTAGATGTTCATGCAGGAGGCAATCTGGCGCTATGATTAAAATTATGCTGTAAGCATCTGGATAGTGTATCGTGAACACAGATCTTCCAATTTCATGTACTTGCTCTTTGAATCATGTTCTCTAGCTGAACTATTATTTGAGACTTTGGCAATAATGCTGTGTCTCTGGGATTAGCTATTGCATGCAATATAAGAGGGGGACAGATTTCCATAGACTGACTTTGTCTGCTTTTGCCATCTCCCAGTTGCTCACTCCATCCTGCTTTCTTGCAGGACTACACTCTGGCTGTGAGCTCCTGGAGGAAATCTGTGTCCTCACCACACACTGGCATGCTTTCCTGAGCAACGCCTTGATCCTTTCACAGTGCTGGTAATAAATACTAACAAAGCATAACTAAACTCGAAATAATGACAGTATATCATCAAAAGCTGTTTCAGTAATAATAGTAACAAACAGTGGTGGGTATTTCATGTAAATGGGCAATCTTTTAAATTAAACTGCTCTTCAGAAAATATATTGCATTTCTTTAGAGATTCACAAACCAGTGTTTTTATTTAAGAACTCTCCATAATATACAGGTTTTTGAGGGAATTTCAAGGTAGACATATAAAAGTTTTACTGTTGGGTCTTTTTCCACGCTAGGGGAAGTAGCTGGCATGGTCCCTTCATTCACCCTCCTGCCAGCTGCTTTATTAGCTGTTTTAGCTGTCGTGGCACAGGACAAACAAGCCACCAGAGACACCAGTTGAATGGCAGGTTAAGCAACTGAATGAAAGAGGGCTGGAGGAACAGGGGAGCATAAAGCAAATACCTTAAAAAAAATGTAAATATTTTGTTCTGCTTTTCTTTGAAGTAAAAAATGCTATGGGATTTACTGAGGCACCTGTTCTTTTTCCTGAAGTGCAGAACTCTGATTTTCTGAAGAGCTGGAGACTGCTGAAATCATGTGCACTCGTAACCTGAGCAAAGGCTGACCCACCCTAGGAATATTTTTCTCTGTAAATTATAACAACCAAGCTTAAATAGGCTTATTTATTATTGTGCAGGCACAAAGTAACTGGAAAGAGGAAGAAAATGAAGACGTCTTTTCCTGCCTCCATTACTGCTGGTTGCTGGGTCACCTTCTCCACCCCCTGCAAGACAGTGGTGGGTTTGCAGCTCTCCCTCGTCTCCAGCCAGGGTTGCCTGGGGTCATGCATCATGTTTCCCTTGGGCACCCCTGAAACTTCTTCAACTCTGCACAGCTAAAATCCCTATGGTTTTTATCTGTAGAGCACAGTGGCAAGTCCAAAGGGACTTCTGCCGCAGCACAAAAAGGACTCAGTCCTTTATGGGGTACATCAAATCGAGTGTGCTAATTACTTGTGAACCCTACTTTATAAATAGAAGCTTTAGAAAAAGCAGATTCAGCTCCTCAAAGGACAAGTCCTGGTGGGGTTCTCCTGAATGTGAGAGGCAGTAAGGCAACTCCTGTCCCAGCAGAGCAGCTCAGAGGCAGATTACCCTGCTCTGCACGCATGCAGCCGAGCACAGCTCCAACATATGTTCTTTGCTTTTTTGGCTGAAGTTACTGTTGTCTTTCCTTTCCTCTCTTTCTCTCCTCCCAACTCTCTCTCGCTCTAGCTCTCACAGGAGCAATAAATGCCAGCAGTAAATATTCTCAGCCTTACAAGGATTTCAGTAAATTAAGGTTCGCATCCAAGGTTTGGGCAGCTTCCTGTGTTCTAAATGGGATCCAAATGAAGGTTTTCCAAAGTCTATACAGTAAAATAATAATAAAAAACATATCTAAATCATTAAAATGAGTGACAGCATTCCCTATACTAGTTCTGGGCTCCATAAATAATGTATAAAACCAATCTGCATTATATTAGCAAAAAATAAAAATTAGAAAAGGGTGAGAGCAAAACCGTTTCATTTTTTCGGTGACACAAAGAACATCATCCCCGCTCCTGAGCTGCGAGCTCCATCTTGTGGGGGGTGGTGGACGTGACGTGATTTTCTGCTTATCGCAATACTATTATTGTTTAAATTTTCAGGCATTTAAAAGAAATCGTTATGATAATACAAGCTCTTTATTGACAAATAACAGCAAATCAAAGGACGCAAACCAAACAGGCACAATCCCCCTCTTGCAGCCCCATGACCTGACATGCCTTTGCTGCATCCCACCTTTTCTCCCAAACTCTCTCGTTAGAAATGGGCCAGTAATTTGTTCTCATCGCTTATGGTGGTTATAGCCCAAATGAATGTACGCTGTCACTCGCTGTGTCCCCACTGGTGAGCCGAGAGCTGCCCACGGTGCGTGCCCCGGCAGTGCATGGAGACCCTGCCTGCCGTCCTCTGCTCTCCCTGCCGCTGGCACGATGCCCATGGAAGCAGTGACGGGCTTCCACGGACCCGCCTGGGCTTTGGGCCAAGGGCTTCGTGGAGATATCTGGGCCGAGCCCTGTTTCTGGTCCTACCCTAGGGATTTTTTTCACCAGTGTGAAGGACAGCCTTGTAATAGCGCTTTGGTTCAGCCCAGCTGTGCAGGGGTCAGGGCTTCCAGCAGGACTCCTTGGGGAGTGAACTCCCATGGAACACAGCTCAACCTGCTCTGGGGTGGCACAGGGCTGTGTGGGAGCCCAGCTGTGCTGGCCAGGACAAGGGTGCTGCTCAGTCTCCCCTGCCTTCTTCTGTCCCTGCCCACATCTGGCAGATCTCCCTGGTAGGAATCCTCCCCCCAAAATGTTTGCAATTGTTATTTCATTTATGCAACATTTGGAATGTACTTCCAGGATGAAAGACTACTTATCTGGTTAGCTTTATTGCCTGATTTCATCCCATTATGCCTTGATATATACCCTTTGATGCCAGGAGTTCCTGTAGGGCAGCACTATCTCTTTGAGCCACTCTTCAAATATTTGTGAATGCATTCCTCATTCTCTTACCAAGAGACATGAGATAAAGCATTAAAAACCTAAGCTTTTCTAGTGATTGCCTTTTTCTTTTCTTTTTCTTAACACACTCTACAGAGTTGGAGAGGTTTTAAATTTAACCATTATTTTCTAGACATTATTAACCAACAAAAAGTGCTTTGTTAGAGGCAATGGTGAATGGCAATGTACAGTTTACAAAGCAATACCCTCCTAAGCACTACCAAATGCAGCAATCTCTGCTCTGTCAGTCTTGTAATTGTTAGAAATTTGGACACAGCCTTGGCCTTTAAAAATTGCAGGCCTAAGGAATGAGACAATATCAAAAAAGGGAGGACATAGATATTTCATCAAAAATGGACACAATCTCCCTGGAGAGTTGACCACAACAGAAATGACACACAGAGTAAGCACATTAATGAAGTGTGTGGGTTTCCACAGCTGTTGTGCCACCACAGGTAAGGAGCCACTTCCCTCCACCCACTGGTGAGACTGGAGCCTGATGTTTTTGGACTCGGGACATGCTTTGCATAGAAGGGATGGGAGCTGGGGGCCGAGCAGGGGGCTCTCTCTGAACACCCAGGTGTTTCTAAAGTGTAGCTCTAACTACAGTTTAGTGACCCAGCTCTTAAGGATCTTCAAAAGAACAAAATGCAAATCTAGTCCCCTTCCTTTTTCTTTCCAAAGCAGCTATACAGTTTGGCCATACTGGGCACTCACACCCAGAAGGATCTGCACTAGACCTCAAAACTCCAAATTTCATATGAAGCTCCTGGGACAAGTGGAAACCTACATAGAGGTGAAGGACAATAGGCTGGAGGACCATGCCATTTCTTTCTCAGCTGAGACAGGAGCTCACCTTGACCGTGCTGGAAGGTAGAAGTGTGCTGATCCTGCTCTTGAGCACAGCAAAGCCCTGACTTTGAAGTAAGGTGGTGAGCTCGGGGTCTGAGATCAACAATGCCTTTTGTGATGGAGGAGGAAAAAGCAAGACATGAAAACCAGAGGAAAGAGAGGGGAAAATTAAGACAACAAATTTAACCTTGTATATATTAGATAGAATATAATGTTGGTGCTCTGTAACATTTGTACTCAAAGCAGAAGAAAGTACTGTTTGGTGGATTGCTGCAGTTCAATGGCCATCAGCTGTTCATAAATCAAGTACCCAGACAGACTGCAAACTGCCCTGCTGCCATGACAAAGACACAGTGATTAATGCTCCTGTTATGGATTAGGGAGGCACTGAGGTAGTATTACAAATAATACTAAGATGTTACCTTTTTTCTTTTTACTTCTCAGCTACAGGCCAAGCAAAGTTTGGTCAATATTGCTCAGAATTAAACTGTTAGGGGAGTGCCATATGTTTTATTTTATAACTTACACACATGCCTGTCCTTGCAAGTAGTTTTATGATTTCTTTTTAGTAAATTCAATAACTATTATGCAATAAACTTTCCAGTATTTTCTTGCGCTTATCTCCTTATTTGTGCTATGTAAGTTTCTGTACAGGCTGCATTTTAGCATATATGTATATATAATTCCATTTCCTTTGGTGAGGCAGTTTTTCAGTCTCTGCAGTGTGGCATCAATCCAGTAGCTAAAAATCATCTAGTCTTTTCAGCCTGGAGAAGAAAGGCATGGCTAGAAATCCTGCAGATTCTTCAGGGACAAGGAGCAAAAGAGAGTCGGAAGACTTTCAGCAGGAAGAATCATCGTGCCCCAGTTTGCACAGCGACTGATCCTCCACTGCCAAGAGGATCAGGAGGGGTCTGGGATATTGTGGATACAGCACACACAGCAGTCTTGTATCGCCCCTCCTCTCCAGAGCACAAGGCTGTTTCCTCTTATATTCGTTTTATATACAAACTCCTGCAAGCAAACTCTGATTAGCCCAGCTCGTGGAAGGGAATAAATACAGGGGTGTAGCTGGACTGTTTTCCCACATTAAATGCATTCTGAAAAATCTCAAGAAACTATAAGATCTGTAAGAACCCCTCCTCTCCAAAGCCTTTCTGTGTTCCCTGCTATTTTTCTCTGCCTATGTGCAAAGACTCAGAAGATTCCGCATTTCCCAATCTCATTAATTGACTGAGTTGGGCAGAGAAAAAGCCATAGACACTGATAAAGCTAATATGTGAGTCTGAATTTCCACATTTTAAAACATATCTATGCCTTCGGTTTTCTTGTACAGCTGATCTGCAGCAGGACTGGTGCTACCCATTGCATCTGCCTAGCACCCATGATTGCAGGATTCCAGTGTTTTCATCTGAAGGCACTGTCTGATAGATGGCACTATTCTAACCTAAATTGAAATGCATTTGTTGGAATCACTGTAAGGGAAAAAAAAATCTAACTCTAAATTAAAAAATGTACTCTTCTTTGGTTTCATTTGTTGATGAAAAGAATAAGTGAAATGAACTAAAATGCAAAACACATCCATCCCTACATTCATAGAAAAAGTCATTTGCTGCTATTTTAGCAAAATGCTCAGAGAACTCATAAAACACATTTCCTCAGTTTCTTGTTATTATAGGGCAATTGGTCCATGTCTGTCAAAAGACTTGGAGAAACATAATGTTCTTATGTGAGAAAAGCACAATGCTAGTGGACAAACTGTCTGCTTAATTTCTTTTGGCTTCACAAAAAAGGTAGCTGCTGTATTTTGAATACCCACTATGTTTTCAGTACATTGCTGTGTGCACATTTCATTGTTTGCCTGCTTAATTCTGTCAGTAGGTGTCTTATGAAGGGTACAGACTGGTGCAGATGATTCCAAATATTTTGAAATGTACTGACCCCTTTCTTTTTGTCTTTATTTATTAAGAATGCAGGAACACTTGTCTTCCAAATCTTTTACTGCCTTTAACCGTTCAGCTTTTATGAAGCACACAGGTTTCGCGAGAATGGCTCATCAAACTCATTCATATTCTATATTTATTTGCATCAATCAATGCTCAATTAGCCTTTTATATATATTAATGTCTTCTTCATATTCCTCTATTATCCATTTCTCCCCTGTACAATTGATTACTCTTTTAGTTTAACTTTACCAGGCAAAATCAAGACCATTACTGAGGGTCAAAATTAAAAATAACATTAATGATGCTGTTTTTTCCCCTGCTAAAATATTAAAAGATATATTTTATTCACATTGATCTTCCTTACCGTATCTTTGCTGGTTCAGTAGGTTTCAGCTATTTTCCTTTTGATTCTAAATAAAGCTTTTCAGTACAAGTATTTCTTTCAGACTATTCAAATCTTTTAGCATGATAAACAGGCATTGCAATTTGAATGCATCACTATATAGGTAAACATTTCTTTATTCCACAAAAATTACAGAAAGTGTTGTGACAAGCATTTGCATTTTCACATACAATTCTAGCTCTCTCAGATACTCAGGAAAAGTATTTACACTAAATGCTTTGCAGTTAAGTCATAGGAAAGGCTCTTTCCTAGGCACGAGCCTCATTTCAGAAAGTGTCTCATTTGGGAATAACTCTATCATCTAACATTAATTAATCAGATAGGTCTGATTTTTAGTAACTTCAGAGACTGAGAAGACAAAACATTCAGGTTTTACACTTACTATGGGTATGTGAAAGTCTTCCTCAGACTTCTCAAATGGCCTCAACATACCTGTTCATGGTCTGCTGGGGTGCATGGAGGTTCAGGGTATAGAAATGTGCTTTAAATCCTGGTTTCGGGGCCCTGAGCTCTAATTCCTGCCTTGGAGATCCTGACAGTTAATGGTTCTGTTCTGTTTTCTACACACAGAAATGGTCACTACACATTTGCAGGGTGGATACCGCTCTTACCCACTGGCTTATCACTACAGAGCCCAGAGCTCTGTCTATCTGCCACCCAGCTTTAAATGGACACTCAGCTTTCCAAGAGTATGGGATTCTCTGCTAGGCATAGCCAAGTCTAAATAGGGGTAAGAAGGAAGTTGAGTCTATTGTTGTTGTTTTTCTCACTAACTATTTTACTAGTAGTTTGTTGCAAGAAGAATATACAGTGAATCAAAGTGGTCCCTAATAAAAGTGAGCAATAACATTTCTCAGCTGGCTTTTTGCAGGGGAAGAAGAGTTTCCCCTTGGAAGTGTCTTTTCCTGAACAAGATGATGCTCTGCTGGCTGGGGTCTCATCAGCCTTTGTCTTTTTAATTTTCCTTTGGCAAAGATGGGCCCTTGGCTCCATTGGTACCAATGTGAGAGGTGTGGATTATGGAACTTCTTTCTTCTCAAGAGAAGGAATTAATCATGTGGTTTAAAACTGCAAGTGTGAAAATCTGTCAAGTTTCATCAGATACATGCTTTAACTATTGTGACTCAAAGTCTGGTGATATCTTACATCAAGGGATAAAGACATTTACAGAGCCCCAGGTCTTTATGGTAATGATCAGTGACTGATCAATAAACACAAAAAACACTTCCCTGTGATGTAAAACAATGGCTCAGAGACCAATAGTTTACTGACATTAAACTACAGCTTTCCTCATTAGAGCTCTTGGTAAGGTGTGCCCTGTGATTAATGACAGATCATTTATACAGCATTACCAGCAGGCAAATAATTCTAATTACCAATAACATTAAATCCTGATCACTATGCAAATAATTTACATAATGTAATGGAATATCTGGTCATTACAGGGCAAACAATTCACAATGTTAACTGAGGTTAGTCAGTTATCGCAGAGTAAATAACATTAGAAATTAAACAGCCAAGCTAATATCAGGTTTTATCCAGTTAATAAGCAGTGAGTGTATCCCTAGCAAAACACATCAGACTATGTAAAAACACATCAGACCATGTAACTTTGCTGTTTAATGCAATACAAATTGGAGATAACATAAAAACATCTTATCTAGCAGGATGTTCCTGGCTATCTGGAGGTGTGTAAACAAAGGGGAGGAGGGATTCATGGTGAAGCTTACTGATTTTTATTGCTTCATAGATTATATTTTCCTGTCTCTGATGCTTTGTCTTAGATCCTGTCTTCAGATGCAGGCCACAGGATCCTTACAGTGTGGAGAATAAAGCACCATGCAGTCAAAACCAGCCCAGATGAGGCCTTTCTGTGTTCACACATTTGAAACACAGCCATAGAACTAGCATTATATTAAATCTGGCATTGATCGAAATCTGTTAACAGTTATACATAATCATGGAATCAGATAATGTCCTCATGCAGCACATGAGGCATACAACACACCAGGAATACTGTGGGAAGGCAGACAGCACAATATACAGGAGGTAATAATATATTTGGGGGGAAAAAAGCAAAAGACAGCCCAGAGAAGGCTGGATTACCACAATTATGAAAATATGGGTGCAAGAATTGAATTACACCTTTGACTAAGGAGGTGAGGGTGGAGAGAGGTAAAAGGAATGGTTGGATTTTAGCTTTTCATTTTCCTACTGGGAGGAAAGAATAAGAGGCAGACATTGCTACTTGAAATAATGCCTGAAAGCTAACAGCTGTACTTGTGAGCTTCAACACAGAAGATTTTTTTACTTAATATATATTAATTTTATTTGCTTGTTATCATTTTGTTTTGTCTTCTGAAATGATGAAAAAGAAGAGAGTTACAAAGCTGGACACTCAGGTACTCTAGTTAATCTTAGGGGCATTGAAGAATTTTTGCATTAGGGACAAGTCTCCTTGTGATGTTGGAGGACATTTGGACATCAGCAGTGCATTCTAGTTGAAAACTCCATCCATGGTAATTCAATGAGAGGCTTGATTTGGCCCCTATCCTTTATTCGGCATTGCTCTTGTGACGAGTTTTTGTTTTCCCAGTGTCTCAGGTTAGGACAGACATTCTCTATGAGATCCTACATGCCTGTTCAACCATTCTACCCCAGCTGTTTGCACAGCCAGCACTGCCCTGGAAGCTCTGCTCCTGGAAGGGATCTGGGGTAGATTTGCTAAAATGCTTCAGGCAACCTTTCGCCCTGCTAGTGCAAACCAGTTTCATCAGCTGTTTAGGTTAACCCTGTTGTGGTTGTCTGAAGCAGAGCAGCAAATGCTGACAAGGTTCTTCCTGAGATCAGTACCCTCTAGCATGAACAAGTAGCCATACATCTAGGGGACAGACAGATTTCCAAAGGGCGTAGCTGAGTGAATGTCCACCCGCATCCTGGCTGGCTGTGATGAACAGCTGTACAGTAACTGAGTGTATTGAAAGCAGGTGAATCAAACTGGGTCCCTCAAAATGGATGGGAAATGTGGGACACAGTCTTGAGGTTTGGCATGTTCAAGGACCTACAAAAAAAAGCTTAATTTTCATACATGCTGCCTGTTTCCTGCTCTTAGAGAATCATAGAATATGCTGAGTTGGAAGGGAGCCATCAGGATCATCGAGTCCAGTTCCTGGCCCTGTGCAGGACACTCCAAGGATCATCATGTGCCTGAAAGCTTGTCTTGTCTTTTTTTCTTGCACACATTGGAGGATAGTGAATACTCCTTGGAAATGATTAATGGAAACATTGTTGCATTACCTGTTATCCACCTATGCTGCATTCAGGCAACATAACCTAAACCAGAGAAGAGCACATGTTCATAGAGCATTGCTGTATCTACATGCTTACTACATGAGCATTTGTAGTTGGTACTTTTCTCATCAGACAAAAGTTGTTTGACTTCATTCATATGCACATATTCTTCTTCCTAACCCGAATGTTGAGGTCATCACTTCCTTCATTTTAATTAGCATTGAGCAGAAGATGGAAATCTCACAAAAAAGTATTTATTTGCTGACCCCTCTGAATCTGGGCAGAGGAGATAGTGTGTGATGGATTGTATGGAGCAGGAAAAAATAACAGTGTTTGCCTCTTGCAAACTGATATAACAAAGAGAACATAAGTGAAACAGGATTAAGGCAGCAAAGGAGAAAGGGAAGTGATAACTGGCTTTAGAAGATGGCTTTAGAAAGGGGAAAAGTACATGGACTGCCTATACTCTGAACTACAAAGGAGACAGCTAGAGTAAGCAGCAATAGAAGGCTTCAGGAAATTTTCCGGTTACGGAAGTAAGCTTTATGGAAAGGCAAACAGAAGCAGAAATTGGAGCTCTTGACAAATTTCTAATTTGAGAGAGGGGTAAAAGCAGAGCAACCTCCTCCATTAAATGAGTCACAGGTCAGTGTTGCAAGTATTGAAAACTTTCAGACAACTTGAGAGAAAAGGTAATTTTAAAAAAAGACATTTATTTTGCAAAATCGAAAGAATGGAAACAGTGATACTGTTGACCACAAACAAACCAGGTCTTTTACCTGAATGCTGTCAAACCTAACCATGAGTATCTAGCTCTTAAGCAGTATCATTAATGTCTGTGGTCCTTAAAAACTGAAATAAACTTAACCATTCCATGCAGAACAATAGATCATAATACATTAGAAAACCTTCAATTTATTTGAAACCTTATGGCTGATAAAAGATGTATTATTTTAACAAGTAATTATTTCAACCCTATTTTGGTGACTGAATTAGTCACAAAGGCCCACAGTCAAAAATCATCCATATATGATTTTATTTATTTTTCTAAAGCCAGCAGTTCCACTGAGTAAGTCAAACACAGGTCAGCTTTCCTACTGGAAGCTCAAGCTATGAGGGAAGCAGCAAAGGTGGAAACTTCCCAATTCTTCCAAGGTGTAGAACCACATCCAACCACAGCACAGCCTTGTTCAGCCAAAGATGCAGGGAACTGCAGGGGCACATGCAGAGAAGTTAGGATTCTGGAGATGGCTGCAACTTGCATGTCACCTTTCAGCTGGGTTATGGAGGTATCTCTGAGGTACAGAATGCAGGAGGTGTGCAGAGCTCCCTGGGGAATGGTACAGGGTGAAGGAAAGGTTGTACAGACATGAAGAGTTAGTAAATGACACTCAACCCAGTTTTCTTACCACATGGCTTTGCCTTCTAACCACAAAGTAGGTTCAGAAAAGGATGTAGCTATAGTTGGTATATGAGCCGTGTATATCACCACTAGCTCACTGCAGTTCAGAGAAAGCAGGTTATGCTGTTAGCATTTGTCAAAGCAAACTGTGAGAAAGCAGGAACATCATGGCACATACAGGTTCAAGAGCTTAATTTTCTCTGTCTGACACCCCTCATCAATCTCCAGCCTGCTGTGCTTTCTGAGCACCTGTAAATGGCAGGTTGTTGCATTCAGTGTAAATGTTGTTGCATTCAGTGGAATAGTCAAGAGATCTGCTAAATGCCACACCTCTCCTACACTAATCTTACATATTCCTGTGCTGTAACTCAATAATTTCAAAATATCTGTTATAGCAACATCTGGCTCCCTTTAAGACTTTCCTCACCAGTCAGTCTTCAATGCAGTCTCCATCTCTGCCACTCACTTAACTAGTTGCCACTGCCTTGTTCAAGCTGTCTGAAAATCCCTTCTAACAGAAAAAAACCTGCCACTCTGCCCATGTACACAATGTGCTCAGTGTGTCAGTCAGATGCATCATGCATTCACTGAAGTTTAGCAAATGTGTGAGTCATGAAATATGGGTAATACATGCATCATCTGTGTACATAAAACATGCACTTTATCCTGCACACAGAGTGCAACATACCAGACCTGCTGCATGTGCTAAAAAATCAGCTCCACCTAGTTTCTACAAAACATTATTTCTTAATTCACCATGATCATGTACTATTTGATCAAAACTGAAGGTGAACAAAGAAAGTAGAAAATACTTAAAGCAATTAAATACCATGGGGTTGTCTTAACTGAACTTCTCACTCTTACCTATGCAATCTTCCAAACTGGAGCTACACACCACAAACTCTTCCAACAGAAGTTCCTCCACTACAGGTGGACTTCCCTGGGAAAAAATGAATCTGCCAGGTTTCATCAGTATTAGAGATAAATTTAGGCACAATTAGATCCAATAGTGTTTAACTTGAAATTTGCCAGTTTCAACTCATCATGAGTAAAACAGGCCCCAGTCTTTCATTTCTCTTCCATTTCCTTTCATATTCCTCTCTGTGCATGTAGATCTATGTCCTTCAGGCTCTCCTCTTTTCCAATTCAAGCTACATCTGTATCTGTCAAGTGCTGGGGTGTTTTACACTATTTTGCTCAATTATAGCACTTTCCATTCGTTTATATAACTGCAATTCTTACCTGAGTTTTCAGAAGTTTGGGTCTCATTAAATGCAGCGACCACTGAATGGAACTGCGGGCAACCTGAAATCTGGCCAGTGTTTTTTCAACAACTTTAACAAGATTAATCCTATTAGTAGCCAGGCTTCCTTTGCTCTCCTACTTGGCCGTTTTGGAATCTCACTGATTGAGTGATAAAAAACTTTTCCCTAAATTCCAGGCTAGATTCCTCCTTGGGCAATTTATGCCCTGATTCTATTGAATGTTATTTGAATCAAAAATTACTTCTCCCATCCTCAAATATTTTTGAGTTATTGTTACTCAATACATACTCCATCTTTGAAAGTTTTTTCCCACAGTGTGATTTGTGGGAAGGTTTAGCATAATCATCTACTATACCATCCACCCACTACTAGAAAGCTGGTGTGTCTTCACGTGCAAATCTTCAACCTGAGTGGCATCACCCAAACCAGATGCTTTCCATGCTGTTTTTGCTTTGTGCTTATGCTACAGTGCATGGCACTGCCTGTCTTACTGCAGGTTTAGCAGCTAAGAGCTTCTAAACTAGCTTTACTGGCTCTAATTCATTGGTCCTCAAAGACTCCTCAATGCCAAGCTGCAGGAACAGCAGGATATTATGCTCTATAACATCTAATTCAACCTCGAATTTCATTCCATGCTACATGTCCACTTCTTTATGTTACAGAGAGGAAACACACAGGCTGGCTGGTTTTCATGTTGTTTCCCCACAGTGACAGAAAAACTGACTTGGTGTGTTCTCCAGGGAGTTTTGAAGAAGGGTTTCTGGTGGATCTGTTTACCCATAGGCAGGAATTGATTCAATGGATGCTTACAGAAGGTTCTTTCTCAGAAATGTGCATGGACGATGAGTTCACTGTGTAACCATCCTCTCCACAACAGCCAAGTTTGGCACTCCTTACTGATAACTGCATTAGCACAAATATTCAAAGTACTTTCTCTATTTTTTCCCTGCTATTGGTTCAGTATGGACTGACCACATAAGAACGGTAAGAGTATTGCAGTAAAACGTCTCCATCAAGCTGTACAGTCGTACTTTAAGTACTCAGATTTTGCTGTACACCAGCAGGTTACAGGAGTAGTCACAAGATGGCAGCAGAGAATTAAAGATTTCTGATACCTTGTGTTAGGACTTGGGTGATTTAGTTGACGTTGATTTACACTATAAACAGTGAGGTGTTTTAGTAGCGCCAAAAACATTTTACCTTTGGTGCTAAATTTATTAAATATTTTATAGAATCCTAGTCAAATATTTAGTTTACATTTTCCTAAAGAATTTCAGGCCTTTCTTTAAAAATCTGCTTACCTTTTGATTTTCTCCATAGTGAGTCTTTCAAAGGGAAATTGTTCTTATAAGCAGACAAGCACACAAAATTTATATCCATGTCAGAAATAGAGAATTAGTGGTAATTCAACTCCTGGCAAGAACTCTTCACTAGCAGCTATGTAGACCTGCTATAAGCCCACGCTGAAAATAAAAAATATAGTGTAGTGAAAAACATTTTTAAAACTCAAAGAATTACTCATAAATAACTGAATACATCAGTAAGACAGAGTAGTGAACAGAGTTCTGAGCTGAAGGTCCCTGAGATCAACAGAGAGCCAAGAAAAGCCACAATTAAAAAGGATATGTGCTACCACAGGTGTTTGCAGCCCCTGGAGTACACTTGCCTAATCTAAATGTCTCCCATAATTTCTGCTGTCTGCTTGTTTTTCCCCCCAGAACTTACAAGAGCCAAGCCACAGGTGGAATGACAGACTCAGGGCATACTCTTCTGCTATTTCAAATATTCCCCCAAGGTGACTTTTACACATCTCGCAGTGGCTCTGCAAGGAGTGGGCAGATTCAGTGTGTCAGTACCACCAGCTGCACACAGGTCTGTTGTGGAGTCTTTTGGTTTGGCCGTGCAACCACTCTTTGTTAACCTAGCTGTGGCAAGCCTCTAGAATCCAAAATGTAACTAGTTGCTGATTGTTTCCACAGTTCACAATGGTTTGCATTATTACTAAAAGTGTTAATCACTTAATGTCAACAGAGATTGCAGGCTTGTTACCATTATTACAGGTATGCAGACTCGATAGGCTATGTCACTAATGTTTCCAAAACACCCATATAACCCACGCATACTCAGACACAATGGAATTTCGTCATCACACACACACGGTCAGTCCTTGCACGTTTTTGCCTTCAGAATGTCATAAGCTCACAACTGACAAATTAGGAATGTGTGAGTAACACAGACGCAATCTTCCCTTTCTGACTGCTGATGCAAAAGAGAGCCACCAATATCACATGGAAGCAGAAGCCCAGGCAGAGTCAGATGCCCTGGTCCTGCCTCCAGTGTGGTCCAGGTTACAAGAGCAGTGTGAGGTAGAGACATGAATGATTTCTGTCAGCCTGCAATACTTCTGTGCCAATTTTGTCAAAGATGAAAAGGGGGGGATGAAAGTAGAATATAGCAGAAGCATGAGGTGTGCCAGAGCTAGTCCACTACCTTGGCCTAGCTCATCCATAGGAGTGCAAACATGGAAAGACATCACTTAGTCACTTGGGGGCCCCTTTTAGTTTTAAGTGGTGAATTCTCTTCTGCTACTGGTAATTGCTCATTGCACAGTCCTTAAAAGACTTATCATACTGGAATTCACAAAAATCTGTGTATATTTTGGATAAACAGATAAGTATGGCCACAGCTGATGAGATTCCTCCTTACTATGAGGCAGTATCCTGTCTCCAGCGGCCTATCTTCAATCCCAATTGTTTTCTTATGAGGAAAGAGCAAGAAATCCTGAAGCATACCAGGCTGGAATAAAAAGTGGTCATATAGGCAGATTTTTCTAACTCTCATCAGTTAAAATTTGATTCATGGCCAAAAAAAAAGAAAATTAATTCTTACAACAGAACTGAATCCTTGCCAATTCTGAATATTATAGCTTCATTTCCTATTTGAAGCTGTTGTGCTGCATATCTATGTTCTGTTAAAAGAGCTTTTCTTTATCCCTAGTTTGATTCAATTTCAGCTGGGGAGATAGTCTGAATGCTTTTCAGCAGAGTGGAGGTGTTTATATATATAGATATGTATTATTATTATTATTGACATGACAGGCATGATTACACAATCTCTAGATGATAAAGTGAACCCTTACTAGCCTTTTGCTGAGTGTTTATCCAACATTGATATGAATGATCTTAAATATTACCATTCTCTCTAATTAGAATAGAAATTAATGGCTTTTGTTAATTTATGGTAGCTATATGACTCAAGGAACAACACAAAAGTAAAATTTGGGGCCTATATATTTTAAATACAAGCTTAAGTTGATAAAAAGATTGAAAAACTGCTATTATTTTCAAGAATAACTAAAAGTCATTGTGCTTTGGATAATTCATATAATCCTTCACTTGCCTGTCATATCAGCAACCTTCACATCTATCTTCTACTGAGAAAGAAAAACTCCTAGCTTGTAAAAAGCACCTTGTCCTTCCCTTTTGTTTCTTGGACAAACTAATACAATGTATATATCATATTAACTGCTTTTTTACCTCTCACAGCTGTATTCTACTTTCCCTCGTAGTTCACTCATTTGTCATTGTTATCACTTAATTTGTATGTATTATAATCTCCTGTTGAGACAGGAAAAATTCTTGGAACAAAATTTTGTTGTGCTTTATTTGTAGGGATGATGAAATGAATTTATATGACTACATACACAGCTGTAGCCATCATGCAAAGGAAATCCAGATGTAAACCAAAGTTATGATATTTCCCTTCCTGTTGTATTTCTTGTTGAAAGGTTTCAGAGATTTCACAGATAGAAAATTCATTACACACCTCACACACAAACACACATACTCCACCCCATGGCAGCAGGGTTGGAAATAAATGATCTTTAAGATCCCTTCCAACCCAAACTGGGTTCTATGATTCGATGTTCCAGGATCAAGCATCAGAGTTCTGGTAAAAGGTAGCATAGGTAGCAGTATCCTCATTTTACATATAGGAAAAAAGTGCTACAGAAATAATGATTCTACATCTGGAATAAAGAGAGAAACATACTTGTTCCCTATGCCTTAATCATACACTATTCTATTTTTCCCATATTTTAAATGGTCATTTGTGAATCTTCTACTGCAGAGAAATTCCTTACTTAGCCCCTCTGGCCGGGAAGCAGGGATGCATTTAATTTGTATCCAAATTGATGAGATGGCTTTTTACTAAAATACTCTACTTTTTGTTCCATGCATTTCATTTCTAGTTGGATTCAAATGTCAACAAATTGATCCTTGGCAAACCAAGCTTTCCACTACGTAATATCATTTCCTCATTGAACTAATTACTTCAACATATCAGTTGAAATATTGCTTTTGAAGTAATTGGGAGCTTATATATCCATATTCTTTATGCAAATTAAAACAAATCACTTTATTTAGTAGATGGGAAAACTGCCTGTGAGAGTAGTTCCCAATCTGGAAATCCACTTCCCATAAGAGACGAAGTCCAGTTGACCCACACCCAAATTTAAGTTCCAACTTTTAAGCCTGGGTATCTAAAACGACAGTCTACAATGCAGATCTAAAATTTTAAATACAAATGGCTCCCTTGCAAAACTGCTTGCCACCTCCAACTGCCTCTAACCTAGTAGGACACAGTGCTCTCACTTTCTCAGCACTGAATTATCTGCTCAATGATCCCTGAAAGCCCATAGAAACTGGGCTTTGCTGCACAGAAAGAGCTGGCCCAGGATCAGTCTATTCCTTAACCTCCTAGAACAGACAGCTTCTAGTATGACAGTGTTTGAGCGGTCACTGCAAACAAACGGGAGGGTGTTCCTCTCTCCCAGGACACCAGTTATTTTCCAGAGTGAAACACGCAGCTCCTGGCTGTGCTTTCTGGACACTGTGGTGCTCACCATGTGGCTGATTCAGCCAGGCATTAAATGCGCTCACTCGAGTTGGGCTAGAGGTCTGAAAAGTTCACAATACTGCTTGGGCAAAGTTGTAAAGTTTGGCTGCTGAAGACCTGAACCAAACGTGTTTAAGGGGGAAAACCAAGATGCGTCCTGGAAGTACTGCAGAAAAAAAAAACAAAGGGTGATTTGACATCATGAGCAATGTTAAGTCACAGCATCAGAAGTCAGGAGCATGCTGTGAGCAGGAAAGAGTAAATAAGAAGGCACAGTAGTTCTGTGAATATCATTAACTTTTTTTATGCTAATTCTCTTTGTTAGTCCATATCAGGGACTCAAATTTAAATGCATGCTTATGCTCTGTGGATAATCAGAAGGAATACTTTGTATATTACCATAAACTATGCTGCTTTCAATTAAGATGATAGTTCTGCTTTCATTCAAGGGGCAACACTCAGGCATTCAACTGTTCTTATTTCAATTTATAAATCTCCTGATTCCATTTCAAACAATCTCACTTAAGGAAATGGGAGAATGATTGTTATGGATTGTGAAATATAGTACTGGGAGGGAACTGAATGTACCAGTTGGGAATATAAAAAGGAGGGAGTGAGTCATGTAATTTCCAGTCATTCGGAAAGGGTCATCCTGACTGGGCAGGGCTACAATTATTAAAATTTATGTATCAAGCATTTATTCCTGTATTGAATGAATAAATGATCTTCTAGCAGACCATAACAATCATAAACGACCTGTTAGCAATGCTGCAATAAAGGTTCTGTCAGCAATTCTATTATAGGGATTTATAACACAGAACTAAAATAGTGCATCCTGGTCACTAAAATAACTCCAGAGTCAGACTTTGGATCAAGTTATCATAACCAAGCAGCTGACTAATGCCCACAAAAATATCCATATACATGGGAGTCATCTTTGTGCAAGCTGGTTGGATAATTGTCTAGGCTTGTTTTCATCAACACCTCTATGGAACATTGGGTATTTGGTTAGGTGAACACACATCTCTGTGTGCAGGTGCCCTAAACAAACATGAATATCAGTGCATATTGGTGCAAGTTTTTTAGGGCAAAATAAGCCATTAGAATGTAAAGAAGCATATATTCATAAGGCTGAGATAGAAGTTAATCTAGCACTCCACAGTAAATCCTGCTAACTCAAATGTTGTCAGTACTTTAAATGTAATTGTGTTTAGATATCTCATTTACATGACTTTTCCTTAGTCATCTGCCTGTGTTTGAAAATGTGCTGCCATAAGATTTTCCAAAAAGGAATATATTTCATTTTGTTTCAATTAAATTGCTAGATTTTTTAACCTTTGATGGTTTCCCCAATACCCATGTTCTGATATTCCAAATGTGAACTCAGCAACTGACAAACAGAATCTCAGCTTTTATTCTTGATGTCTCTCCATGAGTTCTGCCAACTCAAAATGTGACGCTGGGGCATATAAATTGTTGAAAATTATAGAATCTCACAACAATAATAATTTCAAAATGGGAAGGAAAAACATGTTTAGTTAACGTTGTACTAGTTGACGCAAATGTAGGGCAGGTAGGGTTACTCCGCAGGAATATAAAGCATTTTCATTGTCAAGTGCCTTTCTTTATGATTTGTGAGGGCTAAAACAGCAATCCCAATACATTCCAGTGCATCATGTTACTCATCAAGGTAGAGCAACCCTCCTGCAGTTCCAAATGATAATTGGACTTGTACAGAGCCTGCCAAATTAAAATTGCCTTCTTAAAATAGAGAACTTGAGCAAAAAAAGGACAGGAAATTTTGAGTTCCAGTTGATGATGTGTTCTTATCTCATCAAGCTACTACAGAAAGTCTTTGGCACATAAGAAATCACTCACTTGATGCTCTAATTATGCTGTTGATAGACACAGTTTGATATACTGATAGACATAGTTTGTGAATATATCAAAATTCTACACCTGTACATTAACATATAAAAGATCATATAGACTATATTGGTATTACTGAAATTAATTTAAAGTTGAATTTGATCCAAATTCTATTCTCACACTGGACAACTGGATTGTAAGAGTTAATACCAAAACCAATAAATAAAGCAAAAATCAATCTAAAGGAATGACTATTACTAAAAAAACAGCACTGAACCCCTTCCTGAAAGAGAATGGCTGATTTTAGAACATTTTTAATGTTAATACAATACTTAAAGTTGACCTTGATTTCATCTCCTAAAGTTGACCTTGATTTCAGTATTTTGTCATCATATATATGTAAATAAACATTTGTGTGTCTATATATATAAAAAACAATATGTGTGTTCACGAAGAGCAGTTCTGTATAAGGTTTCTCACCCTCATTATATTGTGCACAGTGGATTAAGGGTACCTATTCTAGCATTGTTTAAATAACAAATAACAATTAAACAATAAAACATTTATTCTTTCCAACTTCAAATATTTGAAAATCAGTCCCAACCTCATGAACACTGCATGAGTCCAGTGAAGGTCATGACTTTATTTTGACTTACAGTAACTGAAGATTTGGTCTCAAAGCCATTAGTCATACATTTATAAGCAATACATTTCCTTTTCCGTGTATGCTATAGTCCATGGTTTTCATGTGCAAGTATAATTGCAAAATGAACCATGATTTTCACAAATAGAAGTCTAAACTTAGTGTTCCAGAACCTCTTAACTGATTCAGTTAGTCCTACAGGAGGCTCAGCACTTTTGAAGAACACATGGGCCTGGTGGGATGCATCTATGAATGCTGAGAGCTGGCAGACACTATAGTGAGGCCACTCATCATCATCTTTGAAAGGTCATGGAGATCAGGAGAGGTGGCTGAGGACTGGAAGAAAGCAAATGTCCCCCTGGCCTTCAAAGGAGGATCCAGGGAACTACTGTCCAGTCAGTGTCACCTCTATCCCTGGAAAGGTAATGCAGTGTCTCACTCTGGAGGCCATCTCTATTTGCATGGGTGACAAGAAGGTGATCAGGGATAGTCAGCATACATTCATAGAAGGTAAATCATGCTTGGCCAATCAGATTGCCTTTTATGGGGAAACAACTGCCTGGATGGATCAGGGGAGCAGTGGATATTGTCTACTCTGACCAGCAAGGCTTTCAATACCGTCTCCCACAATGTCCTCATAGGCAAACTCAGGAAGTGTGGGTTGGATGAGTAGACAGTGAGGTGAACTGAGAACTGGCTGAGCAGCAGATCCCAGAGGGCTGTAATCAGTGGCACAGGGTCTACTTGGAGGCCTGTCATGAGTGGTGTCCCCCAGGGTTCAGTACTAGTCCTAGAATTGTTTAACTACTTCGTCAGTAACTTGGATGAAGGTCCAGATGCCTCCTCAGCAAGTTCACTGACAACACAAAGTGATACCTTAGGATTTTTTAGCTTCTATATTTTCATGTAACTCTGGAGCTACTGTTCTTGCATCTTAGACAAAACAATTCCTCTCTAGGCCTGAAACTCAAGGACACCTTACTGTCTTGGGCCCCAAAATATGTAAACAGCAGAGAATTAGGGGAAGCAAGCTTGGAATAGATGGCTTCATTACCTGAGGTTATAATTGGAGGTCTAACCCCGATATGCAAATGGACCAAAAGCCATAAAGCATGAGAAACCCGTGACCTGTCATCCATTTTTGGGTGTAGCCCTGGGTGGGCTCTGACTGCCCTGAATGTTCCTGGAAGGCCTTTGAATAAATAACTGCTTTTTATTTTCTTAATTTTGTCTAGCCTCTGTTCTAGGTAGTCCCAAGAAAAAGCATCAAAGCTGGGAGGAGCTTTGGGCTGATCTCCCTGAGTGCTGTGCAGCCCTTCAGAAGAATCTGGGCAGGTTGGAGAGATGGGCAGAAAGGAACCATTGGAAATTCAACAAAGGCAAGTTCATGGTCCTTAATCTGGGAAAGAATAAACCTGTGCACCAGCACAGGCTGGGGGCTGACCTGATGTAAAACAGCTGTGAGGAGAAGGACTTGGGGGTCCTGGTGGACAACAAGCTGTCCATGAGCGAGCAATGTCCTTGTGGCCAAAAGGGCCAATGTTGTCCTGGGGTACATTAGGGAGAGCATTGCCAACAGGTTGAGGGAGGGGATCCTGCCCCTCTACTCAGCCCTACTGAGGCCACATCTGGAGTGCTGTGTCCAGTTCTGGGCTCCTCAGTGCAAGAGGGACTTGGAGCAGGTTCAAGGGAGGGCTACAAAGATGAAGGGACATGAGCATCTCTCTTATGAGAAACAGCTGAGGGAGCTGGGCCTGTTCAGTCTTGAGAAAACTGAGAGGGGACCTCATCAATGTCTGTAAGAAGGGAGGGTGTCAGGGAGATGGAGCCAGGTCCTGCTCAGTGATGCCAACCAATAGCACAAGAGGCAACGGGCAGAAACTGATGCCCAGGAAGTTCCACCTGAACATGAAGAACTTCTTTACTCTGCAGGTGCCTGCATGGAACAGGCTTCCCAGAGAGGCTGTGGAGTCTCCCTCACTGGAGATATTCAAGAAGTGTCTGGTCACAATCCTGTGCCGTGTGCTCTAGGATGGCCCTGCTTGAGCAGGGAGGTTGGACCAGATGTGGTCCCTCCCAGTGTCACTGTGGTCCTTCCCAACCCATTCTGTGATTCTGTGATTTTTACTGCCTAAAGTCAGAAAACACTTACCCTTATGTTCAAATCTAACACATTTGAATTATTTTCTGAGTAGAGATGTTTCCCAGAAGCTAGACACTTAAGAACTAGAGATCTCACAATCTAATTTTAGGCACAAAGCTTGTATGTGTGTATATGTATCCATATCTACATATCTATACCTATATATCTTCATACATTATCATAATAGAAATGCCCTTGCTGAGCTGAGATTTACAACTTATTAAAATCAACAGGACCATTTATAGCAAACCTGATTGCTAATGATTCTTATAACAGAGATTTCCATCTCCACTTTGGTTTGGCATAACTGAAAACTCACATTGTAAATTCAGCCATAAAACCCCAGACACTCTAAATTTGGGATTTCACCTCTGCTCCCTGGACCTGAAAAATATGAAGAAATGGTAGACTGAAACTTTTACATTAGGAAACCCATTTTTATAGGTAACTTTTTTTCTGACACCTAAACAAAACGCCAACCATTTTCTGTATGATACTGGAAGTTTCATTCTTAGGTACAGGAAACTCACGTTTAGGTGCTGAGTCCCTGTTCTCCAGGTGCTCTCCTCAATTCTTGACTTTTGGAGCTCTTTATAACCATTTTTCCATCCGCATTTTCTCCACCGATTTCCTCCCACCTAGTCTTCTCACACTTCATGTCTGGCTTAGCTTTCCTGAGGAAGCAGCTGAGGATGTAGTCAAAGGCAGCTGCACTTTTATTTTATAACACTTAAAACTATCTTGTCATGTACAGAGCCATCTTTGAATGTTATGCAGCTAAGATACATAATGTGAAAAAAAGAGAAAAGAAGAGATTACAAAACGTTTCTTTCAGCATCTCAGGGTGAAGGTTGTCATAAAAGTAACTTGGAATTGAAGAGACTTAGGAATCTTGGTACTAATTCACTTTCAAATTTTGCTTTACTTTGAACTTAATGGGGAAATGCACCACCACAGATTTTAGTGAAGCTGATGTTGAAAAGACTCTTTGTAGCTTTTCTTACATAAAAACTGTCACAGGTTCAGATATCTGCACTCCAACAGAGGCAGCAGTTTAAAATATTAGTTGTGGCATTTTGATCAAGATATAAAACCTGAGAAATCTTGATACCGAGAAATGGAGATCAGGTCATGGGCAGGAAAACAATGCCATGGATGATCACAAAAAAAGTATTGCCTTGATAAAAAAAAATTCAAGAAATTTGACAGGGAAGGAGATATAAAAATATTACACTAGGAAACTCTTAGAAGCCTTAATAAAAATCAAGTAATATTATCAATTTTATTTTTAAGATAATGTGAGCATGCATTTAAAAACCTGTAATACTGAACTAACTTCCTGTATCTCTTCCCTTCAGTCTTGCATGAATTATGGTCCCAGGATAAAACGCCATATAAAAGTATATCAAAAGAACTATTTCTCCAAAAACTTCAAAGATGGCAGGTGTGGAAAATCATGATGCCACTGGAAAGCACCATTGATTTTTAACTGTGCAGTAGCTCCTGTGCTATATAAGGAGGTATCCAAAGCAAACAAACAATGGAAATGTACCAGTGAGAAGTCAAACCCGACTTTCAGGTACTGTAGTATTGCATAACATGATTTGTACTTTCATTATTCAAGGACATGCTGATGTTGAGTAATGCCCTTAGCTTACCTAGGAGTCAACCTAATCTTTAGTGAGCTTACAACACAGAAATACATATGGTAAACTCTAGCATTGTGCATTTTCTCTTGAGATTAAAAAAAAAGTGAAACAGTATATGACAATTTCTTATACTGATTATTTTTCATATGTGAAGATTATCCCATGCAAACTTAATGTGCTGCTTAGATGTTGAACATAAAATGGAGGAAAAAGTCTTTACGGGATTTTTCTCCTGTGGGCGTAAACAGATATTTTTAACTTCAGCTACCAAAGACAACTGACTGAGACAGAATTAGATTATATTTCCAACCAATACTTTTGTACCTTGCAAATATATGACAGCTGCAACTCTGAAAGATATAGAACTAAGTTTGTTAATATCAGTTGTCGCTAAGAGATACATTCTTAGTAGAAGAATGAATATGGACCCACATAATAAGTGGATTTATGAACTAAAAGTCACAAACCCAACACAAAATAAATTGTTTATATTACAAAAGGGGCTGAAAATATTTTATTGTGCAAATAAATCAGCATTACTGCACTTTGAATTCACCACAAGTTTTGTTAACTTGCCTCCTCACAGAAGATGTACACAGAAATGACACTTTTAAAAATGAAAAATTATTGAAAATCACATTGATGATCATAATTCAAGATCATTCTTGCAGGAGATTCAAGAAATTAAATAATTAAACCATACATTTTTAGTATCTAGCCTGCTTTGAATGATATTGCAAAATCTAAAGAAGTTAGAGCTCCACTAACAAAAAGCTTACAATGGAAAGAAACCAGATGTCTTCACATAGTTATGAGTATTGCAGTTACTCATAACTGTTTCATACTGCTATGAGTATTGCATTGTTACTATAATTTTAACACCTACCTCTTCTTTATTGTTAGTTAATGTATTGTTGTTTCACTTAACTCTGCTTGGGGCAGTACACTAAGTTTCTCTAGACTTCTTTCATATTTCCTAACCTATGTCCACAATTTACTTCTCATATGAAATATAACTTTGGTGATAGATTTTTTTCCATGTTTCTATTACTATTTAAAAAGAAGATCTTAGTTTACCTCTGTTTAACACCCATCACCAATACATCATCTCTCTTAAGAGGAGTGTCTGAGTTGGTGGGGGTGAATCGTGTAGATGGCAAGGTCTGAAAAGACAACAAAGTTCTGCCAGCAAAAAGCACTAACAAAAACAATTATTATGCATTTTCTAAGTCTTCTTCTTAGTGACCTTTTGTTGAGTCTTGTGGAGGGAAAAAATTCACTACAAAAAAGAGGAGTTTTAAACCATGTAAAATGTTCTTCAGAATAAAAGAACTCTCCTCACTAGGAGAGAGAGTAGTTGCAGCAATGAGCAGTCAGGCACTAAAGCACAGCCGAGCTGGACACACTATAACAGTTTTAATACTTGACAGTGCCAGAAAAACTTTTTCAATATCAAATTAGTAAAAATCCCTCTGTGATGATTAAGTGTAAGATGCTTCTTGTGCACTTAAACACTACTATATGTATGGAATATTTAAGGCAAAAAATTAAGTAGCTTGTGCAAAGAAAGACCCAAAGATGAACAGAGTTGACATTTCTAATAAAATTTAAGTAGCCCCTACTTCTCAGTCAGTATTCACTACCCCAGTGGTTTTTGCTGTTCTATGAATGACACTGGGTTTTTTCCTGGGAGACAATCATTGCTTTGAAACAATCCCCCCTCTCCTCCCCACCTCCTAATTATCTCTTGGGGAAAAAGGTGGATCTGCAGCTGTAGGAACATCAAAAGGGCTATGTCTTGTTCTAAGAAAATAATTTCAGGAAAACTATTCGTGAACAGTTATGAAACTGTAAAGCAGATTCTGACCTGCTGAAGAGTCACTGTATGTCTCAAAGCAGATAAGCCATAGAAGGCAAAAAGGTTCAGCTTTTCATGCCCAAACAGCAGATGGTTCCAGATAACTTCCAACAGCAGATATCATAATGCACCACTACTTCTTATATGAACACTGCTTACATTTCTCACCAAGCAACTTTCCTCCTCTGCCTTGGCTAGTTCAAGGCCTCAAACACCTAAACACTGTATTTTGCTGCAGTTGGGCTGACCTTCTGGAAGTGGTCACCATGCCAAAATATCACATGTAATGTTTGGAACACACACGTATTTGCATGTGAAAAAGAACATACTAAAAATCCAGCAAATGATGGTTATAAACTGTATGCAAATACAGAAAAAAAAAAAAAATGCAAAAGGACTCCATGGGTAGAAACTCAAGGATATCTGCTCAATGTGTTTTTGAAGTGTCAAAAGTAGAGTGAATTCCTAGCTGAACCATACTGCAGTCATAATACTATCATGCCTTCAGCTGAATTACTTCAAGCAGAAAACTGAAGATCTTGTAAACTAAGCAAGATTATCTTGGGTCGGCTCCTGAAGAGAAAAATGTATGTGCTGTCACAACGGGTGCCAGCAAGTCATTAGACAGTTTCTCAGTGGGCCTGAATAAGATGTTAGATGATGCTTGGTTCTGCAAGCACCTTCTTTTTGGTAAGACTGATAATGAGGTCGTGACAATTTGTTCTCCTTAAATATCATGCAATGCATCTTATGGTTGGATAAAACTTTTATACAGAGTTGGAAGGAGAGTAGCAGAACATCTCTCAGTGCGACATGTAACTTTGCCTAGACTGCACCAGCCCTTCAGCTGAGCAAATTTTTCCGTTTTTGGAGCTTTTGTTCTGCATCCTATTTTTCCAACAGCTTTTTACATCTAAAGAGAAAAGTTGAAACTCCAGACTGATAATGTGTAGCATAGTAACTATCACTGTTAACTCCCTGCATGATACTCTTACTACACAGTATCAGTGTCTGCAAAAAGCACTCCACTGCCTGAAAATGGAAGATTTGGATTTGGATACAGAAACTGGATTGAACACAACATGGGATTGGATACAAAATTTGGATTGAAAATACAACATTTGGCCTGAAAATGCCAGATTTGGGGCACTTAGAGCTACTAATGGCAATGGAAATGGGCACATCCAGTCTATCTGAAGCCTGAAATGCTCTTTGACACAACTGTACAATTAACTTGGAGTTGTAGACGAAGACTGCTATGGCCTTCCAAAGAAAGAATAGCATTCTTTGTTTTCCCAGGGCGAGTGGCTAAATATTAAGCTGACTGAATCTGGCTTGTGAATGCATGATAAGAACACGAGAACTGAATGTGAAGGAGATCTCGTACTTGAAATTCAGGCCAGGTATTTTGCCCTCGTGCCCATGTGAACTCCCCCGCAAAGAAGTGCTTCACTGTTACCTTGAGCTGCCTGCTTCTTATAATCATGTTTGTGTATAAATTACAAGCAGTCTGTGGCAGGAACAATTACTTTTCATTAGTATGGTCTCTGGCAAGCCTCATCACCGCCAGTACCACGCTGCCAGGAAGGAACAGCATTT
>VZTJ01000686.1:49174-130576 GCA_013397795.1 Orthonyx spaldingii
CTCTCTGGGGGAGCAGCGAGCCGCGGCCGCCCACCGCCGGCCCGGGGCAGCCGTCCCCGCAGCAGCTAACGGAGACGTTGGGCTTCTACGAGAGTGATCGGGGCAGGAAGAAGAAGCGCAGCCTCTCAGGTGAGGGGCGGCGGCGGGGCGAGCGGCCTCCTCCTCGCGGTAGCGGGGGCCCCGGGACAGGGTGGCCCCCGCGGGGAACCGGGGTGGCCGGGGCGGACGGCTCTTGGCAGCGCCCGTGCGAACTTGGGCGAACGACTTCGGAAAGTGCGGCGGGACCGGCCGGGCCCCGGGAGCGCCGGGCGGCCGCAGGGCGCTTTCCCTCAGCCCCTGCCCGTGGGTTTGCTCCGTGCCGTGGCCCGGTCGGTGCGGCGGAGCCCCTCGGCGTGGCCGGCTGTGTCCCGGCTGTCCACACGAGTCTCTTGGGGAGCAGAACGCAGTTTGCCAACCGCTGCCGGGCAGGAGGTTTGTAGCAGCGCGGGCACCATCAGTGAAGGTGTGTTATGCCCTGGAGGTGGGACTCGGGCTGTCAGGCTCCATACCTGCCCGGTTCCAGGGGCGCGGAGTGTGACCGGAGCGGGCCGGGAGGCTGCGGCTTCGCTCAACTTTCTTGCTGAAGTGCTGGAAATGTTTCATCGTCTTACCAGTTCTTGTTACACGCTCACAGCTGGGATTACACTGGTCTTCGCCTCTGCTGCTGGCAGTAAGCGTGCTGTTAGAGCTTTGAAGCTGTACGCAGATTATTAAAAGTCATTTAAAGTAAATGAAACTTAGCAATTGGGGATTTATAAGGCAAAATAAGGGAAAATATCATGGTCTTTGCTATCAATCTGCGGCTGTATTTCCATTAACACTTCAGCTGGTTATTTCAGGTACCTACCAAGCAATTTTTGTAAATGGCCCTGCCATTTTTGTAAAAAATTTCAGTCAGTGTGTCAGGATTGATTTAATGTTGGTAGGGTAATAAATAACTTTATTAGCACTGCATTCTTAATTTATTGGCTTGCTGAAAATCTGGAAAGTGCTTGAAGTGTTAAACTTTCAAGGCTTTCTCCCTTGGCTTGAATGTGATAACAGGTCTTATCAAAACAAAGAAAAAAAAATGGGAATTAGGATTTAACTTTAATAATGTGCCAACAATTGAATGCTTTCCTTCAGAGTTTGATGGGTGCTGTGTCTGTTTCTGATGTGTTGTATCATCGGACATAAAGCATCACTGACTGCAGTTCTGTGGTGTTGACAGACACTACAGAATGTAAAGGTGATGTAATTTTCATAGTTATAAAGGAATTGGCTTGATTGTAGTAGTGTGAATTGCTTTGAGGTGAAAAAAAATTATCAAGATACATACTGATGTGCCTGAAAAACAACTGAACAAATAGCTTTATAAAAAGGGAGTTGTTACTAGAGGTGGTGGAGAATACTTAACAATATTCATGCAATTGATTTGAAATTTTTTAATAGTTGGAAATCTTTGGTGCTCTCTGACACTTCATGGCAGGAAAACATTTTAAGAATGCGCTATAAGATTGAGCAACTAAAAATTCTAACTAATCTAAGGGTAGCAATATGTTAAATAGTAGAAGTAGGGTTTTCTTCACCATGATGAAGCAGAACTAGTGTAAAGAGAAGTTGATTAGAGAAGAAGAAAATACTTTTTTTAATATTTATTTTCTTGATTGATTAATTGGCATACTTACGGAAGAAGTGTGTTTTTGAGATTGACAGGAGTGAAGTGAGTGTCTGGAATTGTTGTATTTAGGATTAAACTTACATAATAGAAACTTAATGAAGTGCAGTGCATTTTACATTTCCACAACTTTTGCTCTCCTTTCTGGTTAATGGTTGTCCTTTGTGCAGCTATTCATTGTAGTATAACTTAGGTAAATAATTATCTTCTTACCTTGAAGGAATTTCTGTCCTTTCATGTTTTTTGAAGATGCTTATGCTTTCCTGTCCTGAGGTGTGGAGATAAATCAGCATACTGTAAGCATTACGAGTATGCTGTCTGAACAGATTAAACTTAGGCCACAGTCTAAAACTTTCTGACTGCAAAAGAGGGGAATTTGAAGTAGGGAAGGAATTTGAAGTAGGAGGTAGAGTGTTTACTTTTAAAAGAAAATGTTGCTTGATGCTTTGATAGCAGAATTAAACTGTTTTTCCAGTGATTTATTACTTTGTTCTGCCTTGGTGTGTCATGCTGTTCTTTTGGTTACTGTGTTTTTCTTACAGGGTCAGCTACTAATCTGTTTCACGGCTGGCACAGAGCTGGGGCTGGTGCAGGGTGGCAGTGAGTGCTCAGGAGGGAGGTGGCTGAGTGACTGCGCTCCAGTGCATCTCCTGTCACTGGGGAGATGATTTTGCAGTCACAGTCTGGATCTTGTGTGTTGATCAGCCTCAGTCATGAGGATTGATTATCCCTCAATAGCTGGCTCATGAAAGTCTAAGGTGTTGAAAACTTAAAAATCATTTGGTTTTTGGCTCTAGGCCTCTGAAATAGTTGGTGTGAGTTAAGAAGGGGTGGGAACGAATAGCTCACTAGCTAAAATTTTAGAATATCTGAAGCTGGCAGAGACCCATAAGTTACTCCATAGTGGGTGCCCATATGCATGTCTTTACTGTGCAGGAAGCTTCAGTTGTTTGAGGTTGCTTTAAGTTAGAGAAGCTCTGTTATTTGAGGTGGAAGAAAATACACCTGGGCAGTTAACAGCGTCGTTACTTGGTGTGCTTATACATATCTCTTTCTACTTTCAAGTTTTTAAACAAGGAAGAATTGGCATAAACAAAAAAGTTACAAGTGATAGTGTTACAAAGGAAGACTCCAGAAAACAAGTTTGCAAGAGGTCTGAGTCATGATTTCGTGGAATGAACTTTGATTGAAACTTTATACTTAAATATTAGTTTTTTACTACTCATTAAGCAACTTTGTTTTGTTTGTTTTAAAATAAATGCCTTTAAGGCTTCGAGTGGTTTTGGCCTACTTAGTAGAAGTGGATCAGTAATACATAGATCATCAAAATCACTATCCAGTGACAAGCTCATACACAGGAAAATGGTTCAGTTCTCATCGTTTAAAGGAAATCATTATTTATTAACAATACATAATTAACGGGTAGTTAGTGAGTTATGTAGCTGTGATCAGTATCAGCAACATGATAAATCACAATACCAGACATACAGAGAACATTAATGCACCACCACAAACTACAAAGTGCCTGTAATCCCCCCGAGTTCTAGTCACACCCCCAGCCAAGGCAATGCAAGCTGTAAGCACATCCTCTTTTACTTCTTTTATACTTCTGCTTGAACTGATTCCTTCTTTTCTTTAAAACTTCATAATCTTCTGGCTACTGGTAAAGCCTTTCTCTTCAATGTGATGAATATTGAGAAGGGATTGCCTCAGGCAGTTTTGGGTGAATTCTTCACGTAGAGTATCAATACTTGTATTCCCCCCTTAACAGCTGTTACCTAAACTGTTTTACTAAGGATGTATATACAGCCTCTTTCTCCCTTGAAAAATGTAGAGCATTCTACCATGCAAGGTTAATTCCCCCTCCTCTAGTCCCTAAGACTTTGGCTAAAGTTTGAATTTACTATTTGTGAACATGTGCTTGTATCATGGTAAGTGTCTGTAGCTTTTCATCTATTTGTCTAGATAAGTGATTTTTGTCTTCTGGGTGTTGTGTGAACATTGAGAGTTTCTGTTTTTAAATGCCAATAACCAGAGATGTTGAATTTCATTGTAGTGTTCTGTCACTTCTGAAGTGTTACAAGGAGATGTTAATATCAGACTTCGTCAGTGAGTGTTGAAGCTTAAGTTCAACTTTCTTATGCTGACAACCTGAATTTCTTAATTATAATTTCATAAGTTATTAATTTTGCAAGACTGCTCTGTGCAAAGTCTTTCTTAAAAGCCATATAAGCTGCTTAAACACAGGTCAGTCAGCCTTCATGTTATTTACCTACAGCCATTAAAGCCCAGGAGATCTGTATGTGCTTGATGGCTTTTTGGTTGTGAAAGGCCTGATCACCAAAGGTTCAGTGTGTTTGTACTGTTTGTGCACTGAATCGCTTGGGATCACGTATCTGTGAATGTTTTGTTCTTGCAGAAAGCTGTTCTTTAAAATAAAGAACAAGTTGTTAATGTTGCTGAGAGAGAAAATAGCTTTCAAGAAGTAAAAAATAGAGTTTAATACATTTAGAAGAACTGTTAATGCATTAAGGATTAGATTCACTCAGTCTACTGCATTTTCTGTAGCATCTTTGAGTAATATTTTGTAGAAGTGGGATGGATGTCTGACATTGCCTGGGAAAGCAGCTTGTTTGTTGGGAGGCAGCAGGGGAATGAATGGGAGAGCACCAGAATTGCATCTCCTATAACTCCTTCCATACAAAGTTATTTCACAATCAGCAGAAGCCTTCTGTGTTAGAGGCCATGTAAATGAAACATGGAGCAAGTACTAAGTAACAAAAGTATGGCAGCTTCTCACCCTCTGGAGGTCATGCCTAAAGTGTCTTCTGCTTATGTGTGTTTCTGAATAGATCTTTCTCTGCTGAGATTCATCAGTGCTGAGCTAACACGAGGTTATTTCCTTGAACACAATGAAGCAAAATACACAGAGCGGAGAGAGAGAGTGTACACGTGCATGCGGATACCAAAAGAGCTGGAAAAGGTGAAGTATGCTTTCATATTTGATTCAATTTATAGATGAAACCTGTTGAGTTAAATTATTTAAAGAACTATTTATTTTTAAAACACTTTTGCTACAAAACCAAGATGTAAACTTCTATAATGATTATTTTTCCATGTTCCTAACTTAAACATTTTTGTTTTAGTGGTTTTTTGCCTGTTTGCTTGTTGCTGCTGGCAACTCATGTTATTAGCAGAGATAAGTGCAGATGATGACAAATTAATTCAAATATAAAGATGTCGCTGGTCCTTAAAGGAAGAGTCAAGCAAAAGAAAACTTTTTACAGAAAAATGTAATTTTGTGTTTAAAAAACAATTGTTTCAAAGATTTTTTTCCAGTGTAAAATTCTCTGAGGATGGGAGGGTTTCAGTCTTTTAAAAATATGGTGACAGATGAGTTTTTCTAAGGTTTTTGCCTTAATTTTTGTAGTATTTTATTTTGCTCCTTGCCACTGTTTACTACATCTTCCCTCTCTGTCCCAGTGTTATGGCCCTGCCTGAGGGATTCTTGCCACTTCCTTTATGTCAGCATAGATACCATTCTGGCCCTGCACTGAGCCAATTTTATTCTGGCTTAACCATGTTGGTTTGGGAGGCGGTGGCAGCAGCAGTGTGCTCAAGGATGATGAGTAAGGCAACACTGGTAATAAGGTTTGGCTCGGCTGCAGTGTAATGATAACATTAAAATTAATACTACTAGAATTCCCAAAATCTCTAGGGATGAAGTTACATAGGGCTAAATCAATTTAACTTACACTGAAGGAAGAAGCTTGTTTCACTCTTCCTCCCACTTCAGTCTCCTGCTTTATGCATACTGCCTGTTTTGCATGAGCTGTGGTGTTTGTTGGACCATTCTAGGAGTTAAATCAGCTCATAATTTTGCAGTGAATGTTTCACTTTCCTTGCCCTGTTTGCTCTGTGCTAGGTTGGTGAGCTGATTTGCTCTGCCAGTGTTCTTGAGAATCCAGAGTACACAAGGACGGAAGGGGAGCTTTATAACTAAAGATGAAAGAGCAATGGAGGAGGGAGGAAGGTTGGGTAGGATTCCCTTGATCAGTAGCACTTACGTTTCCCCTTCAATATCATTAAATTCATCCTTCAGCCATGATGAAGCCTGGCTTTACCAAACTAAATTCCCTATCAGTTACTGCAGAAAATCACAGAATGAATGAGATTGGGATGGAGCCATGGAGATGACGTAGTCCATGCCCTTGCTTAAAGCTGTGTAACCTAAAACAGGTTGCTCAGGACTGGGGGCTTTGAACATTTCCAAGCATGGTGTCTTCACATCCTCAGTATTAACCATTCCAGTTTATGATAGAATAGTCCACTTATGGTAGAGACTCAGTTGAACATTACAGCGTTTCTATGTCATCCCCATTTTAATTATGTAGATTATTACGTGCTGTCTCCAAGGCACAGAAAGTATTCTGAAGGATCATCACTATAGCTTTCCAATAAAACTTTCACTGTGTAAGAACACGTAATAACCAGCAGTTTTTTTATAAATAAGACTAATGCTGTAAATGGTGCAATTGATGGGTTATGCATGGTAAATCAAACTTTAGTCTGTACTTTGAATGTGAAATATTATGAAACTGAATAATAAAAGTATTTTTAAATTATAGGTTTTTTTACAGTGAGATTATGAAATAATTTTTTAGTTCTTTGCATTGGCTTAGTCCATGTTAGTATACATACTAACTATATCAAATTGAGCACCTAGATATCAACTGTGTACAGATCGTCATCTGTTGCAGAAACCACTTGCCTATGTGATACAAAAATCTGCTTATTTGGTATAAAGCATGTGAGACACTAGTAAAGGAAGAGAACAATTTTCTTAATGGCTTGGTTTGTTTGCTGCCTAATAGTATAATTACAGAATGAGAATGAAAACTAATCAGGTAAAGTGAGAATAAATTGGAGTAAATTTATCAAAGCCTAATCTCAGGAGCTATTACTTAATAGACACTTATTTAACATAGTTTTAGGAAGGGGTGTAATGTTCAAAGGGCAGTATTTTTGTTGTTGTTCTGAGTACTCCTTTTTTATTTAGAGAAGCTAAATAGTTTACAATGTAAGCACTACTTCCACTCAAGCATTTTGTGCAATTTCAGTGGAAGCTTTTCATTGTAGTAGGCTATTTATACTAAATGAAAAGGTGGTCTCTATTCCTGCCATCTTAAGGGAACAGTTTTGAGTTCATCTCAAAATTAAACTTTGTGCTCCTTTGTTACATTACAGTTATGATGATGGAAAAGTTCTGTAGGCTTTTCTGTTAATTCCTCAATATCTAGAATGGAGCAGCAAAAACGATGTTTACAGAAAGGAGTAGAAGGTTCAGCACTGATTATATTTCAACGGGTGCATGTAGTAAAAACATTGGGAAAATGAGGATATTAAACAATAGTTGTAAATATTAATGCAAGCTTATAGAATGCGAGAAACCATCATTGCACTCAGGCAGAGAAGAAGTGTGTCTAAATGAAAAAAAAAAAAGTAGCTTTGTTGTTTTTGAGATTATAACGATGTCCTCAAAGAACACAGGTGAAATGACAGGCTGTCGTTCTGTTTTGTTTGGGTTAAGGAGTTTAAAAATAAGTGTTCAGTTCCAGTCATTTCAGTGCTTGAATATTCAATACCTAGTTTAAAAGTTATTTTAAAAGAAATAGGTAGCTTAATGGCATAGTAATGCAGTGCATAAATTTATCCACCGTTCGTGTAACCACTACTCCTGATAACTGAATAATTCAAAATGCTGAAATTTAGAAAATTGTGCTAGAGGTGAATGAGTGACTGTTGGGAAAGAGACCTTAACATCATGGTGGTATTGAAGTATTCTGCCACTGCAGAATTGGTTGAAATAATATTATAAGGGAAAGTAAAAACTCAGGGATGATGGCAGTGCTGGTGTGCCTGAGTTGGTCATTTTATGTGGCTTGTGGATAGATGTTGTGGAGTGCAGTCTGTAGGATTGCTTTCAGAGTTACAAGGATTCATGAGGTGTAAGAGTGCTCACTGGACATGGAACTGGCCATTGCACAAACTAACAAAGAAGGTACTTTGGAAGGCAAAGGGATTGTGAGAGATAAAAGTAATTTACTTGTACTTTGGTTTACACCCCCACCCCAGTATGTTCCTTTCCCATCAGCAGTACGTACAACTTTCACATGTAAATGCGAATCTGTCATGGATATCTAGGTCTGCTTAGACGTTGCTAGTCTTAATTGTGTAGCCAGTTAAGATGGCTTCTATGGGATTATCCTTGCAGAAAAAAATACTAGCTCATGGTGTGACAGAAACATAAAAGCCTATGTCTAGACTTCCATTCAGGTAGAACCACAGAATCATTTAAAGAGCAGATAAAGAAGGAATGTCATGTGGGGACAGTCTGGTATATAGGAGCTTTCAAATTGTAGAGTTTATGTCTAGTTTAATTATCATAAAGTTGCTTGGCTGGTAGCCACAATGAATGACTTTAATGTTTCTGTAAATTAAGCATGAAACATTTAAATTGAGGGCAATTGGAAGTTTACCTATTCATATTTTATATTCTTTGTATGAAAAAGGTCGTTATTCTCTGAAGGAGATCTACCACAGCTGTAATTAGCTGTGCAATAGAAAATTTACAAGGTAATAGAAAAAATTTTGGGGGAAGGAAATAATATTGAAAAAGGAGGTTAGGCAGGAAATGGCTGTGCATGTTTACACACAGCTGTATGGTTTTTCCCCCCTAAGGTTAAAACATGAACTTCTGTAACCTTAGAGGAAAGTCACTATTGGAAAATGAGCTGTAGTTATATTCAAGTGCAGTTTATAAATTAAATAAAGACTAAGTTCAGTGAGCTGTGAACATCTACAAAAGCCTTCACTGATTGGACCTTGTGGTGCAGAATTTTTGCTGAATAGTCTTCAAATGCATAGCATGTTAATTTTTCTTACAGTTCAGCTGATTGAACAAGTGAGAATATTGTTCTTATGTGGTTAATTAGTCTCATATAAATGTATTTTTCATAACATAATTCTTTATGAACTTTTTGTAAATTTTATAAACTACTAACATACTTCTGTTTTATTTTTGTAATTTAGTTGATGTTTTTTGGAATCTTTTTGTGCCTGGATGCTTTTCTGTATGTGTTCACCCTGCTTCCTTTGAGAGTTTTTCTGGCAATATTCCGGTTCATCACTTTGCCTTGCTATGGCTTACGGTAAGTTGATTAAAGAGAAAGGTGTTGAAACCCTTAAATAATATTTCACCTTTTATGTGTGTGCTTCATTTTATGGCCTTTCAGTGCCATTTGAACTACTAATGACTTCTTCCACTGTAAAATAGAAGTCTCACTCTAAACTAGCCAAAGTAAAGGTGTGTGTGGGAGTTTTAAGCTTTACCAGCAGTCACTAACTGTCATCGTTGCTTCCTTCAGACACAACAGTTTGATAACAGCACCACTTAGGCATATTCAGGTTAGTAAAGGAGAGAGGTGTAACCTTACTTTATAGTTTTGTTCTTTTATCTAATATCTATCTGAACATTGTTTTAAAATTTCTTACACTGAACTCATGTCTTTTGATAGACTCTTTGATATTGAAACAGAAGTTGTTTGCTTTTTAGCAATAAAAGCTTTCCTTATTTTCATGGAAAACTTTGCTGAGAAGATCCCTGAATAAAATGTGTTCTTTTCTTTCCTCTGAAGAATCTTAGGAGAGGAGAGGAAAACCAATCAGAATATTAAGAAAATTTAGATCTTAAAGCCTTGCTTTTCTGTTAATATCAATATTAAGAAGTTGCTAATACATAAAATTTTTAATTTGCCTTTCTGGCATAGACATCAAAAATTGGTTAGAATTAATTTCCTTCATAAAATTTGCTACTTCACAGTAAAGCTAATTGTATAAGCCCTGAGTAAATGGTGCATTTGTGTTGATGTTATCTTTTTTCCTTGAATAAATAAAGACTTCAGGGTCTTTGTTCTGAATTTCCCAAAACTTGAAGTTGATTTATGGTTACTGATTTCTTAATTTTTTTTTTAATCAAGTTGCTTGTATTTGCATTATCAGTATTGTCTTTTATATGTGAAGGTCTTTTAGATGCATAGTTCAGAAATGTATGTTCTGATTCCAGCAAATGCTAGTCTAGTAGCAAAAAAATATTTTAAAACATAGTTTAGAGTTGAGATGTTTGTATTTGGTGATGTTTAATATAGGCACTAGATGGCAGTCTAATGTTTTATTGTGCTGTTAATTTTGAACTGAACCTCAGACTTTTATGAGGTCAAGAGAGTTTGCTTAGCTGTGTAAAAATGACAGCTGTTTGGTTTTAGCCTGATGACAAGGCAAATTACGTGCCTATTTGCAGTTATCTGTATGGATACTATTCCTAAATTCAGGTAAATGTAATGGATTTCAACATATCATTTGACTCTTACTACTTTTCTGTTTAAGAATGTTTTTCCTGGTTTATAATCTCAGCTTTGCTTTTGGCAAAGAAGTTTTCTGCTCTTCTGAAATTACAATTAAAGATTTCAAAGACTAGTTGCTGGTTTTGGATATTTTTCAATATGCTGAAGAAAGTGACATTTGAAACCCCATATGCACTCACATGTATGTGATATGTGAATATTTGCATACATGCACCTGCAATGCTCATATTTAGTCTGCTTGCTTGACAGCATTTTGTGTGTAAGGCACAATAGAAGCTGATTTAATCTGTTGAACTTGACTGTTAACTTTAGAGTGTTATCAAGTAAGATGCAGTGAAACTGTGATTATCTTGAGGGAAGAAGGCTTTGTTTTTGTAACAACTCTTGAGGCAATTTCTTTCATCACAATTTCCTCCAAAGTGTTTGGAATTTAGTTCGCTAGAATCTCTCCTTGTTCCATACCTGAGGCTTTGTCTAATTCATTCATGTTCTTAAGTTGGTGGCTTTTTACTGAAAGTTTTAGAATTCATGTCTGTAGTATGTAATGGAATTTCTTCAGATGTAATGATTCTTATTTCCAAATATTCAGAGCCTGCACTTTGAGTTTTGGGGGGTTTTCTTGCTGTGTTTTTGTAGTTATACTGATTTTATTTGTTACAGCAAAAAATATTTGTGACTTTCTTCCAACTCAGGAAATATATTTTTATGAATTTGTAACAAAATAGAGTTGACTAGGTAAAGCACATCTGTAATTACAAAAGGTACTTACAAAGCAGGTGGCTGTTTATCTTTTAGCTTGCTCTTCTCGCAAATTTCAAATAAATGTTGTCTAGTGGTTATTTGAACCTGCCACATCATATTCCATTCTGTGTAGTAAATAAAAGTGCTCCTCCCTTCATCTTGACTTTTTTTCTCAACATCTCAGTGAAGTAATTGAGCAGTGAGTGTTCTGTTTCCCTTCCAGTCTACTCTTCAGTTTATTTCCTCATAATTCTATCCTCTCTATTCAGTGTGGAGAAAGATTATATTACCCATTATTTCTTTAAAACAATAAAACCACATTCTATATAAATGGGCTAATTCCTGTCTATGGTATAATATTCAAAGTGCTTAAATATAGGGGAAGTGGTTTATAGCCTCTTCTACATGTTGTAATATTTCATTTTAGAGATCCAAAAGGTAACAAAGGGTAATGTATCTTAAAGAAAATAGTTTCCTTTTTCTGCCCAGACAGTGTAAGCACTTCAGTTTGACTTCTAAGTCATCCTTCCTCATCACTTGATCTTTCCTTTTGAGCGAATTTAGTTTTGTGTTTTTGTCAGAGCTATGTTGGTGCTAACAAAGCAATTTTTTAAAAACGTCAAGAACTTCAGTCAGAAGAATCCAGGATTCTATATACTGAGTGAACTAAACTGCTGGTTTAGTTAATGTGATCAAACTGGCAAAGGCTGAATCATCACATGGTGGTAGTTTTGACAGGTGCAACTTCATTAGCTCTATGCTCTGTAAGTTGCAAGGTGCTTTTAAAAAAAATTAACACCTGACAAAATTAGATTGTATCTTCTGAAATTACAAAAAATCAGCTCTACTGTATTTTCTTTTGAATCAAAAAAAGAACTTTCCTGAATTATTCTCTTTGAATCTTGCAGACTACTCTCACTTCATTAAAATATGCTTGATAGCACAAAAGGTTTGTTGTTCCAGCAAAATATGTGCCAAGGTAGACAGAGAAGTGGACCTGGTGGAGTTCTGTTTGGAATTAGAGTCCTTGGTGACAGGTTCCTAAAACTAACTCTATCCGTGGTTGAAAGGTAGACTTTCATTTTACAATTCAGATAATTTTTTAATCAATACCTCAGACCCAGAGATTCTGGGTAGATTAATACCGCTGCCTGTTTTGAAACTCTTTCATAGAGACAACTTACTATTTTTCTTGAAAATATGTTGCATACCAATAAAAGGTGACGTGGGAATGTGGAAAAGCTCTTCTGTATTATTTGTAAAACACCATAATATAAAAGCTAAAATTGTATGTTAGTGAAACTCTGATGGGACTCCCAGTTTAATTATGTTTAAAGGCATTGTACATCATCTCCACAAAGCAAGAAAGGCTTTGTGAGAGAAAGTGAGACTTTTTTTTTCCTCCAAATTCTAGTTTTCTCAAGAAAATACAGTAGAAGATTATGAATTTTCTTACATGTAAAGATTAATTGACGAAACCTTTACCAGAGACCCCTCTCACACTTCATCTCCAGGGTTTCCCACCCCCCACTGCTAGAAGTGTATCCAGGACCCTTTGAACTCTTGCCAGGGGATGAGGGCAGCACCTGGGTGGTGGAATCCCAGCAAAATCCTGCTTTGTGTGAGCAGCACCCACTGAACTCTCACGTGGCCCAGCACCTCCAGTGCCTCATGCCGGAGCTAAATCCCACTGGGAATGAGAGTGTGGTGGTAACGACACCAAGGTTGTAGGTTCCATGCCTGTGCAGGCCATTCCACTTAAGGGTTGGATTTAACGATCCTTGTGGGTCCCTTCCAATTCAGAATAGTCTGTGAATCTGTGAATTCTTTCATGGGGAAGTAGATACAGATTATAAATACACATTCTGCATTTTTCTTTTACTCTGCTCTCTGAAATAAGTGAATTTAGGTCCTGTCCGCAATAACATCAATAACTCCAGCCATGTTCTATGTACCTCTTAAAATTCCCATTGACTCCCTCCGAATTCACAGATTCATATTTTTCGGTAGGAAATAAATAGAACAGCATTATTTCGAGAAAGAAACTGTAGAAAAAAAGCATATCTAGAAGAATAAAACAAACAAATACTCTGACATTCTTCTTACAGACATTATTTCTTTGTTCATATTACCAGGCTATTAAATAAATTTGCACCTCTGTTGCACACTTATTCCCAAGCCTAATTTTTTTTTTTTTTTGCTAAGGAATTTAGCTATTAAATCCATTAACTACCTATTGTCACCTGAAGTTCACTGAGGAAGTTGTGCATCTGCCCACCAAAATGTGTAGCTTTCTACCAACCAAGAACAGGAAGATGCATTCATTATTTTCTGTAGTATACTCTCAGATCAAGTACTCCTTTCTCCTTTCAATAGCAGTGCATAGTGTAGCAACATTACAACCTTCTCTTTCTTTCTTTCTTGTAAATCAGACCGAAGGGAAGAGCACTTTCACTTCCTTTACAGGATGGAATGTGGTGTCACAGGGATTCCTCCTTGGTGAGTAAATCCTGATTTTCTTTTTCCTTCTATGCTGTCAGCCAAATTCACACATCTACATGTAATCAGTAAAAAGGCTGGTTACAAATGAATAGTATAGCTAAATTAACCAACATACCTCAAAGGAAAAACCAAGACTTAGTTTTAAAACACATGAAATCGATTCAGTGCTATTTGTGGTAGGTATATTTTCTTATGTAACTTTACATCATTGTGTATGTTGTGATCTTAAAGCAGTTTTCACATAGAGTGCCTGTGGACCAGTTTGGCCCAGTTTAAGAAATTATATATTGGAAAAACTATAGCCCCTGCTGTACTTCAGTTTATAGTGCCTTAAACTTTTTGACATTTTGTCTGAGTGCTGCTCCAGTCAGGTTCACAGCTATATTTTTGTGTGTACTTAAAGCAGGTTTTTTTGTAATGTTTAACCTAAATCTTAGGGAGTTCTGGAAGTTCATTGCCAGGTGTCTTAGTATTAGACTTACAGATAATTCCGTGCATAATGAAATGCAGCGCTTTAGCATATATTTGTTTACTGAGTTCAGTTATATTTGATTCTGTTGTTTAAAAAATAAAAGCTTAATGAAAGCTTATTCTGGTTGTCACTTATTTGAAACCTCGTTTTGTTTTTGTTTTGTTTTTTTTTCTTGAGACAGCTCTCATCGGGGCCTAACAGCAAGGTTGGTTTCGTTTCATTCTTAGCATGGTCTCGTGCTGTATTGTGTGCATGTAGAGGCTTTTTATTGTTTGAGAAATGCAATGCCACCTAATCTTGGCAAGCTTGGCTCTCAGTTTCTTAGATTCTTCATTTGGGACATATTTTTCTTATCAGTGTGTATAGTCACAGTTTTACAACAGTGAAGTCCTACATACTGTAAGGTGTACCTCTTTTTAAAATCTCAAACTAGAAATTAGATTTGATCAAAACAGCTTTTTTTCTTGAAGCCAAACTTGAGCATAATTGTAGGAAGATATTTCCAATAGATCACATTGTCCATTTAAAAAAATTTTAGTGTGTAGTTATGTGGGCAATTATACCCTGCAGACAACCTTGCTTGGATTTTATTTTCCCTGACATATTTACTTATGCTAACAGGAGAATATCCCCTGATGTGTTAATGTAATAATTTTTATTAGTGCTTCATGTAAGATTAGAAGTTTACGACACCACAGTTCATTAATGAAGGATACACTGAAGAATTGAGAGTTTGATAAAGACCATGTGTAAAACAAAACCTCATTGCTCAGTTTCCATGCAAGTATCTCTGATGTAAAATAGAGAAAGAAAAGATACCTAAGCAAAACTTTAACTAGACCATCATATCAATAACTGGTATATATTATTAATACGTGCTTAAACTTGTAACATGCTAAAAGACTTCTTCAGTGCATTATTAGCTGAACAATAAACCTATATAAAAAGGGTTTTTTAAGTGTTAACATTTATAGAAACATTACTCTTAAAAAAGCTTCTAGATGTATATGTATGTATGTTATTAAGATGAAAATATCCATCTGAAACATTTTTACAGTGACAGTGTATTCATATCTTTAAATTAATGTATATATGACATCAGTATTGGAAATTCTGTATGTGTTGACTTCAAAGGAGTAATTGTTTAGAGTAATCTGATTTTCTTGGATGAGACTAAATAGACTAAAACTAAAGGAAACAATTGAAATGCAGTGAATTGTATAGATAAACAAGAAAAAATCTTGAATGCCTGTTAATTTAAAACAAAACTAACAAAAGAATGAAAACACAAACAATTCTCAAAGGTGACCAGAAAACCAAATGTAATCAGACTAGTGAAGAATTGAGGAGCACCAGGAGGCCTGGAAGACGAAAATAAAGAAATCATATGACAGTCTGTGCAGTTAAGTTTAAAATAATATATTCAGAGTGCATATGGGTTGGATGCCAAAGTAACTAAGTACTCAGACAAGTGTACTTGTCTGCAGATTACACAATGTAGTGAAAGCATTGTTCATTTTGTAGTGACAGTTGCTGAAAAGCATACCAAAGACAACTGTAGTGAGACTTTTTTTTAGACTTTTTTATGCAGCAAGAACAAATTTCTGTTTGTCCAGGTTGCATTTCATGTTCCAAATGGTTTAATGACTTTAAATTAAATAAGCAATGCTTATTAAAATACCTAGCACACAGTCTTGGCTTTTTTGGAAATCACTTGCTTAAGTAATCTTGTGCATTAGCTACTTGTGGTTTTGAACATATTAAAGACAAATATTGGTAAACTGATTTATTTTTAGTAATGCTCTGCTTCATGCTGAGTAACTTCAGTTTTACAGCTGTTGGAACAAAAAAGAGTTTGGTGGCATAGATACCAGTGCTCTGAAAGCCTTAAACTGGTTTGCTTCTTTAATAAATTGAAGGGAAAGTACTGTGAAAGCCATCGTGCTGTAGCAAACATTAAGGATCACCAGTATGACCACATGGATGACCATCCCATATGGATGATTGAACCTAATGCTTTTCAACCAGTAGATGGAGGCAGAACTCTTATTGCTATGGAAAATGTGAATCATGGCATTTTGACTTCGATGTTAAATAGCCATACCTTGAAAATTACAGACAGGTAACTGGTTCCTTAAACTTTCACTTGTTTAAGGAGTTTCCTTATGATGAGCACTGGTTTTCCACACTAGATTTTCCTTCATTGGGCGGGTTTTTTATGCAGATCATGATATAAGTTTGACTTAATTTTGTAACAGAGGGGATTTTTTTACAAGTGTCACAAGTAATTTTGAAAAAAATTGTTGTTGTTTTTCCTAAAACTTGTAGAAGTTTGTGAGTAGCCAGTATATTTGGTAGCATTCTAATTTGATAGTATTTTAACTTAATTTTATAGAATAGCAAAGTAATTCTTTCTAACTATTTATAAGGAAAGTTACTTGCACTTAGCATTCTTAACGGGGAGGACATGCACAGATCCAGTGGTTTTCTAAACTGAGGAAAGACTTGAACTTGGATTTACACTTTCTAAATGTGTCTTGTGGTGGACAAACCATAAATTGGAAAGTCTGAAGCATGAGTATTAAACCTTGGTTTTTATTGTGTTGTAAAAAGTAGTTGTAAAAAGACTGATTTGCTCAGTTCCTAGTTCTTGGTTGATGTCAGTCAGTGCATTGTAGAAATTTTGCCATAGTTTGACTTTCAACTGCTTTAAGTACTACAGGATAAGCAGAGTGTGGCATGTTTCTGCTTTTTTAACAATTGACTGGGCTGAAACAGAAGCATGCTGTGGTGGAATAGGGAGGTATGGTAGTATGGCTTGCACATCACTTTGCGTTAAAATGAATAATAAGCTTGTATCTGCCCTCAGCTATGCATTTGGGTGTTTATATTATTTTGAGAAGTAAGGCTTTGTTTCAGTGGAGATTTTCTGTCAGTTAGTAGATGTAATGAGAAGTATAGCCAAAGGCTGAGGAGTTTGAACATCTTGTTAAGTACATGCTGTAGAATGTTGAAGTCTCTGTGTGGTTTTTTTCTGCATTGTCATAATTTGTTGGTTAACATTACAGTGCGAGAGAGTTTCTCTGTAGAGGAACGATTGGATTTTCCCTGAATTCATGCAGATTGAAGGATCATCTCATGTTTAAACATTTTGGTTTATGCAGTGTTGGTAATAGTAAAGCAGTATAAGATTTTACATAGTGGATAACAGAATGGACAAGTCTTACTCTTTAGTATTAAAGTACTTTGCTGTTTGAAGAAGTTTTAAAATTTGATTCCTTGATAGTCTAGGCTGTACAGCGAATGTGGGAACTTGAGGCTTAGCATAATGAAACCACTTGTAAAATTCTGTAAAGAGCATCTTAGAGAGCATGACTTAAAGCAAAAAATCTTTGAAGTAGTAATGCAATAATCATAGAATCATTGAATGGTTTGGGTTGGAAGGGACCTTAAAGATCATCAGTTCCAGCCCCCCTGCCATGGGCAGGGACACCTTCCACTAAACCAGGTTGCTCAAATAATGGCAGAAAATAATTAGGTGAAAAGATATAAATCATTTATCATAATAAGGTGCATTTGAAGGACAGTCTAGATGCCCTGAATCCTTTTATTTACTGGTTTGAGTAGCGAAAATTGTAATGTAAATTATATTCAGCTAAATTTAGAAACCATGTAACCTTATTTCTGGAATCTGGTAGGATATTAGCGGAACTACATCTTGGACAAAGGCTCTCATGATACTATATTTTAAGAGCAGACTTCATTAAAGCTAGGCAAGTGTTAATATTTAACTCAGTTGTGCAGCATTACTTTGTGCCTGGGATAGTTTCGAAGGAAAAGACTAACTACTATCTACAGAAAGTTCTACTGCTCACTGTTTTGTTACCTTGCTACCAGAACAATTAAAGTTGTATAGTTGTAGTGCTCTTTAAGTATTGTTCTCATTTTGTCATTCACGAGAAAAAACAACCATATGTAATTTTCATGTGAAATCTTTCTCTCTGTATTATGTCATACGTCATGCAGAGCTGTAAAAATGTGAAGTGTTTGGAAGTGAGCTAAGCTGTTCCAGCTTCTCATGTCTCCATTCAATGGTTTTTAAAGCTGTGCAATATCACACTGTGAATTATCACATCATCTTAGTAATGTCTAATTCTTAAAACTTGGGTCCCTACTTCCAAGTGATATATTGAACTTGCCAGCACTATGCTATGTTTTACTTGTTTGTTTCTTGACCTTTTTGTAATTGTCATAGCTTGGCCAATATGAGCTTTTCTATTTTGTTTCTTTGAGATTCTGTAGTACTCATGGTGTGTAGTCATGCTACAGCAGTATGACTTTGTATATGGTATTAATCAGGAGGTCTGATTAGTCAGTGCTTAAGATGTCTGGAAAGTACTTTTCAGTGTTGGCACTGAGTAGTTACTGGAGACAGTAAGTAAAAACATATATTGAGAAAAATGAATGCAGAATGCTAGGATGCTATGACAGGCATGAATCACATCAGCCTGTGTGTGTTTATGTGTATTAAATAGCTTAATGCAAAGGATAGGAATGATTTGTGACAAATAGATTGAACCTGTGTGAGCCTGATCATATATTAAAACTGCAATGGTCACCTCTCACTGAACACTGACTACATCATTTCATTACTGCAGGCTTTGCAGTCAGTTCTGTGTATTTGCCAAAAGGTGACAAATCATTAGACTTAATCCGTTTATTTGATTTCCTTGTTTTTGTAGGAAATAATTGTCCTTTTTCCATATTATATTCAGAACCACATCTCAAAATCCTTTTGTAAATGTTATTAACCAGAGCAGAAGATGATTCAGCTGCAATAAAAACACTTCTATGGACTTATGCAGTAGACATGGTTAATCTCTCTCAATGGGAAACATGTTAGTGGTACACTGTAGGTTACTTGTTTAGTCAGTATGAAGGGGTCTTTCCTAGTGTACAATGAAAGAATGCTGGAATATCTTCTAAATACTAGGATCTTCTTACTTTCTGGAAAGCAGTTTTCTGTAGTCAATCATTGCAGTAATCCTTGTACTGAGTAGAGAGTTGAGATGATGGCAGCTGTTCTGTCATCAAACTGAGAAAATTGAAACTGTGAGGATATTTTTGTGACTAATGTTGTGGTTTAATCCCAGCTGACAGCTAAGTACCACATAGGCACTCACTCACTCCCTCTATCTCCCACCTGTGGGGCAGGGAATTCAAAAGTTAAGGTAAACCTCATGAGTTGAGATAAGAACAATTTAATAATTGAAACAAAATATGATAATAATAGTAATACTAAATATGCTAGTAATAATAATATGAAATCTCCTTATGAAAAGGAGAAGGAGAGAGTCTAACAGAACCCAAGAGAAACAAGTGACAGAGTTACCCTCCAGCCACTGCCTGGTACCTAGCCATTCCCTGAACAGTGATAGACCCCATTCTGGGTAACTCCCCCAGTTTATATACTGGGTGTGATGCTCTGTGGTGTAGAATATCCCTTTGGCCAGTTTGGGACATCCTGTCCTGGCTACACTCCGTGCCAGCTTTCTGTGCAGCTCGTCACTAGCCGAGCATGAGACACTGAAAAATCCTTGACTCAGGGTAAACACTTTTTAGCAGCAACGAAAACATTCCGTGTGTTATCAGCATTCTCAACTAAATCCAAAAAAACAGTTACTTTTTTAGTAGTAGTAGATAAGGCCCAAATCAGAACATTTGTGTTATACATTTGTTCTGAAATTGTCACAGCATTACTGTTGGTTCTGTTTCTCATGTGGATGAGAAGCACAAGAAGTTACATAGAATTTTGAATAGAACATTAATAGATTGTATTTTTAATTACAATGTCAGAAAAAATATTGTTTGTTGCAGTTTTTTTCCTAGACATACAGACTACTGGGAAACTAAATCCAAGTCACCTTGAGAAGTAGGACAAGAGGACTTCAAATTGTGCCGGGGAGGTTTAGATTGGATATTAGGAAAAATTTCTTCACCAAAATGATTGTAAAGCAATGGAACAGTCTGCTGCTCAGGGGAGTGGTGGAATCACCACCCCTGAAGGTTATTAAAAGATGCATAGACTGTGGTTTAGTAGTGGATTTGGCTGTGATAGATTAACAGGTGGACTTGATTATCTGAGAGGTCTTTTCCAATTGAAATGATTCTAAAATTCTCTAAAAAGATTATTTGAATGGGATCTGTTCTACAAAAGTTTAATCCCTGTAAGGTACAGCAATCAAGAGTAGTTGATCTGACTCTTTAAGCCAGCTTTTGAATTGAATCTCAGTGACAATCAAGCTTGTTCTGTACACAGCACATTCTCAAAATCTTTTAATCTTTCCATTGTATAGGATGCTGTGTGTAAGTTTGTATACAACTTCATATAGCGTTAACCTCCTGAGAGAGTTTTCAGAGTTGAGATCACCTTCAGAAGAGCAGTTGTGCTCCTGATTGTGTGTAGTCTCTTCTCAGACTTTGTATTCCCCCATAATGGTTGCTGTCTGCATTTACACTGGCTTGTCCTGAGTTGGTTTTACTTGAGTGTAGTCATACGGATGAAAATCAACACAAGCAGAAGCGTGATAGAGTTAACAGTACAGAACATCTGTGACTTGTGACTGTACGAGTGGTTGAGCATCTTTGATGTTACTTGTAAGCCAGAAAAACTTTGACATTATATTTTCAGTCTGTTTTGATTTATGGACATCAAAGCATTTTGCTGTGAGTGTCTTTCTGGACTGCTTCAGAAGCTTCATAAACAGATTCTATTCAGTAGTGCATTTCAGTAAGAGATCATCCTATCGATAAAATTGGTACCTTACCAAACTTTTAAAAGGCAAACTTTTGAAGTGGGTGTCTCTTTTGTTAATGACGTTTTCTCTACCAGGTACTCACTAATTCTCTAATGATAAAGTAGTTGTTGGCTGGAAGAATGAAACTGCTAATTTTCTGAGTAATAAATTCTGATTCTCTTTCTCACGTGCTGAGGCCTCGCATTACTGGTGTGGAATAATAGGACCTTTACCACCATATCCCAATCTGTATTTCAGAGTTTGAGTGTTGGCTGGGAGACTTGGACAGAAATGACTGAATACGCTTCCAAAATGGAAGTAAATTGGAGAAAAAGGAATATTCTGTTACTCAGCCTATGAGCAGTAATCATAATCATGGTCTTGTTTAAGTCCTGTAAACATTTTAATATATACTATTATATTTTAATAAGTATAATCATTTAAGTCAGATGTAGTTAAATAAGGCAGTAAATTTTCAAAGGGTGATTTTACAGTTTGGGAAGGGTGCATTTTTTTGTGTGTCATATGAAGACAGTCATAGGCTTTTTAAGCAGCAGGCAAAAGGTACACATTCAGTTTTCTTTAATTTTTTCAATTGGTGTTTTCAGTTAAAACTCAGTTTGGGGGCTGAAGAAAGGAAGAAAATTCACTGAGGCGTTTTGTCATGGACTTAGGCTGAAATAAGATGTCGGGTGGATATTGTTTGTTACTGAATGACTTCTGAAAACAGGAAAATGTCTCTTAGGGAGAGAAAGCCACTGTAAGCAGTTCTGGTATGCTGGACCAGGTTGAATTCTTTTATTCAGAATGTAATCAATTTTAATGACGTTTATGCAGTAAAAAGTATATAATAAAAGGAACAGTTGCTTTCTGTTCAAAGTGCAATACTGTAAATCTGAGAGTTCAGGAAACTTTCTTGCTCACACTCCCAGCAAGAGCACGACCTATTTGCCCATTGTGGAATGTCACTGTGTGGTTCCAGCAGTGATACAGTGCATGAATGCTGTTCTCAGGGTGTTTTTCTTTTGAGTGGAAGACAACAAAGAAACCCAAAGTATAACACTCCAGCTTTGATTTTAAAAGAATGGGTGAGGTAGCAGGGATTTTTGACTTCTCTGCAGGGTCTGTAGAATGACTCCAGAGGTCATAAGTAACTGTTCGGATGTTTTTTACAAATGGCATAAATTTTTACAAGATAGCTCTTAATTTCTTTTTTTTTCTAAATGTGTTATCAGTACATGGGAACGTTGCCTAATCCATGGATGACCTACCAATGTAAGAATATAGAAACTGAAAATTCATAACTTGAATTCTGCTAATTGTTTCCAACTTCTTTGAAACATTAACTTCTGTAAAAGCATTTAAGTGTATTTTAAAAAATAACTATAGGTAATAGAAATTATTTCCTCCATTTTTTAAATATTTAATTCTCAACCTTTTGATGTAATTCAAAGGTTTTTAAACTGCTTTGCATCCTATTAATACTAAACTAAATAAATAGACAAGTGAATACTGCCTTGCAATTTCATTATGCTTGTGGCTACTGTTGTGGCAATTGAGATAAACCTCTTTTCTGCCTGTAGTTTTACTTTATCAGATGAAATTGTGTAATGATTCTTCTAGTCTCCTAGACTACTCATGGGACCACAGATAAAAAACTTCTGCATTTGGTTTCACAATCAACCTCAAGCTCTGATGTCAGTTTGCATTTACTGCTGCAGAGCTTAGAGCTAAATGAAGATACAGAATTTACAACCTGTTCCTCAGCATCTGGTTCATTATACTGAAGTTGAAGATGTATATTTCTTTTTGATCGTAGTGAATACAATTTCTGTACCTGAGGAAGTCAAAATCATAGAATTGGCTGGAAGAGGGGAGGTAAATTAGAAACCAAAGGGCATGCATGCAGAAGGTTATTAATAAATGGGAACTCTCAACAAATATAGTGTTTTAATTACAGGGATGTGGCAAGTGAGAGAATGTGATCCTGTTCATAAGTGTAACCTGTAAATGGTCATGGTGTTGGAGTGAAGGGCAGGGAAAGGAGCATAATAAACAACATTAAAATATATCCATGATGAACAGCTTCTGTAAATTCATATTGACTTAGTAACATCTGTATTTTGTGGGTATATGACATTTAGTGGAACTTTTTGCCCTTTGTATTTCAGTGACAGGCGTTTGCTACAACCTGCTCAGGTATGTGACATTCTCAAAGGAGTTATATTGGTCATCTGCTACTTCATGATGCACTATGTTGACTACTCTATGATGTATCATCTGATAAGGGGACAGTCTGTCATAAAACTCTACATCATCTATAACATGCTTGAGGTAAGGATATTGGCACCAGAATGCGAAGCATGCTTTTGTCAAACTGTCTACAATATTTTGTATTAGAGTGTTTGTACTTAGAATGTGGCACATCTGGTATTCTCACAAATCTGCACACACCTGTGATAATAAGCCTAGATGCAGTGAAACAGGTTTGTGAACAATAAGTTTTTAGATACTGTTTCATAATGCTTAATTTATGGGGCTTATTAATCAATTTCATAGCAAGAAACTGGAGAAATGGAAATGCAAGAAAAAGTGTCTTCTGAAATGCCAGGGAGTGAATGAGATTTTGAACTCACCAAGAAAAGTAGGAACTGTTGATTTGAAATAATGATGAGATCCCAAGAGAGAGCAGAGAAGGAGGATAATGGAAAACGTGGAATTCGGGTTTTAATTTATCATTATGGAAATATGGCTTTCGTTGTATGCTACGATACATATTACTGCTTAACCTCAGTCCTGGCTAGCAGACAAAAGCCTGAGTACGTAAGCAATAAGGTGAATGAATGTAGTGACACAAGAAAAGGAAATTCTGTTTTGGAAGGTAAGAGAAATGCTGGCAAAAAAAAATACGTTTCAGTTTTGCTATTAATGTAAAGTCTAAGATTTTTAATTGTACTTCTATGATCAATGGTTCACAAAGTAAATAATGTTTTCATAGCTACAATCTTGTCTCCATCCTGCAAATACAGAACATAGTAGGAATAAAACCTCTTAAAAGGACTCAATCAGAGCTTTGTGCACAAAAGTTACTCTACTAGAATTCCAGGATTCCTGAATCACATATTAATCTTTGTTTGAACATCTGTTGTACCTTTTTGAAGACTGCTGAAACAGGGTTACACTCTGCAAAATCTGAATATTTTGTCTGAAGGCATTTGTTCTTTCCTCATGAAGTATGAAAATATTGCATAAGGAACGTGCTTTGTTATACTAAGTGAAATAAATATCATACAAGCCATCTCAGTTGTTTATTCATAGGTTTTTTATTGCCTTTGATTTTACATTTGCTGAAAAATATGTACAAATATTAAAGTGGCACTAAGTTACTATAAAGATTTTAGTTATGTGGGGAAATATTCATCCATGTATAGTTCCATAACTGATGAGAGATTATCACTTACTAAATAAATCCATGTGCTCAAAATAGTAATTTCTCTTTATTTCAAGACTACTTCAGATCACTTAGTGCTGTACTTTTTCAGCTTTATGTGCTTACCACACAATTTGAAGTGATACTGCAGTGTTTGCTGTGAATTGGAAACTATGTGCCATTCTGTTTTGAATGAGGAATTGAATTACTTTGCTATGTTTGGCAGAACCAAAATTGCGTCTTTTAACTATGAAAAATGCTGCATGAGCTTGTTTCTTTGAGGAAAGGGGGAAGTCTGTTACTACTCATAGTTATTAGAAAAATGACTAATATTAGACTTTGAATTTGGAAACAGTATTTAACTTTTATGGTGTTTCATGAAACCCAACATGCCACGCAGAGTGCATGTTTTTAAGGGGCTTTTTTACCATGACTGGTTGCAGCAATATTGGCAGAAAATGTTCATGGGATCCCACTGAAAGACTTGGTTGATAGTCAGCTTTCAACAGTTTGAATATTGGCTTGCTTAGACTACTTTGGTGATTTTTATTGGGAGTCTTCACTACTCATGCAAGCAATGCTTTTTTAAGGAACTGTTAATATGCTTTTTTTTAAGCAATATGCTTTGCATTTTTTCCCAAGTGATCTTTTTAGTTTATTTAAGTCACTGAGCAACAGAGATGTTTACAATGTCCTAATGTTTTCGGCTGTTGGCAAGTCCAGGGAGTATTGTCCTGGACAGATATGAGGAATGCAAAATCTTCAAATTATGTGCTGAATGCTCCCAACTGACAGGCTAAGGGGAGCATTCAGCACATTTGGCTTAAATGACACTTTTCTTTTTTAGATTCAGACCCACCGGCTCCTGCTCCTTGTGAAGCCCCAGTGTGCGTTACGCTGGTGACAGCACTCACCATGGAATTCTACTGGAGCCTGGAGCCGGCATGTAGGGTTTAGGTAAGTCCTATTTGGAAAAGCAAGCAACAATATTGTGTGGTGGGTTTTAATATTTTCTATCCTTTCAGCAAAGAACCAAGGACTGCTTAAATAGAAAGGAAAGCAAAGCCACCATTTTATCTATTAAAACCCTCACAATATTGTGAACAAAAACTTACCAAACTCTTAAGCGTTCTGTAGCTGGTGTTACTACACCAGGTGTAATTACTCAGTGGGTCATCACAATGAGCAGGAACCAAATAATGCAGACAATCTCAATTTACAAAATCTAAAAGCCGAAAACAATGCCACTGTAAATATCTCTCAAACTGATGGGGTTGGGAGCTTCAGCTTATGATTTTGTTTATTTCATAGGTGATTCTTAGAGTGTAGGATATTTGTACATTTACTTGAGGCATCCTGTAGAATTTTATTTTAATTAAATTTTCATATTTTAGGAAACTTCATTCAGTAACTGTGTCTTGAATACATATGACTTCTCTCATTTCAGTATCTTTACCTTGATTTTAATTTAAAAAGTCAGGAAATACTCCTAAGTCTAAGTTTATTTGTGTTGTCCCAAGAACTTGTTTTCTATTTAGTAGGATCAATATTTGCAGGTACATTGTGCACCTGGTTCTGTATTGCTACATGTTGATTTAACATATCCAAACATGTCCAAAATTGTTGTTTTACAGAAAGACACTAAGAGAAAATATAACTTGTCTTTCTTAAGTAGAGATAATCAATTTTTCACTTTTAACTGTTTCCATTTGGTTGAATTAGTAAGCAATGAGAGATAGCTCAATTTTTTAGCCAGACATGTGCCAAGTTTAATTGTTGAAGTTCTGGTTTTGTTGCCCTGTACAGCTTGGTTTTAAAATTACTGAACTGCAGTGTATAGGCAGAAAAAATGTTCTTCCATGTAATGATTTTCGGTTTTATATGTTTGTTGCTGATGAAAAGTTGGGAATAGTGGAACTCCATGTGACCTTTCTTGCTGTGGTATTAAATTGCAAGTTCAAAATGCTGTCCATATGTTTTCTATCTTTAGAATTACTGCTAGAGGGTTTTTTCCTATTTGTGCATATATTCTTTGGTTTACACTTCAGGTGTTTGTTGTTTTTTCAACTAATTTTCCCTTTTTGGCAGACTTTCAAGTCCCTCTTGATCCCTTGGTTTTGTGTTACCATACTTTTAATTTTGAGTTCTGCTTTATGCAGCCATTTACATTAAGTATATGCTTCAGTATATAGGCAGCAGTACAGCCAAGTCTAATTTCAGTCTCTTTTGTACCTGTAAGCTTATGTTCCTTGTCATCTGGAATTCACTTCTCATTGTTGGGGTTTTTTTCCTATTAAACCCAGAGGGATGGGAAAAAACATTTAAGATAGTTTGACACAACATACATACTGCTTTATTAAAGGTAGAGGTTTGAACTCTACTTGAATGTCTTTCAAGAAAGCATCTACAATAACAATATATGATTATTACAAACACTGTAATAGTAAGTTTGAAAGGGAGAGTAAACTACTTAATATACAAAAGGAACAGTATTGCTGTGGAATCCAGAGTGAAAATGGAATAAGTAAGAGATAAAAGTGATACATATGTGAAACTTTTTTTAGATGAGCTGTACTTTTAGATTTGACTGTTCTTGACCTGCACATACCCAAGTATTGGAGAGAAAGGCAGTAAAAGGCAGTAAAGTTGTTCTTGTTTAGGTGGCTGATCGTCTGATTTCTTCCTTTGGACAAGATATTTTGGATGCGCTTTATTGGACAGCTACAGAACCTAAGGAAAGAAAAAGAGCTCACATAGGTGTGATTCCTCACTTCTTCATGGCAGTGCTGTATGTCTGTATCCTTTTTCTTTGATAAATTACAAAATTTTCTAAGTTAAATTATGGAGTAACTGCTCTGCATTATTTTATTTTAATACATTTGAAAATTTGATAGTATTCGTAAATCAGTGTTCCTTTACTTGAAAAGTAAGATTGCCAGTACCACCTGCTTTAAAAAAAGAAGTCCCTTCATAATGGTGTACCTACAGTAAAATGAAAAACAGTAATTGGGTAATTCATGGAAAATTTTATTTCTGATTTGTATTTGAGTATTTTGGGTCACAGGACCTTGAAGACAGTGAGATTTTGTTATTTAGTGGAATGTTAAATGCATCTAGCTTGAGCATATTTCCTTGAAGTGAAGGGATAAACTCATGCATATTCAGGATGCAAATGTTCTCAGACTGAAATAATCTTACAATGAATTGATGAATCTAAAGAGATACCATACTCCAGTTGTTTTGGTGATGAATTTAGAATTCTTACCATGTTTCCCTATTTTGTCTGAAATCTTTAGGCTAATTCTGAATCTTCACCTCAGGTTTTTTTCTTCAGATTTTATTGATGTTTCTCATGACTAATGTCATTGGGTTCTTTTAGAACAAGAAAAATTAGCATCATTATTACATGCTACAAAGCACTGTGGGTATATTACACACACGTAAGTACTGTCTTGCTGTAAGTCTTGTTTACAGGGAGATGGAAACTTTCCTGTTAAACTTTGAAAGCAAAGTAGAAAATTTGAGGTTCAGTGCTCTTCAGTACTGTTGTGCATAAAAATTATTTCACATATGCTTCCTTAACCCCGCTGTGCAGTCCTGCATGCTATTCTTATAATGGTTCAAGCAACAACCCTTAATGTGGCCTTCAACTCCCACAATAAATCACTGCTTACCATCATGATGTCCAATAATGTAAGTATGTAGCTTTATTATATAGCTACCCTAATTTGTTTCAGAATCCTTTGTGTATCATATGTCTTAAATATTAATATTTAAAAATAGCATGTTTTTGATAATATTATTTGTTTATATCAGTTTTATATCAATAAAAACTAACTGTTTCTAAAAATTGCAGTTCGTCGAAATAAAAGGAAGTGTTTTCAAGAAGTTTGAGAAGAACAATCTTTTTCAAATGTCAAATAGCGGTATGTATAGCAGTGCTGATCAGGAAAAAATGTGAAGTGAGAGGCTGTTTATTTAATTCATTAATGTATTTAATGTATTTGATGTATTTAATATTATTCTTACTGTAATTACTTCACCTTGGTGAATTTGAGTGTTCTGACTTGCATTCCTCATCGCCCCTTTTACTGTTTGGTTCACTAGGATGAAACTGTGATCCAGTTCAAGGAACACTGTTACTCCTTTTATGGCAAGTTGTTATTTGAGGTTCTGAAACAGCCTACTGGCTTTGTGATGAAATACCCATGCTTCCAAGTGATCAAGTCTTCTGCTTTCAAAAAGTTGACTTCCTAGTGTGCTGTATGGACAGTGAGCTCAGAATGCATGTTGTTCGGTGGCTGGGGGTGGATCTTGAAATACCTCCCCCCTAACCCTAAACAAACAAGCAGAAAAAAGCCCCAAACAAATAAAACCCCAGCCAAACAAAAAAACAGTGTAACGAAGTAGCTGGCATATGAGGGAAATACCAGCAATGACTCTAATTTTTTATATGCTTTCAAGAAAATAGTAGAGGGTGCTTAGGAAACATGCTTCTGGCACTTCTGAACTGTGTTGCTATTTAGGATGAGTTTTGGGAACTCGTACTCAGTGTCTCTCATGAGAAAAAGCTGTTCAGGTATCCTTTGATGGAGATTCTTTCTAATACTGATATCAGCCTTTTGAAATATTTATTGAATTCTTGATTTCAAAGCCAGTAGCAGTGATTGCACTTCAAGGTTGTGCTAGAGCTTCTTTGCTTGTACTGGTTTTGTAGCATCTTAATGGCCTGAGCTGGAAGGGACCTCAAAGATCACCTTGTCCCAACCCCTCTGCCATGGACAGGGACACCTTCCACTAGACCAGGGTGCTCAGGTTCCCATCCCCTCCGGCCGTGGGCATCCCAGGGATGGGGCATCCACAGCTTCTTTGGGCAACCTGTTCCTGTGCCTCACCACCCTCACAGTAACAAATTTCTTCAGTACATCTGATTTGAATTTCCCCACTTTCATTTATACAGATGAGCAAAGAAAATAGAATATATTTTTTCCATTCCGGCTCATAGTTTTTAAACCAGATAACTCAAATGTGCAATGGGTTAAAAAAATTGCTGCTTATTTAAAAACAGATGGTTCATATTTTTGTATCAAGAGTTAAATTTTCAACAGGCTTACGTCAGGTTTTGAGTTCTGACTACTGATGTGACTTTTGTCTAATTCATCTGCAAACTGCAATATTACATGCAAATGTTTTGTAATTCTTTGGACAGACTATATACATAAAACCTTAGATATGTCACAGAAAATTATATAAGAGAAAATTAACACTAAATTTTAAGCTACCTTATAGATGTTCTTAACCCCCACCAAAAAGATCTTCCCAACTGTGTTGATAATCTGTTTATTCTGTGATAATAATATTATTTTTGGTTCCAAGATTTAATTACTTATATTTTTAAAATCAGAGGTATTTAACTCTACAGTGAGAATGCTAAAAGTGAAATTTACTTAAATATTGACAGAAAACCTGGATAAGGTTTATTATTAATGCAGAAAATAGTTACAGCAATACATGTAGCTCTCCTGCCTAAAGGTGTGGCCTCATTCATGTTGAAATAAACAAGGAATTTATATTCAAAATTGCTAGTAATTTCCTTCATATAAAGAAAAGGATATCAATATTTTATTGCTGGACATTATTATTGAAGACCTATAATAACAATATCAGGTTGCCCTTTATCAGTTGGTGGAAAAAGTATTGCCATTCTTTATACAGTGCGGGGATGGAAGCAGTGAGTACATACATAGAAGAGTGCACAAAACAAGCTAATTTATTCCTTTCAAACAGATAACTTTTCCTGGAACACTTTTCAGCATGGTTATAAATAGCAGTGTTTTTCTTCTCAGAGATAAATAACAGGCAGGTTTTTAGTAGAGATTTCCACCTCTTTTGAACTTGAACAGGTTTACTGCATCACAGCTTCAGTAAGGATGGAACAGTATTGTTTCAATTCGTGTATTCAGACCACTTTAGTATCCTTTAAATGTTTTATGTCATGCAGCTGAAATGGTGGTGCATCTTGTGTTGGCATGCAATGCCAATACTTTATCCTACCCTGGAGCTGAGTCTGGTCCTGTCTGCTGAGCTTCCAGTTAGCCTTTGGAGTGTCCTGTGTATCCTAGAACACAATGTGATTAAACTGCACGTCTGAACGGAACTAAATTTCTGAAAGAACACATTAAATCTAAACACTCCCATGTATTTCCCACCTTTCTCAATTCCTCCCAGTAGTTTTCTGAGATCTGCAGTCAGCTGTAGGGGAGTGATGGCAGCAGTGGCTGATTAAGCTTGGACACACTGAATGGATGCCCCTTGCCCCACCTTTTCGGGGGCTCAGCTCCAAATATTACTCTTGTCAAACATATGTTTGCAATTCAATGTAAAGGTACTGTTTGTAGCTGACTGACTGTAGCTACTGACTTTAGCTATTGACTGTAGCTAAATACAGTAATTCTTGAGGGGAAAAATATGAATCTCACAGGGTCATCCGAGGAATTTCTCATGAACAGGTGAAACTCCCGTCTTATTTAACATGTTAATCAAAAGGAAAATATGATGTAGCAGAAAAGATAAGCAGTGACCGCAAGAGTAGATACTCTGTTCAAGAGAAGTTACTACAACTAGAATTCAAAAGCAAATTGTCTTGTGAATAAAAGTGTGAAAACAGAAATGAACTGTCCAAACTGTACTTTTTAGGACATGTCTTGTATCACACATTGAAATACCTTGCAGACCCCTCCCTGGCTCAAGCTTCTATGAAGCAAGACATCAGGATAGGAAGTGTCACCGAGCTACCAGTTTAAATCAGGAAACTGTGAAATCATTTACACTTGTCATGCTCAGCACCAGTTGGTGGATAGTAAGCTGATGTGTGACTCTAGTATTCTTCCCAGTATTGACATTTCTGGACTTAGTGTCAGTGGATCAGTGATCCTTCTCACCTTTATATGGCCATTTAAAATTCTGCTGTGACAGCTAATTCACTAAAACTTCAAGACTAAAATAACTGTGAATCATCTACATAAAAATTAATTGAACAGGACATGAGATATACATTGGTTAATTGTTATCTAATAAAACTAAACCTGTTATCTTTTAGGGGCAGATCATCAAAAACCTTGGGGCTTGTGTAGCTGCTTGAGACTGCAGCTGCAGAATCTGGGACTTCAACCATGCTGCACCCGCAGCTTTAATTTGTCAGCTGCAGCACAACTACGTTTGCATTGTCACCTGTCAAATTTTACAAGGAAATTTATGTACACCCTGGCAATCTAAACACTGTGGACATTAGAAAACACTTCTATACAGAAGACATGAAAACCTTTTATTTGTTGTATCAGGAAGAACTACTTCCCTAAATTTAAATAGTATATTCTCTTTTTGAAGTAGTTTTCTGTAAACTAATTTTGTAGGGTCAGGATTAGAGAACAAGGAGACCAAATTATAAAGACAAGCTCTTTCATCATTGTTGAAAGCCCAGCATGCTGCCTTCCTTTATGCTTTTAAATGTCTTATTTTAATTTCAAGCTGTGCTCTAAATTAAATTTTTTCACAAAACTCAATTGTACCTCATGCACAGAAGTACATTATATGTAGTGCATTAGGTTATTTCCTTCAGTTGATTGTTAGGCCTGACTGTCCCTTGTTTTTTAAATCTCTTGTCCCAAAAATTTAACACATTTATTCTGAAGTTTTAGGAACTTCAATTTTCTTCTTTATAATTTTGTACTTTTTTCTTCTCTGTTCTTCTTTGTTCCAAATTTGTCAGTCTCTTTGATCACAGTATTGAATAGCCTTCATTTTTGCCTTTGGTCTTTGAAATTCAAACTGCTTTCTCATGTGGCTTTAGGTTTTTTTAATACCATTGTTCTAATCCAGTTGTTCATTTTAAGGATGAGGAATTTGGGTGCAGGACTATGTTTAAATTGGTTTAAATAAGTTCATAATAAATGATGAAACATTACTGGTACATATTTTGTATTATGAAATTTTGATTGGTATTTAGGAGTGATTACCAGTGGTTGTTTTGGATATCCTGAAACCGTTTTTTGTCCTTATCCATGAGGGTGAGAAATGAAATGAATTTTTGAATTGTTTGAGTTTACTGTTGAAACTGCTGTAAAGTGCCCTGTCTCCCTTGATTGCATCTCTGACAGTTGATGAGAGGGATGAGGATGAAGAGCAGCAGCCACAGTCAGTCCTCTCACTCTTAACAGCCTTGAACAGCTGTGGCAGCAGAGATAACAGATTAGAAGGGAGGCCACTGAGAACAGGAAAAATAAGCAGAGGGAAAAAATAGGTATCAGCCTGTCACCCAGTCTCAGAAATTAGTGAAAGAAAAATTGATATTATTACAGCATTATAAGAGGAAATTTAAAGTCCAAACTGTCCTTTCTCAATTTAATCCTGTCAACTGGTGAGCTAACATATACCAAGCAGGTAATAAATGTCTGGAGGATTAGCTTGATGCTTTAATGTTAGGCCTGAATTAAGGTCCCTGCTTCCCACTTGAAAATATCTGTACAGGCCTTCCTGGGACCTGAAGAAGTGAAAATGAGGTCTGTGTTTCTTATGCATTGCTGACCAATGAAGTGTCATGGCAGCGTGGAAGTATGCAATGTGGGAAATAGAAGATAAAACCATTTTGAGATTCTGGGCAGAAATCTGAAAACTCAGTGATTATTTCCAAGTCACTAATGGGCATGATAAAGAATATAGATCAATGAGTGTTTGACTGCATTTTCATCCATTTATGACAGCATCAAGTGGTACCTTGTAATGAGGTTTTTCAGACAATACTGTGTTCTGGTCATTTGGGCAGTATTTTGTGAATTCAGAAGCATAGAAGAATGTACTTCACTTGTTGGAGTGTTATTGGTAGGAAATCAAGAAATTATTAGATTTTTACCTATGTCCTTTTTTCTGCTTTAAATTTATTGTACTAAAAGATTTCCTTTTTCTCCCCCCCCCCATATATGCCATTCATTCTGTTTTGAAAGCTTGTGCTTCCTCTGTCCCTTCCCCAGCCCATACTGACAGATGAATTTATGTATCCCAAGATGTGCCTTTTAATATTGTGCATGAAATCTCATTCTTCTTAAATCCTGTGTGCTTTTTATTTCCTTCTCCTGGAGGATTTCTTCTTTTCTTTTTGCTCCATTTTTTCAGACTTGCCAGTATTTCCAAACTTCTGTTCTAAAATGAGGGCTATTATGATACTATAGTAAGTGCAGCAACGAGCATTATTGTTGACCTGTAGTCAGTCAGAGATGATGAAAACTGTTGACACATATTCAAAATTTTTTTTGACCAGTTTAATCCTTGTGTGTTCTTCTGAACATCTCTATTTCTTGTTTCCCAAAACCAGTAGGTAGAACCCCACACAGTATTGGAGGTGCCTAAGAAAATGAACCCTATGGATTTGGAGGGCCCACAAAGAAATTATTTTCATGGCTATTGACAGGTGTAACAAGCAATAACAGTGTCTTCACAGATTTTCTTAATAGCTCTATCTTTTAAAAAGACTTCTTTGGACTTCCTAAATTGTGATGACATTATGTTTTAGGCTTTACCCTGTTTTCAATAATACAGTTTCAGAAAGGTATTTTTTTAATTAGCTAAAAAATTTGATGCTTCCTGAAGCAAGCTGTATATGTCATCTCTGGAGGCAGGACACCAAAGTAGAAAAAAAGACTGCCTTGTCTGGGAGGCAACTCGCAGGACTTTGTCCCTACTCAGACTGCTTTTATGTTACAGTGCTTATGGTTTTGATAACTGTGCTGATGCACCATGCTGTTCCCTTTTAGGATGGCAGTGTGAAAGACTGGTGGGAACCTTCTAGCTAAGGTGTAACAGTTGTCTTCAAGGATTTTTTTCTTTCTTCTACTGAACTCAGTATACAGCAATTTGGATATTCATTATCTGTAGAAAATGAAATGTACCTTGCTAATAGCATGAAAGGACAGATAGGTATATTCTCTCCATTTTAGTAGTAGAAGGTGCTGGTTCTTTTTGAATTACAGAAGGAATGCACAGACTTTATCAAGAAGGATGATTATTTTATTAATGTGTTAGAAGAGGTCACAACTTAAGTCCCTTCTGCTGCTGGGGACCCCAAGTTGAGGCACCATTGGACAGACCAGGTCACAACCTACTGCAGAATTCTGTCCATGGTGTGGTTCCCAGCATTTTCCCCCACCCCTTAAATACAGTTAAATAATTTGTGGGAAATGTTATCTAATCCAAGAATTAATAAATGATAGAACCTCAGAATGAGGAGATATCTGTGTATGCAAATAAATATTTCTTTGGAGCTGACAGGTTTTGGTTTTCTTAATCCAGATATAAAGGAGAGGTTCACCAATTACGTGCTGCTCCTAATTGTATGTCTAAGAAATATGGAACAGTTCTCATGGAATCCAGGTGAGTAAACTAGAAGAAAAATTTCTGTGGTGTCAACAGCTGTATCTCTTGCTTCTTTCCTCAATATGAAAGATCAGGGTAATCAAGTCATTTAATTGACAAATCTTGATTTTATCAAATACCTTAGATTCTTGTTTTTCTATTTCTGGTATTCTTGTAAGAATGACTGTATTCTTTCTGCTGGAAATATACATTGTTATGCTATAAACATGTATAGTTATATTTCAAGCAGTGTCTGGAACGATTTCTTCCCAGCCCTGTCCTTTCCTTGGAGTACACTGTGAACAAAGGATCCCCTAGAAAATGTTATTTTGGGAGGCTAGTGAGATTGAAATGTGATAAAGATTATGTTAAAAATACAATTAATAATTTAATATTCTTTATACTTAAGATTTTAATGACATATTTAATAAATATTGTGTAAAATACTGATTTTATTAAAACATTGTTTTAATAATTTTGACCCCTGACCTGTGTGATGTATTTTTCCTGAATCTTACCAGTCTACCTAAATTTTACCTTAAGCATCTAAAACTGTAGATGCTTTGTCTATGTCTTATACATACTTAACATGGAGCATCTAGTACTTACACAGGTTGTCTTCCTGCTAGGGGTAAAGGCTTACAAAGAGTTTAAAACCTGATCCTAACTGTGGTGTGATTGTACAGTACTGATAAGTTTTTAGGACAGCAATGGAATCTTGCACACTGCATGCTTACTGATGATGTAAACTTTCAGACTCGTGAGGATTTTTCATTGTGGAACAGTAGTGTTATAATTTTTTTTGTATACTGGCATTAAATTAAGTGGCCTAACTTGTTTCTTCACAACCTTCAGATCATCTTTGGGTGTTATTCCCGGATGTTTGCATGGTGGTTGCTTCAGAAATTGCAGTGGATATTGTGAAACATGCCTTTATAACAAAATTCAATGACATCACGGCAGATGTAGGTATCCTGTTTGGAATGCTGGGTGCTATTTTAAATTGTATTTAATTTTGTGAATATTTTTTTAAATATTAAATTTATTCCAGTGCAGAAATTGTAAAAAGTTGTTATTTTCATATATACGATTTCACTTGGGAAAGCTTGCTAATTTCCTGATACAATATACTTCTGAAGATCTTTTGAATGTGGAACTAACACCTCTGCTTCTAAATTAGTAGTTCCAGATCCATAAATTATATCAAGTGTTGTATAACAGCTCACGGAATAGCTACAATTCAGATTACTGGCAGATCATTTTGTGAAGTGATCATTAGTTAAATTGGCAGAAGGTTACTTGTTCTGCAGTCTAGACAGAGCTTGTAACCTTTCCTAACAAAATGGATTGTAGGTTAAAGTAGGTTAAAGATCTTGTTAGGCTTCTTTAGCTCTATTCTTGCATGTGTGTTAAAAGTGGAGTCTGAAATTAGAGATATTTTTTTCCCCACTGTCCCTGGAGCACTAATATGAAGTAGGTTATGTTAGTTTCCCACCCCTGAAATTTCTTGGGCCGCATATATTATCCAGTCCTTCTTTTAAAGCAGTAGATGAGGTTGCTTCTTGTGTGTTGCAGCACGATACATTGGCCATTTGTGTTCCACACTGTGTGAATTCAAATGCACTTGATAAATTTGTGAAGATATGAGTTAGTGTCTTTTCACCATTAAAACTACTTCGCAGGAAATGAGATCAGAACTTGTGAAGTGCTGTCTTTTTCAGCATCTCTAAAGTAACTACATTGTGTGGTGTAGAAACAAGTGTAATAGATGCACTTAATAAGCTCCCTTATGCCAGAGGCATTTATGCATGCCCTACTTTCGTATAGAGAGTGTGGAAAAGAGCAGTAATGAAGTCATGGTAGCCAAAACTGTAGCATGCTGTAGAGTGCTGAAACAGCTGGAGGATGGGGGTAGTGACTGGCAATTTTGCAAGGTTTATTTCATAAACTTTGTGGGGTTTGTGTATGAAGTTCTAAAGATTTACGGTTGCTAGGTCAGACTTTTTCCAGAATTTTTAACACCTGCAGTGCAACTTGTCCTGCCACTTATCCTTAAAAGAGATGCTTTTCTTTCTTGATATGCTGAACTGTTTTAGAGAGAAGGAGAAAATTCATGTCCGGATGCAATTTGCTTTTTTTCATGGGATCATTTGTTTAGTATATAAGAAAACTCTCTCATTTGTTTAATTTGATCCCAGGGCTAGCTTTCATGTAGCTTAAAATCAATTATGAGCTGGGGGGGAGGAGCTAATTGTGATTAATGTGATTTCTGTTATTTTGTGTTTCTGATGATCCTGAAATTCAGTAACTTTATGAAGTCTCATTCAATTCCTAAAACATAGCATAATGTTATTTGTTTGTAATTATATATGCAAATTACTTTATTGCAGAAATAGAGGCTCATCTCTTGAAGGGTGCAGTTAGATGTCACAAAAACTGGCTTTGACTCTTTCAGCAAATGCATATGTTTATAATATTTTATGAAAATATTTTATTAATATCTGTGTTGCATTTATAAAGTATGATAACAAATTAATCACACATCTAATGTGCTGGATTTTTTCCAGGTCTACAGTGAATACAGAGCCAGTCTTGCATTTGACCTTGTTAGCAGTCGACAGAAAAATGTAAGCCTGAAAATAAAAGGCACTTTCCTGTATTAACTAACACAATTGTTATGGGGGGATATTGGAACAAACACTTAAAGAAATACATACAGTGCTGTTACACTCCTGCAATGCTGAAACTCTACTCTGCTTTCTTTAATAAGAGATAATAAGGGAATATTTCTTTGTGATTTATATTATTTTTAGCCAGTTGTTCAGTTCAGGTTGAGCTTTATTTAATATACTGCTGAGAAAACTCTTCCAAATACAGCTACAGTAAGGGGATAGTTGTAACATTTTTGAGATACATGGGAAGTAAGTAAGCTTAACAAGGTAATTTTAGATTACTATTCTTTTCATGGTATGTTGACTGTGTTGGGTTAAAACAAAGTTTTCATTAGGAATTTATATGTCTTTACAGACAGAGTGCACAGATGTATAGAGATGTTTGCACTATGCATGTTACTGTCATGGCATGGGTATTTATAGAACACAGAGACCACTTGTGTTTTTAATTAGTACCATTTTTTGGAAAGCTGTTAACAGCACACCTTTCATGGATGAGGACTTGTTAGGGTTCACTTGTTATCATTCCACTCATCATTGCTTTAGATGTGTGCTCTAACTATTAAATGAACTTTATTACAATAATTTCTGTAGTTTTCTTGGGCTATTGTGAGGAATGCAGGAGTTAAACCTGATAACGAAGCTAGACACTTTCAGTTACAAATAAATAATAATATTTCTTAAAAACCCTAGTTTATTAGTTTTGAAAACTCCATTACTTTTCCTAAGAGTCCTCTGTGGGAAATAAAGTAGCATCATTTAGGCACTAGCTTTGGTGTGATATTCAATACTGCAGACAAACTGTCATGCAAAGTACTTGTGTTTTGAGTTCAAATATAAAAACATTTTCAAAATAATTTTAACACAGTAATCTTAAGGCTAATTATAGATGTTTGTAGAATGATTTAAAATTGCTAGTGTGGTGGGTAATTGTTCTTTTCTCCCTGTAACAGTTTTTTCTGTAGAGTATTTGAGGATCAGTCAAATTAATACAAAAAGGTCTCTAAGCTGGTAATAACCTACAGACGAAATATCATAGTGCCTTTGGATTCAGTGTCCTAATTGCTCTCGATTTAGAGATTTGCATTATACTCCAGTTCCTCTAGATTTAGAGCACTGAAGCTAATCTTACTGGTCATGGTGATATTAGATTTTTGTTTCAGAGTGCAGCTATCTCCATTTGAATTCCAAAATGTGAATAGGTACACTTTGTACCAGTATGGTGTTTGTTAACAGAGCTTTATTCTTATCTGGATGGTGTGCCAAGCTAAAATAAGCTCATTCCTCTGCGTAAATGGTTCATTATTCTTCCTCTTTTTTTTCCTAGGCATATACAGATTATAGTGATTCAGTTTCCAGAAGAATGGGTTTCATTCCTCTTCCACTGGCTGTTTTAGTAAGTTGTATCTTTCCTATCAGTTTTCTGTCAATAAGATCTCACTTCGAGAATGTGTCCCTCTGAGATAGCTGGTTGGATGTTTTGAGGATGAAATTATTATCTGAAGTAACTGAAATGATGCTGAAAGGTTGAGTTAGCACTCAGTATAACCTGTATCAGATACTACTTGTGACTTCACAAATGCATTACTGTTTCTCAGCCTTTCACAGAAAATCAAACATACATTAATTTTGTAGAATTTGTAAGAACTTGAATTGTACCAGTGGAATTAAACTACATCTGTGTTTACTAAACATATATTCCTTTTGGCAGTTATCCTATTCATTCATTTGGAATAGTCACAGCAGCTGGTTGCCAGAAGGTTAGCAGTGGTGCAGCATTTATTTACGTTTTTCATAGGAGTCCTTGTGGCTGTCCCTGCAATGGCACACTTAATGACTCAATATTCTTCTAAATGAGGCACTGAGCTCCTGAGCTGTTGCTGAGTACATCACTCTGCAGTAGTTGACTGTTGCACATACATGCTGCTATAAAATGAATGACTTCATTAATGAAACTGTGTCCGCATGAATTAACTATTCCAGCATGTTTCCTCTAAATAGCTGCTCTGACTTTCCCCATATACACATGTAGACAAGCAGTAGTTATCATAATGCTGGGGATCTATAGTCACTTTGTCAGCAAATATGCGAATTTACAAATTGCCTGAAAGAGTATCAATATGAATTAAATGTAATATTTTCCCATAGAGATGGGGAAAAGGACTATTGACAGGATTTGCATGAACTACTGAAGTAAAACAGATTTCAGGATCCATTTGTTAGTGAAACTTGGGAGTCATATGCCTAGTCCACAAAGCAATTTTGTAATCATAAGGTTAGCATAGTGTGTGACACTGATTCTATGACATTTTCTTCAAAATTTGTTAACTCTCCTTCCAGCCCTTGAGATTTGGAGGTTTTTTCCACTTCTTGGTTTACTTGAAAGTCACTTAAGGAAACATTGTCAGACTCTGGTTTTGGCAAAGTTGTAACTAAGTGTTAATATAATACTTGTTCAAATCAAAATCTGGAATAGTTAGTACTACCAAGGGGAATATTTCTATTCTAGACTAAATTTCTATTAATGTAAAATTTTCTACTTTTTCTTGAATTTACCAAATAAGAAATGCTTGTTGCAATGTTCTATTAATAATTGTGTGCTAAGTTTTAACTTTTATTCTTAAAACAGCTCATCAGAGTCGTAACAAGCTCAATAAAAGTACAAGGAGTCTTAGCTTATGTTTGTGTCGTGCTGTTCTACTGTGGGTAAGTAAATCAACACAATTGAAAAGTATTCACCATTATTTGATTACATATGTGAGAGACCTTTCTGTTGATAATTCTAGATGTAAGTATAAACACAGTTTATGTTCAGTAGAACATAAATGTGAACCCTTATGCTCATAATCGGAAATTGAGAGTGCAGATTTGTCTCTAAGTACTGTGACTACATTGGGGGATTATAGCCCTCAATAAGTAAGTTCAGTAATGGAAGTAACTGATTGCAAAAAGTCTGAGACAATCTGAGAGATAAGCACCATACTTTGTGTAAAAAGGGAGATTGACTTCTAAGGAATGAATTTTTCTGTAAAAATACCAAGAGATTCAATAAGCCAACAAAAATAAGCAGTTCAAGTGCTCTGAGCAGATCATGAATTTTTCTCTCAGGTAGTTAAATGCAAGGTTTACTTTGTTTTAGGAAACTGCTGTTTTAAAAAAAAAAAAATGAATGCAAGGCTCACCTTTCCTGGGAACCGTGGGGTCAGTAAGCAGCCTTAGTTAAGAAATACAATGTTCTGTGGCAATTTGTTTTCCATAACCGATGATGTGCAGGTATCCCTTCAGTATCCCTTCACTGCCAAGTCAGTTTATACCTGTGTAACCTTTAACTTCTCACCAGTTGATAGGTACTTGAGACATGCATAACTGTACTTTACATCCTATTTAGTTTGCCTGTGTTGAGGCACTTGCCGTGTACTATCAGGAGATGGCCACTTTCTAGGAAAGCTGTATACTGCACTGTCATTGTTTGTTGTCTCCCAGTACTGATTCATATTGGAATCCTCCCAAAATTGATCATAAACAATTACGTGTTTCAAGTTGCTGACAGAAAAAGAAACCTGCCTGTAGTATTGTGGGAGTATCTCTTCCAGTGTCCTACTAAGTTGTGTTTTAAGTGAAGGCAGCAAGGCTTGGGAAGCATAAGACTTCAGAGGCAGTGGTTCAGCAGGAAGAGAGGAGACTACTGTTCTACAATAGCTTATGAAAAGAATAGGATTACTGTACATTCTTTATTAATAAGTAGACTCTTATCTCTAATCTGACCCTGATCTGCAAAAAATAGAGCTTGATCAGATGCGTTTTGTCTACATCAGTTTAGGGACACATCTGTTTAGTGTCAGATAACAAAGACTTTGAGATACTGCATATAGGCCAAATACTAAAATTTTAGCCACATTCCTCTGCACTGTACTTTGATTTCTTCCCTAGCATACTACATGCTGTGCCCATGTTCTCCCTAAAGCCAGCTTTGTGTAATTCAAAGCACTATCCCCTGATCATCACATTCAAGCTGTGGTATACCAAGGTCAGCACTTTCATCCTGCTCAGTGGTTTTTCCTTTTTCCCAATATAAGTAATATTTTCCTACCTCTGCCATTCCACTGCTGCAGCCCAGCCCTGGATTTTTCAGTCTCAGTGGCTTGGAGAATGGAGGGCAGAAAGAAGTAATGTGATTAACATGAAGTGTTAAATGCTTCTCTTTGAAGGCATAGGTCACAAAAGTAAATACATTTTGGTCTATTTTGTCCTTACTGAAAGGTGAGAACAGATTTTTACTTCTGCTGTGATCTCAGACTTGGAGCAAGCTCACGTCTTGCATCTTTCAAGTAATTTGTGTTCTGAACATAAATTGCAGCTTTTCATCAGGTGTGAGAATATATATAGGATATATACATAATAGCATAGATGTGTAAGAAATGATGTGATAAAATCTGAAACAGTTAAGTGGGCAAAGAACTGAACCTATGCTATGGATGAATTAATTTTGTATTGATAATTAACAACTGTAGTTAAACTTTAATTGTAGTTAGAGTCTTGCAAAAAAAACTCTGGAGTTTTCTTTCTCTGGAATTTTGAATAACTGCAAACTTACATTGTTGGTAGAAATTTGATCCTAGGGTAGGCTGGCAGAAAAGAGTATGGGAGAATTGCTAGAAACACTTGCATAATTTTCCATGAGAAGCTGGAATTGATACAGTGAAGTGGTGATTTATGACCTTTTCAACTTCTGATCTCATTAAATCAGAGTCAAACTATGCTGTAGAAACCTACTCTCTCAGAACAAAAACATGTTACATAAGAAGCATAAGAAAAACACCTCAAAGCATTAAAAATGAAGGAGAGCTTCTCCAGTCTCTGAAATAAAATATGTCCCAATAATCTAATGAAATTGTAGAGAAGCACAGCTTTCAACCTGTATAAAATGGTATCTTCTTTGTGGTTGCTTGGATACTAAAATGTCACTTTCTTCTGAGTACTGAAAGTGGTGTGCTCTGCTCATTCTTCCATTTTTCTGCTGAAATGGAATAAATAAAATTTATTTTTTCCCTTAAAAGTGCAGCGTAGTTTGTTTTTCTGTTTGACAAGTTCTGATTACATTTACACAATGAGAGATAGGGGAGCTGCTCCTGGAGTGTGCTTGGGTCACTTTATGATTAAGCAGTTAGACCTGCTCCATGGATCTGTGAATGTTCACTTCAAGTTGTCTTTTTAGTCTGTTAGTGATGTACATGATAGACTTTTCAGAGAGTGCAGAATGAATTCAGAGTCTGCATTTGGTTCACTCTTGTTACATAACTTGACTTGCATAGAGAGTATTTCATTCACCCTACAGAGAATAGATCACTCTTTCCTTGTCGTTCTGCAGTGAACCTGCACTCCCTGGAGTGGACATTGGTCTACGAATCGTGTTGCTAGTAATGGAAATTAGATTTTGCAAAACTCATTTGAATGGTAAAAAAGCACTTCATGGTAGATGAGGCCTTCCTGTTCTTGAAACGAGAAGACAGGTGTAAAAGGGATTCAGTGATCTGCTAAAGTTTGTGCTGCAGATTAGTCATAGTAGAAAAAGAATCTGCTATCAAGTGGACTGTGCTATGATGGTAATGCAGTGCTGCCTCTTTGGATTTGTTGAGTTTTATGGACTATCTTCTGTGATGTGAAAAAGGAGTTCTTATGATTAGCCTGTAGTTTGTAAAAGCTGGATATTGGACTTGGCAGTGCTGGGTTAATGGTCGGACTCAATCATCTTGGAAGTCTTTTCCAGCCTTAATGATTCCGTGGTTCTGTACTTGCTGTCCTGTGGTTCCAAGTCTACTAGAGATCCTTGGCTGGGCACACTTAATTTGGGTGCATTTATTTTGGACTTGCACTATTGAGGGCCCTTTTTAATTCTGTGTTTAAATATTTGATATCTTAAATGGCTGCTCAACTGTCCTTGTAGTCCTTTAGTTAAATAATAAAACTTGATGTTTTTCTCAAGATGCTTTCTGGAGGAAAAAGAAAATTAAGCATTGAATCTGAAACAAATAGTTAGGAAAAGGAAATTACCTTTGGATCTTGATATTGAAAGGATTTAATTTGTTGGCTAATCCTTCTAAGACAGCACTAACCATATGCAATTATTTTCATATGAATAATTTCAGTATGAATAATATGCAATTATTTTACTATGCTAATGCAAATATGTAAACAATTTTTTTTCAGGTTAATATCTCTCAAAGTCCTTAACAGCATCGTATTGCTGGGGAAATCATGTCAATATGTAAAGGAGGCAAAAATGGAGGAGAAATTATTCAATCCTGTCCTGACTGCCACCCCAGGGAAGCCAGCTGGCAAACATCAAGGCACATTTAAATCTACCCAAGGTAAGGCTTAACTACCTTGGTTTGTTTTCAGTGAAAATTTTTCAGACTAAATTTAATATTAAACGAGCTGCATGACAGTGTTTGCTGCACAAACCCTGTTGCTGGACCTTAATTTTTCCCTATCACAGCTGTGAACACAAGTCTGTAAAAGTAATAGAATTTATTACTTTTAGTTCTTGTATCTTCCTTTGATAATAAATACTTGTATCTCTGATAAGATCTCACTGAGATATGTGGAGGTGAATGGAACAGAATGGAACAGAAGCATACTCTTGTTTTGAAATCATAATTATAGAATGGTTTGGGGTGGGTTGGAAAGAACCTTTAAAGACCATCTAGTCCAAGCCCCTCTGCCATGTCACTGCACAAATAAATGAATATTTACACATCATCTGTGACAGTGCTTAAGTTTAGTAGGGAAGCAATGTGTATTTCTCACAGAAATCAATGTAAAACATGGCAGGTTTATGCATAGGTATAATTAATTGTAGTTGTCATGAACACATTAACGAAAAGCTTTGTGAAGTCCAAATAGGAATTTCAGTGGGTCTTGACCCCATTTGAAGTCTATGCAGCACAATTTTCTCATACAGGTCCTCAGCATTAGCAGTTAATTTATAATGGGAATATGGCATTGTTGTATTCGTGTGTCACGTCAGAGAAGGAAACAGAAACCTTCATTGTTCCCATCAACTGAATTGGATTGTATCTTCCTGTGGGAAAAACTCAACAAGAGCCTCAGAGAACTTAACAGTGAGGCTTTTATTGTGTTCACTCCATTGCTTGCCAACAGCTTGAACAACTTGAAATGCAAGGTGCTTGTTAGTCGTCAGAGTGTCTCGCCAGCAAGGGGAGAGTTAAGAATCTGTCAGTGTTTGTCATAAATCTCTGTATCTCACATGTGTCAAATCACATCAGGCAGAAACTTGGTGCAGGCCTTTACTTTTAAATTCATGCAACTGCTTTACTTTCATGATGAAAGGATGTGATGAAAGGTCTGAGAGTCTTCTGCATTTTATTAGAGGACTATTGTGATTATAATGTTTTAATTAAACATTCTATTTCTACATTTGGATATGAGGCTTAGTAAGTTGTACTTACTTATATTGAGCCTTAAACTTACAGTATATAAATCCTGAAGACTATTTTGAGCTGAAGTAGCAGGGATGCTTATTTTCTCCAATGGAAAGATTTTGAGCGAAAAGTAGCAACCTAAAAGCTTTTGTGGATTTTATTAAGAGTATTCCTAGCTTCCACTGGTGATAGAAAAAGCTTTATTTTACTGTTTTTTGGAGATTTTATATTTTTTAACAGCTCTTTATTTACTAGAAATCTTGACTATGTGAAAGAATGGATTTTACCTCCGCCCAGCTTTTGCATAATTACTACTGGGCTCTGCAATATTAGTTAATCTCTGTGCCCCACTTATCAGGTTTTTCTCAATACAGTCTCTCATCCCATCTCTTACTAGGATGAGGGTAAGGGAATTAATTAGTCTGGTCTCCTTTCTGCCAGCTTATAGTTTAAGCCAGTTAATTTTCTAAAGAGTTTCCACATTATCCACAAAAACAATTAAAATTTTGAAGAATGAAATTCTAAACTTGCTCTTGAAGGATGAAAGCTCTAATTACTGGTAATCATTTATAGGCTGCTTAGCTACATCTGGAAGCTGCTGGGTTAGAACATACTTATGTTTGTAACCGAGTTCTACAATTAGCATTACTTGTCTCCTTTCTCAGTGCAAGTTTAGTACCTTTAACTTGCAAATAATGTAGAGGGTAACCCATGTACCTTAAAGTAGTAGATGGCATACTGTGGACAGATGCTCTGCAGAAATAAGTTTTTGTAGTAATTTGGGTAGTGCTGCTGTTCTGACAGATAACATTTCCTTGGGCTGGTCTGCAGTATTCTCCACATCAGTCAGATTTTTTCCAATTCCTTTAGAAACAGTAACTCGGTCTTTACCGAGGAGGAGGTGATTTTTTTTCTTATTTCCTGTCTCCTTGTAATTTGCATGTGCATTTTAATTCTTTACATGTTTTAACAAAATACGGAAAAAATACGTGGATATTACTTACCAGTATCTTAGGTTAATGAAGCCAGTGTTAAGCTCCACGGAAGTAAGAGACAGGAATAAAAATAGACATCTTTAATACCACTGCTTTAGGAGCCAGTGCTATTAAAGTGCATAGCAGTGCATGAGTCATTTATTAGCTATCCCTGGAGATGGCAGGTTTATTGTACTTATGTAGAGGATTAGTTCCTGCCACAGAGATTCCTTTTGTTCATTTCAGTAGAAAACATTTGTGTGATTCACATAAGGACTGTCAAAAATCTTTTTGCTTCGGCCAACAAGAATAAGCATGTATGTCCTAACTTCCGCTGCTTGTGCTCTTGCTGATTATTTAAACTTCTGTAGAATTTGGTTTTTCTGTCTATTTGTTTTCTATATATTTTCTAAATCAGGAAAGGAAATCTCTTACAGTAAAGCTAAGAAGAGGTAGTGGCTTCCAGAAAGCATTTTTCTGTTGCTTCTGCTGATTTGGTACAGCACACTTTTTCAGGATAGCTTTGGGTGGATCTGGATGTTACACATTGTGTCAATATGCCTGTGTTAAATTCATTATGATCTTCGTTCTGTTCCAACAGGAATGTCCACAGATGAAAATGGATCTACATCAGTTACCAATCAACCAGTGCACCAGAAGGAGAATATGCCATCTTTACTTGTAACAAGCAATTCTGATCAATTTCTGACAACTCCTGATGGAGAAGAAAAAGATATAAGCCAAGACAGTTCAGAGTTAAAACACAGGTCTGCAAAGAAAGACTTGTTGGAGATAGACAGGTTTACTATTTGTGGAAACAGAATTGACTAAGAATTTATTTTTTTTTAAATCAATGTGCTAAGGATACTGAGCTGTTGGGACAGCAAATGCTACCAGAATGGACAGTTGCCAAAAGGCACATAAATATTTATTTAAAAACTTAAATTATTAATGGCAAAAAAATATTAATTTCTTTCTACAAGTAACTTGGCTTGGTATCTGGTCAGGTCAAGTAAGTGATCTTTAACTTGCCTCTTGGAAAATGTGGTGGATCGTGAGTCTCTAGCCTGGTGGCAGAGCTGCAGTATCACTTTTCTGCAAAACAGACTGGAAAAAAACCATAATCCTGCTCTGCATTATGAAACCATGCTTCCAGAACACTGTTTCATGAAGGTTCCTCCAGTGTAAGGATATTCCTGGAAAAGGATGGCGACTTGACCGGAAGCTTGCCTTCCCAGTTACCGTGTTCTATTAAACATCTACAAGCAGAATTCAAAACTTGTGCTTATATCAACAAACGCATAAAGCATTGCTACATGCAACAGTAAGTCAAGGTAGTTATTCTTGTCAACAAAAATCTTTTCAAGATGTATCTTGAAAATCTTGTAATCAGAATAAAATTTTGCCTTTAAGTGAAAGACTTACTGCATAGTATTTTATCTGAATACTAAACACCAAGGAAAGATCACAGTAATGAAGGTTCTGCTTAACTGGGCAAATATGAAGCATATTCATTTCATGTGTTGTGTGTCCTGCAAGGCAAATTATTTAGAAAATTATTTTTAAAAGCTGAGGATTTTTTGTTGCTGTAGGAAAAAAATATTAAAGGGGCACTTCTAACGTTAAGGAAGGGCAGTGTTAATTGCAGCAAGCAAGTGTTGTGTTGGAACTGTATGTATGGCATTAACACAGCAGAAAAGAACATTGCACTGCATTTTGCATTTAGCTCTTAGAAGAATGACATCTATGTATTAACTTGCCTGAGAACATGCCTATAAAAGCTCACACGGACAATCAAATCATAATTACCCATCTAATGTAATTGATTGGTTGTAGTCAAACTTCAGTAGATGGACTAGATCTATAAAGAGCATTTAAGCATTACAATGCATCTTAATTTCTGGTGTGAGATGCAGAATTGGGAGGGTTGACAAAAGAAGTTTTGGAATCTTCAGACCAAGAATGGATTAAATTTGAGCTCAAAATGTAGGCTGGAGAGTTTTGTCAGAAGAGACCCCTTAGTTAATAGTAAATTCTTCATATATTGTTAAAACACACCATTAACTTCTAAAATGCCTTTCAGACATTCAAGTAAGCACCAGTTTTACTTTCCAAGGGAAGGTATCATAAAAGTACTTCAGTGCTGAACAAATGAAGACAGTTTGCTCTTTGCTAAATTTGTCAGAGTGGGAAAGCCAAAGTTTATTTGCTGTATGAACATGTGGAAGTTTAATGTATCTGCTAATCCCTGAAACTTGCAGGACTACAGTAATAGAGCAGATGGAGGCAGCTGGGCAGAGTTATGGATCTGAGCAGACTTGGTAAGGAGAGAACTCTGCTGTACAGTTTAGGGTGGTCTGCTCTGTGGGAACGCCTTGCTGCAGCCTTTCAGCCTCTCCTCTCCCCTAAGAGTAGTGGGAGTAATGGCCAAAATCTGTGGTTACGTTCAGGGATGAAAGTAAAAAAGGACTTGTGCTGTGGAAAATTTTGAAAATCTTTGATTTTTGATGTATTTTATACTAATTGGAGATGTTCACACATTGAAATTAAGATTATCTGTCAATTTGGTGTATCTTATTTTATAATTATTTAGCAGTTGCTAAAGAAAGCTTGAAATTGCTTTCATTTTTTTTCTGTTGAATGACATTCTGTATCAATTTTATAAGTGCATCTTGTGTGAAACTCAATAAAATTCAATTTTGTAATATTTGTTTAAAAAAGGAAAACTACAGCGTCGACATTTCATTTTTAGTATTCAGAGTTGGTGATCTTGCAAAGTATTTAATGTATTAAATTCCAATTTTCATAAAGTAAGATTCTTGCAAATGTGGGACACGAGTGAGCGCAAGAACTGGGTCATCAATGGCTTCAGATCGATTTCTGTAGCGTTGGTTGTTGTCACTTGTAGGAGGAAGGTATTGATGCCAACCTATTATTAATTTGGTTTTTAAGGGCACACACCATGTGAATGAAGAAATACTGTGTCTTAGGGGAGTTGTAATTTTATAATCAGTTACTACAGTTGGCCTTGGACCTACACAGCAAGGCCAGGTGAGAGCAGGATCAGCACAGGCAGAGCCCTCGCTGTGCACACGGTGGTGCCAGTGGAAAGGTGATGGCACTGGGGCATGAGTCCTGGTCCACATCCTCCTGGGGCTTTGTTTGGGCACTTGAATTGTGGTGCCTGGGTGTAAAGCAGTACAGCTGGGCTTTGGGGTGTGGCTGGTACATCCCTGCCTGCTGTGGATGTGACTGCACTGCGCTCGGATCACCGTAACGCCAGGGTGTGCTCCAGGCACTGGTGTAGAGGGCATTGCAAACACAGCGCTTCCCCTTGAACACCCAAAGTCTGCTAGGGCCCAGCTGGGCATCAGACTTCATTCCTTCCTCTTGCTGCAAGCTCTCTTGGTTGCTCCCATCTTTTTGTTCATGATTTATAGGGATTCCTTGGATATCTAGCAGTGTATCTTTAATGAAACGTCACAGCTGTTTCTCTGACCCTGGGTCATCCTCTCAGAACTCCAGAGGTGGCTGAGAAGAAACAAACTACCAAACAAAAAAACCAGCAACACCAAATTTCTCATCCATAGATACAGCTGTTCATTTAGGTTTTCTCAAAAACCTCCTGTCTTAACAACGGTATATATATATATAAGAGCACCAGAGGTTAAGTAGTGAATAAATGTTCTTCAATTAATAAATCCCTCCAAAAATAAAATCTAGGCAAGAAGTGATATTTCAGCTGAAGTCACAGTTGCCAAATTAATTCCAAAAGCACACATTGAGTACAGTGTATATTCATAATTAGTATTATTCATTATAGGAGCATTAAGAAACAACTGGTTTTGACAGGATTATTTAATTAATCTTTTGAAACCTTTCAGATATTCATCAGCCAAGCAGAATTTCCCCTCAAGCACAGTAGTTTTACAATCACAAGCACGCTTATTCTCCTCTCAATTTAGAGAGAGTTTGTTGAAACTTTTCAACTTTGCCTTAATTTTTTGTGGTGCAAAATCTTCTGTAATCCAATAATTTATTTTGAACTCTGTTTCTGTGACTCAGCATAGTTGACGAGGTCACTGTTGTTGAAGCCAGGATTTGCACAGTTGTGGCTGCTGTGCCAGCTCGGCTGTTGGGCTACAGTTGTGAATCTTCTTGGTGGTGGTGAGCAAGGATGGATGCAACTTAATTATAGCACAAATGTAATCAAAAATCTGTGAAGTTCCTGAAACACTGCAACATTTTGTCTTACAAACTGAGCTCCTCCATTGTGAGTAAACTAGGAGTTGTGCCAGCTCAGTCTTGTGGAGTCATAACTTCAGAATGCTCTTCACAAATGCTAAACAAAATTTGCTTTTAAAACTTCTTCAGAGTAAGTGCTCTTTCTTAGAAATTTGGACTGTGAATTTTGCTGACTGCAGGGAAACAGCTTTGTGTAAGTACTGAGCAGCTGGCAGAGAGCTGCAGCGGGACCACCTTTATCTCACGGAAATTTTTCTGTATCTAATGGTATAAGTTATTTAGACTCTGAAGGCTGTCACAAAACACTTGATGTATCATTTCTGTATGTCTTTTTCATAGAAATATTCATCAACCATACCTACCAAGCCTGAGTCTATTTAGGCTTTTTTTAGGACTTCAGTATACCCTGATTTAGAAAAACACTGCCAGCAGAGTTGTAAGAAAGATCATAAATATATAATGCCAAAGAACACTCATTAGTAAGCTCGGAGTTCTAATAACAGAAAAATCAAAAATTGCAATAGGTTTTTAAAAATTTCTCAATTTAGACCAAAACTCTCATCATATTTGTGATGAAATAAACTCAGATTTTAAAATGTGCCCTTGTAACTCTGCTGCCCACCTGTGCCTCACAGCTGCAGCTTTAGGCTGTGTAGGCTGTCGTTGCTTCCATCCATCACCAGAAGAGTGATGCTCTCAACCAGAGCTGAGGTTCATTCTCAGTTGGAGGCAGCTCTGTCTGACAGATGAACTGCAAGGAAGTATTGAACATCAGGGGGAGAGGGAGGCAGAGGAGTCAGTTTTTTGTGAGTACAAAGATGTGGGTTGCAGCAGCACAACGTTGGATTTGTGGTTTTTTTTAAGGCTGACTTGTGCAGTTCTGTTACAAGCTTTGTTAGATAAATCCTGTATTGCATAGGCAAACACATTGCATGCATTATATGTTGTGTTTACTGCTTTCACATTTTTATATCAGAAATTGCTAATCTTAGATTGGTGGTAGGAGAGCTATGTTGCAAGGCAATTTAATTTTTATAGAGCAATTTTTGGTGTTCAAGGAAGTCTCAGATGTTGGTTTTTCTTCCCATCCATGCTCAGTTTGTTGGACAACAGCAGTAATAACTTGTTGACTGTTTTCAATATCAGGAGTATGTTCCTGTGATGCCCAGTCCTGACAGGTGCTTAGATCATAGAGTCATCGAATGGTTTGGGTTGGAAGGGACCTTAAATAGCACCTAATTCCAGCCCTGCTGCCATGGGCAGGGACACCTTTCACTAGACCAGGTTGCTCAGAGCCACATCCAGCCTTGAGCACTTCGAGGGATGGGGCATCCACAACTTCTCTGGGCAACCTGTTCCAGTGTCTCACCAGTTAAGAATTTCTTCCTAATGTCTAATCTAAACCTACTCCCAGTTTGAAGCCATTCCCCCTTGTTCCGTCACTGCATGCTCTTGTAAAAAGTTTCTCCGTCTTGTAGGCTCCCTATCTGCCATCTCTGAAAATACGTTAAGTATCAAGGTAGCTCAGGAATCACTTGTTTGATGGTGACAGTTTAAAATAAGTGGAATTGTGGATTCTTAGGAAGTGATGCATTTGATGTACTGAGAAGTGTGGCAATGAAAGTTAAAATCCAGCACTGGACAGCATAGGACTGGTACACTAAATCAACACAGGAAGGTGTGAGTTGATGCTACCAAGTGCAATCCTGGAGACAGCATTTACTGTCAGACCAAAATTTTCCTGCAGGTTCGATTTGAACTTGACACTCTTGTTAAAGGCAGCAGTACAGCCACCGGCCACCTTTCTACAGCCAAGGCAGCAGGAGCTGTGATAAGTGAGTTTCTTCTGGTAACAATTCTTGAAGTATCGCGTGTATCTAACCTGGAAGCTGCGGGATGTTGTTTTCAGGTTGGTGCTTTCTGCCCTTTGGACTCTCTCAAGGCGTAGCTGCAATGAAAATGAACTTTGTGTTGAAGCCTAGCACTAACCCCTGATGGGAGACCATGTCCCTAATGCAGTAGCAGAGGACCCACCTGTTGGGCTGATCGAAAAATCTGAGTTGTCTTTAGTCACTTAAAATTCTTTTGACATTGGGGTTGAGCAAATTCTGCTCCATCTGAGGTAATGGTTTATGGTGCCTGTTCAGCCATTCACTGACTGACCACGAGCTATTTCACCTCCATGCAGGAAGGAATGAATTATTCAGCCAGTGTTTGTGCTAGACCCTCATTTCTCAAAAGCAAGGACCAAAGCCCCAGTGTTTATTTAATAAGTGATTCTTTAAGTGATTCTTTACATAGATGTTTTGCTAATGGCATCAGAGTAATTTTGTGGAATTGATTTACCTGCTGTATAGATCTTACGTACTTGCATGAGGCAAACTTCAGCTTTTGATCTGAATACATGTGCTATTTCTTTTATTGCTTTTTATTTAATTGACTTGTCTAGTTTCTAAAATATTAAAATTCCCATAGTCCCAGTTTTCAGTAATGTGGATTTTTGTTCCAAGGGGCCTGAGGGCAGTAGGTGTGCTGAGCTCATGATACACCAACCAAACTGCAAATCCTAGGAAACAAAAATACAAGCTCCATAGTTTTGTACAACCACAGTAAGGAGCAAAAAAAAAATCTCTGGTTTAGCTGTGATGTGAGCTGTCCATGAGAGCACAAAGAGCACAGTGAGTAAGAGACCAATACACTGTATACTCAGTTTGCAGGTCTTGGTTTACCTATAAATTCTCATTAGAGTGGAAACACCAAAGAAATGAGATAGATCTTGAATCTGGTATCCTTGCTGTCATTTTGGATATGTCAGATTTTCGTTGGTTATTCTAGTATTCATTCAGGCCATAATCTTCAGCTTTGGGATGTTTTTAAGATAAAAGACTGAATAAATCTGGTCTGTAGGGGATAATATTCTCAATGGATCCCACTTGAGAAGGGAAGGGCTCTTAGGCTATTGAAAAGTGTTGGTTATCTTATTTTAATAGTAACTATCTTTTCTTCTTCCAAAGTCAATTGCTGGCTTTGGGTTTGTCTCATACCCTGAGTAGCTGTCGGCAGCCTGTGCTGAATAGTGAGATGGGTATCAATTTATCAGCATTTTGATTTCACTACTTGTTGCACAGTATCAGAAGCTGGATAGAGCTACTGATTTTAGTTCAGGTCCTGTCCAATGCAGTGTCCAATCCTGATATTAACATCTTTCTCAATCTCAAATGACAGATTCCACAACCTTCTTGAACAGTAAATATGTACACTACAAATCCTGTTATTACCTTCCTACTGTCTAAGTCTTCCTTACTGGAATTTAGCCCTCCCTACTTTTTGTCCCTCCTTGGCATGGAGAATAGATTTCGCCTCTCGCTCTCTTTTCTTCTTACATTCTTGGCAGCTGAGACTGCTTTGTGTTTCCCTTCAGGCTCCTGCTAAACCCCCACAATGAGTTCAGCTTTTGTTTGTGTGGAGACCGTGTCCCATGCTCATTCTGAGCACAGAACTCCAGCTGATACCTTCCATCCCAGCTGAGCTGAACCTGAGGATTACATCAGCCAGCTTTTAGCTGCCATATCCTGGTATGGAATTTACCTCTTAAAAACAGGATGCCTCTTCTGACCCAGGAGAGTTTGAATGTGCTGCAGGAACTGTATGCTTCCAATGGAACTGCCTGATTATTCCCAAGCCTGCACTTGTGCTGTACTATACTGCTGCCAAAATGTAAAATCCTCTATGAGAGCTGCTTCGGTTCAATTTTTTTGCCATCTGTTTCTGTGGTTAGTCAAGTTTGTTCTGAACTCCTGTCGTGTAGTGTATCCATAGCCTGCTCTTCACCTTTCTCTGGCACCTGCCCAATATTACTGATTAAAAACACTGAATGGCAATGGAGTATGAAGAGACCCCTGCAGAATTTTACTGCTGTGTGATGATGAACTAGTGATAAATATTCCCCAAGCAGGATTTTCCAAGAAGCTTTGTCAACAGCTCCAAGCAATTTTAATCTCTACTATGTTTCCTTAGTTTGAGAATATCGCATGAAAGAGTATCAAAAGCCTCATAAAAGTCAACATATGTGATTATCTGCTGCTTCTCACCTTATGGTGTACTGCATTGTTGAAGGGAAGTGCACTGGTTTGAAATGATCTGACAAATTTATGCTGGCTTTCATTCATCATCACGTTACTCTTCAAACGCTAAACAGAACAAAACCCAATTCTGATTACATGCCCAGAAAAATTGTGGAACACTGCAGTTGGTTTGATCTATCATTTCCTTTTTCCCTTTTCCAAAGATTGCTCTTTTAAATCACAAGAAATCTGCTAACTTTGTTAGCCACTTTTCAGAGTTTCTGTTTTGGTGCCAAGGATAAGACCTAAGCTGAGTGACAAATCTCACATATCCCTGTACTGATGTGTCAAGATCCTCATGAGTTCCCATGAAACTGCTGGTGGTATATTTGGTAGGGAGAATGGTGAATTTGTACTGCTGGGTTTTGTCTTAGTGTAGTGTTTCTACAAAGAAGGGTGATATGAATAAAGTAAGAAGCTCTTGTAGTAGTGTGAAAAGCCCTACTAAAGTGCCTTCAATTACCTCCAGGGGTAAAAGGAGAAAAGTGCTAAGCTATCACCAGAATTGATGTTTACCAAAGGACCTTAACCAGGAATAGAGAAGATATGAGATAGAGCTCTGAAGTGTTTTGTGGTGTCCCAAGTGTCCAGTGATGAGAAACAAGAAAACAAAGTCTTGTGAAAGTCAGCCACCATGACCCTCAAACACAGGGTAAAGGCTGTGGCTCTTCTCTGCGCCTGTCCTTTGCTGTCTCAGGGAGATGGAGTGGTGTGCAGCTCAGGCAGTATCCACAAGCATCTGAAATGTTCAGTGGAGGCATATTCCTACCTGTCCTTCCCTTGGATTTACAGTAACTACCTGATTTTTTCTGGTCCTTAGGCTTTAGTTGAGATTGAACTGCTAATGGTTACCAATGGGCTCCTGTTATTCCTTTCCTCCCAAATCTGACTTAAAGCCTCCCCCCCTGGAAAACTGACAGACAAAGAAGCTTCCCTTGTCAAGAGGATTCCCATCTTCCTCAATGGCTCATGCAATGTCACCCCATGGCTGAGAGTGACAAAGCCATCTTGGAAACATCACCTGTGTGCTTCCCTCCAGGAAGCTCTTGGCTTCACCTGATTCTAGAGCAGAAGGCTTAGGATTCACAAGTCGAGAGCAACATCACTACTATTTTCTCTCCTGCTCGTTCTAAGTACCTTAGTTGATCAGCCAGGGTCCCTGCCTGTGTGACTCTTGGCTACTTCAGGGCTGCTTGGGTGCAGAGAACACATCTCCTGGGCAGAAGCCCTTCTATCACAGCCATCTGAAAGTTTCACCAGTTCCTGCTGCTTTTTCATTGTATTGTAGTGTAATTTGGTTTCTTTGGTGAGATATTTGCTCTTTTCAACAACAAGGAGTGAATTGTTACTCCGGGATACTGGAACAGCATAATAAACCATCTTTATTCTGGTGCTACCTGCTAAAAGTGGAAGCAGAGGAAGCCTGTGATACATTCATTTCCTTTCTCCTTACCCTAGCAGGTAGAGTGAGCAACAAATCACTTTCTTCCTAACTGTGTCTTTAGTGGGAGACTATCATCATTCCTCTTCTTGATCATCTCGTTTCCTAGACTAAAGTCCCTTCAGGTTCCTCCCCCTAGACTCTCCATAATTTGTCTGCAGCAGTCCCAAGACTAGAGGCCTGTCAAGGCTTCACAAAAACCTTCTGTTGGAACAAAACCAACAGAGTGATTCTTCCTTTCTATGTTATGGTCCTATTGAAGTACCTTATAGTTGATAAGATAAATCTGTAATTAAGTTGTCTCTCTCAGCATAAAGTCTGGATATTTCTCATGTAGCAGCACAGCCAAATTGCACCAAGTCTAGGCTAGACTTTAAAAGGATTTAGATATTAATTAATTTTATTTAAGCACCTGAATACTTTTATGAAACCGATCTCTTGCATATTCTGTTGAGATTGGCACTTCTCATTATAAAGGTATAATAGCCACAAATATGGATTAATGGCTTGGCTTTGGGGCCCTGACACCCTGATTACAGATAATCAAATGTCACTTTCTTTCAAGTGACAAAAAGTGAAGCAGGCAATTAAGATGCAGTATCAGCTCCACTTACAACATCACGATCTTGACATGAAATCCTTGATGTAGTGCTGTGGAGATGAAAGCTGCAAGCTTTTCCCAATTTCCTTTGCACTTCAATAATCTTTACATTTATACTTCCAGTGAGGTGTCAAAGATTTGGATGTTATATTTTTGGATGAGAATTGAAATAAAATACTTCAGACATTAAGTCCTTGAGCATGTATTCTCAGTGCAATACCAGCAGACCACAAAGAATCAGAGACATACTTCAGCCTGACAGGTTTGCTGTGCAATGAATGTATTTTCATACAGTGCTAATTTCATGTAAAGACACAGATCTTGTCTATAACATCTAATGAAAACAAACTAAAGTCAAATACTTGTTAAAAAAAGAAACAACCAAGAAACAAATTCCACAAAAACAAACAAACAAGGAAATGAAAACAAACAAGCAAACAAAACCCTGCAAACAGCAAAAGCCCAAAACAAACCCAAAACCTCACAAAACCCCACAAAACCCACACCACGCTATTGCTATCAGGAAAATGGTAGCAATTTCCAGGGCATTGCAATTTACAAAAATCTTCAAAATTATGTGGGGCAGCTCCTCAATTGTAGCTGACTTTTCCTAATTAAAACAAATTCAATTAGTAATTTCTAGGTTGTAAGTTGAAAGCACCACTATAGCTTGCCCTTCAATGCAGTCACATTTAAAGATACCTTTAATCTGAAGTAATTAATTAGGAAATATACTATAGATCCTCCTGGGTCACTCCCCTAGAAAACAACTGGCACTATTTAAAAGCTCGTGTCTGCTTCAAAGTGATACAGCTATGAAAACTATACCCCAAATTCTGTAACACCTCCCACCTAAGCCACAGTCCTTTCTGCTTTTTGAAATGTGCAATCAATCCCTGTGCAGATGGAATATCATGCTTTCACATTTCAGCCAATAATCTCAAAAACACCAAATCTCAATTAAGCCTTACAGCAGCATGTTCTCTCACAGTGGGACATAGAAGACTATTCCTGCTTAAGAAATCCATGAAATGAAGAACAGGAAATCTAGCTCACTGACCCAAAATCTGTCTCAGGGTAAGGAACAAGGCCAGAAGGACCTATAGTACTGGTCCATCTTAAACAACAACACTGGCCTGAAGCAAAGAAACTCTTCGATTTACTTTTGATTTACTCATTGTGTTGGGCTTCATAAAGGGAACGTGCAAGGCGATTTCAACACCAGGTTTCAGGATTATCCATCCTCCATGGATAAAATTCAGGGCAGGTTCACCCCTGTCACCATAGAATCACAGAATCACAGAATCACCAGGTTGGAAGAGACCTTTAAGATCATCGAGTCCAACCTCTGTCCTAACACCTCAACTAAACTAAACCATGGCACCGAGCGCCACATCCAATCTCTTTTTAAACACATCCAGGGATGGTGACTCCACCACCTTACCAGGCAGACCATTCCAATATTTTATCACTCTTTCTGTAAAAAAGTTCCTCCTAATATCCAACCTATATTTACCTTGGCGCAACTTAAGACTGTGTCCTCTTGTTCTGTCAGTTGTTGCCCGGAAAAAGAGACCAACCCCCACCTCACTACAACCACCTTTCAGGAAGTTGTAGAGAGTGATAAGGTCACCTCTGAGTCTCCTTTTCTCCAGGCTAAACAACCCCAGCTCCCTCAGCCGTTCCTCATAGGGCTTGTGTTCCAAGCCCCTCACCAGCCTTGTTGCCCTCCTCTGGACACGCTCAAGTGTCTCCACGTCCTTCCTAAACTGAGGGGCCCAGAACTGGACACAGTACTCAAGGTGCGGCCTCACCAGTGCCAAGTATAGGGGAAGGATGACTTCCCTGCTCCTGCTGGCCACACTATTCCTGATACAGGCCAGGATACCATTGGCCTTTTTGGCCACCTGGGCACACTGCTGACTCATGTTGAGTCGGCTGTCGACCAGTACCCCCAAATCTCTTTCTGCCTGGGCACTCTCCAACCACTCTGTTCCCAACCTATAGCGTTGCAGGGGGTTGTTGCGGCCAAAATGCAGGACTCGGCACTTGGACTGGTTAAACTTCATCTTATTGGACTCAGCCCATGTATCCAACCATTCCAGGTCTCTCTGCAGAGCCCTCCTACCCTCCAACAGATCGACACATGCTCCCAGCTTAGCATCATCTGCAAATTTACTAATGAAAGACTCAATACCCTCATCCATGTCATCAATAAAAATATTAAACAGAACTGGTCCCAGTACAGACCCCTGAGGGACACCACTGGTGACTGGCCGCCAGCTGGATGCAGCACCATTCACCACCACCCTCTGGGCCCGGCCTTCCAGCCAGTTCTTAACCCAGCGAAGAGTGCCCCTGTCCAAGCCGTGGGCTGCCAGCTTTTCCAGGAGTATGCTGTGGGAGACAGTGTCAAAGGCTTTGCTGAGGTCTAAATAGACAACATCTACAGCCTTTCCTGCATCCACCAAGCGAGTTACCTGGTCATAAAAGGAGACCAGGTTGGTCAAACATGACCTACCCCTTCTGAACCCATGCTGGCTGGGTCTGATCCCCTGTCCATCCTGTAGGTGCTGTGTAATAGCACTCAATATAAACTGTTCCATTACCTTCCCTGGTACCGAGGTCAGGCTAACCGGCCTGTAATTACCAGGATCCTCCTTCTTACCCTTTTTATGAATGGGCGTCACATTGGCCAGCTTCCAGTCATCTGGAACCTCGCCAGTGAGCCAGGACTGCTGGTAGATGATGGAGAGTGGCTTTGCAAGCTCATCTGCCAGCTCCCTCATCACCCTGGGATGGATCCCATCCGGTCCCATAGATTTATGGATATCCAGGCAGCTCAGCAGTTCCCTGACTGCCTCCTCTTGGATAACAGGGGGACTGTTCTGCTCCCTGACACTATCTACTAACCCAGGAGGACAGTTGTCCTGAGCACCATGATTGATACACACCATGAGATTTGAAAAACAAAAAGCTTTGAATGCCACTTTCTTTTCTTGGACCTCCAGGACATCTTTTTTATTAGTGGTAATTTCTTGGAGGCTTTTGTCGGCAACCCTAAGAACTGGAGACTTTTTCTCTAAAATAAATACATAAATTGCAGATTGTTGTACAGCCAGATGACCCCAGGAGTTCCAGCCTTAGAAAACACAGTCAAGTGCAAGTGTTGTGAGAGTGGCAGGACTGCAGTGCAAAAATGAGGCTTGCCACCTTAACTGAACATTTTCTCCCAGGGTGAGATACTCCTTTAGTGCAGAGAACCCACAGAAGGAATTTCACATCGTATTATCATATAATTATATGGGCTTATTAAGAGCAATCATGGTAAGAACTGAACAACTCCTAACTCCCATGTGTGTAATGAGCCCGTTACCGAGTTCCTCGGCTGTGTACAGCTTCCTTTCGAGGCAGCAATTAGAGCAGACCCGATTGTGAGCAGGGTTAGCTGACATATGGCTTGCAGAACAATTTACTTTGACTGAACTGTTGTCACAAGTTGTTGAGTTTACAGTCATATACAGTTCTTTAGAGCTAATAATAATCTGATAACACAGAGAACACTTTTTCCTTTAATGCATATCTGAGAATTCAGAAATCTAAGTTTAAAGAATGTGTCTTCCTCTGTCCTGACCTTATGATTTCTCCGTGTCTTTGAATGGTACAATTAGAAGTGAGAAGGCAGGTCTGCTCCAGATCTGATGTACCATGGGACCAAATTTAGTACGGCAATATTAAAACGATTGTACCACTTTGGTGAGGTAAAGCACACATGAATCATATCTACCAGTTCTTTAAAATGAATGAAATTCAGCACTGGTCACATGCTTGGGATGTGCTCTGAAGGCATTTCCCTCTCTAGCAGCAGCATTTGTTATCTGGTGACTATGACTGTACTGAGTCAAGGCCAACCACTACGCCACAGTTTCAGGGGAGCTGCTGTTGGGAATGACCACTGCTGTGTGAACACTTGAGGACAGTAACTGATGAACTGAAAACTTGGCTTGGGTAAGTACCATTTGCTTCTAGCAGTATTCACCTGCAGAAGTTGAATGGGAGCATGAAAATACAACAGCACAGCAATTCTCTTGTGCTGAAGTAGGCAGTTTTTGTCTGTTCAGGCATTTTGATAGAACAATTCTCCTCAACAAATTCCTTGAGTAAGTTGTAGTTCAAATTTATTTGTTTTCAAAAAAATCACAAAATGCAAATCAAACACTTCTGTCTCAAAATCCAAACATAATGCATCTCTAGCTTATAGAACTGACCAAAGATATACTAACACTGTTTGAAACAAATGCTGGTTTTCACATATTCCTCAATGCAAACATTAACATTCCCTTATTGGGAGGCTTTCTTATGAGAGACTGAAAGAAATATAATGCTCATCTTCATTTTCTTGTTCATGGTAACAAGCCCTAAAGCAACGTAGATTATTGTGCAGATTTCATTTGTAACTCAGGGGATTTCTTAACATCTTCACAGGTTTCACTCTGGATTGCTGCACAACTGAACCAAGACAGCGAAAGATCAGAAAGGTCTTTCAGACTGCTTCAGCTGCAGGAGGAAATTGAACATGAATGAATCTTTAATGGGATGCTGTTGTTGGCAAAGACTCTGGCATTGTTTAGCAGAGCCTGAAAAAGGCCAAATAGGATGCTGCCCTTTCTAATATCTCATCAGCCTTACAGCCAGTACCCAGAGTCCTGGCTTTACAGTCTTTCTTTTAGGGTCCTGCTAAGTGTGCTTTTGCAGCTGTACCCACGGCAGTCCCCACTGGCCCCCTCTGAGTTCTTCTTTCTTCTCCTGTGCTCATACCTGCACCTACTTAAGCAATACCCAAGTGAGCTTTGTGGCTTAGCCTTGTATTCAAGATTCAAAGCTTTCCTCTTGAAATCGGTACAACTCCTGAAAACACAATGTCGTGGGTTAGGAAGGCACTCCCTAAGTTAGCGAGCTCCCCCTGCACCCAGAGTCTCCCAAACCAGATGGTGCTTCCCTTCCCCGCCTCATCCGGTGGGAGACAGAAGGCAGAGATTACAGGTCAAGATAAGAACAATTTACTGGAAAGAACAATGAGGTAAGAAAATGAAAGTAACAGCAACAATATTAATAATAAGAGGTATAAGACAAGGAAACGATTTACACAGAAAAATCACAACAAAATATCAACCAGCTCTTCCCCACCATACCATGTTTCCCTGCCCTGAGAGAGAGAGCGAGTCCCTTACTCCTGTACCTTCCAGTGGTGTCAGATAGGAGAGAATCAGCTACTGTAGAAATTAACCCTGCCCTGGCCGAAACTGGGACACACATCCACTTTACTACAGCAGTCCTCTTCCCTTGTTGGGTGTGGTTTCACTTTGGTAACTGCTGGTAACTGATGGAAAGAAACAAGTTTGAGTTACGCTGCCAACACTTGCTGTGGGGCTTCACACACATTCTCCTCCCAAAACTGTGACCCTCTTTTTAACATCCAGCCCCTCTTCTCAGTTTGCTTATTTCCTGCTACAAGGCCCTTCTAACACTTGAATAATCTCATTTAGCCTAATGGTGTCTTATTTAACCTGGTGGTTCCCACTGAGGGTTAACAGAAGAACCCACGTGGAAGAGTGAGGTCATCAGAGACCAGGACAGTGCCCTAGCACACCAAACAGCATTTGCTTTTCCACAGAAAACCCTGTTTCACTGGCAGTAGTGAAGAGATGGAGATAAATGCAACTGTGAATTAGTGTACAAACTGGATTGTCAACAATTTCTCATTTCCGGTCAGGACCACTTTTTCCAGAACATCTGGCATTGATACTAATCAGCTCTCCATCTTTGATCTTCCAAATTTTTTTACTGCTTATTTATCTCTTGCACAATTAATTCAAGTTGTTTGTGCCCTTTCATGGCCACCATATGCTGGAAACCTGAGCTCTGAAGGGAGTCCCAGTCAGTGCTGCACAAGCTGTTGCAGTGTTTGAGTGGAGCTGCTGGAGTTCTGCCAGAGGAGGTTCCTCTGGACCCATCCTGCTGGACTTGCCTCTGTCTGTGTCCCAGACTCAATAATATTCCTGATAGCTCTGATGATCAGGGAAGACACTTGCACACACACAAGCAAGAGTAGTTGATATAATCCCCACGGATTGTCAACAATTGAGAGACTGAGCTGGAATTTGATCTCTGAAAAAGGACTCCAGTGAGAAATTTTCCAGGTTTATGTGCTGCTCTGTCCAGTAGTTGTTTGATGTCCAACTCAGAAATAAAAAACACCATTGTCACCAGAAATTCTTTTGATGAATATCTGAAAAATACTTCTAGTAGGATCATTATTTCCTTTGAGGTCTCTATTTAAAAAAAAAAATAAAATAAGGTAAGTTACCCAGAAAACAAAATAAACTTCTTGCATGTTATTTTGACAAGAAGCCCAGACAATTCCCAATGTTTGTGTATTCTATCCTGAACACAATTGAGTCTTTGCATCTGAGATATAAAATTTTCCGGCAGGCAATTTGTCTGTTTTCAAGCTGCAGTTCCCATACAGGTGATTTCAGTGTAACTCTGCGCAGCCACAAGTGTCTGAATTAGAGTCTTGGATTCCTTCCTGTAACAGGGACTGTAGAACTGCACAAGTGAAGGCAGCACTAGCCCTGGCTGTCCATTAGATGCTTGACAAAGGTACAGGTGGAACATGGGCTTGCAGGTTTTGGATATTAGACATCCCTTCTTCCTGTGGATCTTCTTTATGACATGTGCTGGCAAACAAAGGGTAGCCCCTGCTTCATTCTTGCTTAGAGGTGTCCATACTTTTGCTTTGGCTACTAGCATCAGTAGGCTTGGAGTTCTTGTCCCATTATACAAAAAAAACATTATGTAGAACATAATTGTGTAAATAGAAATGGTTTGTTTGATTTTGAGAGCATGGAGAAGATCTCCCAGATCAATGAATGCCATAAGGGAGGCAATATTCACCCTGTAGGGGGAATTGAGGGGTGATGAGGGCACTGTATGATATGGACTATGACATTGAGTGGAAATATCACGAGTGCAAATAAAACTCAAATTTCCCCAGTCAGCCAAATTGCAGCTAGTGACAAAGAAGTGCCAATAGAGGATGAAACACTAAAGGGCTAATATTTTTTTTTTGTCATGGCCTAAGTATAAACTGGGTGCACCCAGAAAGTACTGACAGAAGGCTTCAGGTTGAACAAAAACATCTCTGTTTCTTTGCAACTGGAAATTAAAATAACTGTTGGGTTGGTTTGAGAGGAGGGAGGGTGTTGTCTTCTGCCTTTAAGCTGGCTGCCCCTATGGTGAACATGATGAACACTGAAAAACAAGACTGCAGCATGAACCAGTTGTCAGCTTGAGGATGGACTTTTCCTTTTTCTAGTCTTCTTCCAAACAGGTAATGGGAGAAGTTTCAGCATTGTCATTTTCTTGGGGAAGAAATAGTTCTTCCTGCACAGGAAGAAATCTTGAGGAATTGCATGAGTGACATTTATTCTCTCTCTCTATTTTTTTTTAAGCATTGTTATTTCTGTGTCTTTAAGCAGCTTTGCACTCTGGATCACATCTATTTTGAAACCTGGAGACTAAGTTTTGTATGAGTACCAGTTAGAGAACCTGCATCCTTATCAGCAAGACTCAAATCCCATTAGTATCGCATTTTGCATAAAATATTCAGAATAAATTACATATATTTGTAGGGCAAAGAAGGCGTAAATTAGTAAATAGGAGGAAAAAATCATGTACAAAAGCATGGCCTGAAGTGTGTATCTGAGAGTTGGGAAGTTATGCATAATGAATAGGTAAGTGTGCTGTTGAATTTGGATAGTTTCTGTAGGTGGATGATGGAAATTGCACAGCACTGACGTGTAAATAATGCACAATCACTTAGTAACTCTGAACTGTTACTTATGAAACAGAGGAGAATGTGACAGCAAGAGCCTGACAATAATGCTCAAAAATAAGTCTCTACATGAACATGTACAGCTCCCAGCAGACATTACAAAGGCAGTGTGGCAATTTAGGAATTGTATTTTGATGATTCCTTCACCTCTCCTGCCCTCACTCATCACAAGGGGTTTTCTGCAACTCTGTGGATGAGGGCTTCCATTGCAGGACATTCAAATACTGAACTTTTCAATTGCTGGTGGGAAAATTCACAAAAAATGTGTGTCTTCTTTGTGTGCAACTGAAAACAACTACATGCACAGTCTAATTTATTTATAAAATCTCAGAAATGGGCATGTGCTGCTGTAGATGAATCTAAAAGAACAGCTGGCTCAAGCTAGATGCTGTGGATTGAAATACTAATTAATGTTTTTCTAAAGGCTGTATCTCATACTGCAATTCACCCCAGGACTAGGGAGAAAAGATATTCACAGCAAGAGGCTGAGCATTGCCAGTGTTTGTATGCTACTGCAGCTTCACTCAAAAGCAGCACAAATTTACCCTGAGCTCCTCCTCTGCTTCCACATCCCGAAATGGCTCTTTGCAATAGACCACAGTGTTTGCATTTGGAGCAAAACAATTGTAAATACTCAAGCCACTCGGTAACTAGTGTTTTCTGCCTCCTGATATTTTATCTACTGCCTCTCTGCTCTGGTAATTGCCATGGTGCTGGCAGTGGAGGGACCCCCAGGTAAGTGCCTAGCAGAAGCATGAAGAATTGCATTGTCTCCAAGAGGGACCACATGCTGGGGAATTCTTCTTCAGACCCTCTTGTTTTGCTAAGTAAAATTAACCAGATCTTGTGAAACCTGGAGAAAATAAATCCTCTACATATTCTTCCAATTACAGAGGACAAGAAAACCCCTTTACCTTCTCTTTGATTTCCACACATTAACTGTGGGGGGACTTAGTTGAAGGCCTGGGTCTTTCCCCAGTTGACAGCAGTGTTTTGGTCTTTATTTCAGCCCCCAGCCTCTGAGTCACCAGGACTCCTGCTGTCCTGGCAAGTTGCTCCAAAATAAAATAATGCTGTGGCTTTGGTAATCTCTCATTAGGCTTTTTATTGCCTCGCTGGTGAAGTGTCCCTTCCTTGCTGTTTGTGGAAGGAGTTTTTACTGTGTGTTAATAAGACCAAAGGAAGATCTTTCCACAGGACAGAATCCAGAGCTTTGTCCCTGTCTGACATGCTGTCTAAAAAAATTGATAAAGGAGTTAAATCTTTCAGGAAGCATCTTAAATATATGTGGTATTTGTGTTCGAAGGTGATGTATGTTTGTCTCTGAATATGGAACACTAGCTCCCGTCCAGTGGATTCAGAATGGATAAATAAGTTGTCATGCATAATTTTAATGGTGAAAATAATTTTCCATGGGTGACAGAATGAAGATAAATGCATTTAATATGAAATCCTGGTTTATATATAGACGTATAGGCTATATTTCTCATACATGGTGGTGTAATATCTAAAGCATTTTTAAGGTTTTTATAGCTTCAGTTCTGCTCAAAAGACAATTCACCAGACCACGTGGAAACTCTCCCCTTCCTTTAAGTGGCTTAATACATGTGCAAAAGAGGCAGCTGCTGGAGGCAGAATCCTGACAGGGACAGCCAAAACCCCACAAGAGGTAGCCCTGTCTCCTTGGCCTACAAGAAGAAGAATTGCTGGTGGTGGTGAGGTTTTGGCTGTGTGGGGCAGGGCTGCTCTGGTGGAGGGGCAGAGGCAGCTCTGCCCCTTTCTTCAGTGGGAGCTGTATCAGGAGATGTTCACTGCAGAGAAACGGAAGTTCAGCTCTTTCTGCTCTGTCAAGAACACTCTCTCCACTCTTGTCCTGTCCTGACCTGTGTGAAGTTGAACATCTGTGGATGATGAGAGTCTGTGTTTCTAACATGACACTCTGATCTCAGCTCAGCTTCTCTGGTGTGGTGGGGGCAGCAAATAAAAGCACGAAAAAGGAGTTAAAATATATAAATGTATTCGGAATCTTCTGCCCTGATGTCAGAGGCTGTGATAGCTGCACGGTGCCATGTTGAAGGCAGACTTTTTCTCAATCAAAACAAAAGGGAACAACTCTGAGTGCCGCACTGGAATTTCATTTTAATGGGTATTCTACTATCTGAAGCAAAAGCCCAGCACTGCCAGGGGGCTCCTGCATGGTTTACACTAAAATAAACAAGAATTCAGATGTGATTCTTCCTTTGCAAGCTGATCCCATAGTGTATTTACCTAAGCCATTCTCTTCTGGGTGTAGTTTGATGACACACTTCAAGCATAAGAATCACTAAACTAGATTTAGTCATGCATACTTGAGTCACAGTCTTGTGTTACTTAATTTAGTACAGGCCATTAAATATTTTTACCTCTGTATTAGGGTCAGGATAGGAGAACTAATCAAGAGAGATTCACGGAGGCTTTATGTGTCATACAAAGTACTCAAGCTAATCTTCCACACTCAAACTTACTCCTCACCACATGTGACTGAGAGAAAAATACACAGAAGTCACACGTTTCATGTATATACACGTGTATTTACATGTGAGTTTGCTGAGACAAGTGTGCATGTGTGCAAGGGAAATATTAAACATTAAAACCATCTTCATTTCAAAGCAAAGCCTTTCAAGGTGAGAATAAAGATGTTCAAGGTGACAGCCAGAGCAGAGGCACAGAATCCCCAGCCTGGTCTGACCTGAAGATGTTTTGTTGATACACCATGGAACCCTTGCAGTGGCACAAAATACTGCTTAGTTCAGCATGGATCACCTTGGAGCGGGATATGCTTGTTGGGATTTCAAAGCACATGGTTTATTAATATATTAAGAGATAGTTACACTGGTGGAAACATCCTTGCTACGCAGGGGCCTGAAGTAAAAAGACACATTTGGCACAATCATTTTGAAAATCCTACTCTATTTATCCTCTTTAGTATTCATCTTGTTAAACATGTACAGCACTAGATAAATTGGTGCTACTTAAATATTTATCAAATGTCTCCCTGCATGTTTAAATAGCAAGCAGGCAGCCAGTCATAAACACCAACTTTTTTTTTTTATCATTCCTCCAGGATCATCTGCATTTCTTTTTTGCCCCTCAAAGGCTCAGCATCACAGTCAGCCCAGTGCCAGAGGGCAGGGAGGAGCTGGGCAGGGTCTGGCAGGCTGTGCTGAAGAGGTGAGTGAGCAGAGTCCAGAACCCCCTCGGGGCTGAGCCCCACGTCCCTGGCACAGCAGCGCATCCCCTGCGTGGGGCTGCAGGGCTGCTGCTGTGCTCGGCCTCCTCGCACGGTTACCCGGAGCTCTTTGGGGCACCAAGCAAGCATTTCAGCACATTTCTATTCGGAACAAGTTTTGTTTACCCCCATGACTCCAAATCTCACTCTGGCTTCAAGCTGTTGTATTATCACAGCCCTTTTCTGCAAATAAGCTTTAAACACCTGGTTTGCATCACTATCGGGAAGCTTAAAAGCAGAACGGAAAGAAAACCACTATTTTAATACGAATTACAAAATCATAGCAACAGCCGTGAACACAATCTCGTCCCACCCCCCTTTTTTACTGGTGACTGGTACATTTTAGCAGTGCTGAAGTTTGTGCCAGGTGCACGCAAGGAATTGCAATTAGAATTTGCTTCCAGCCATGTTTCACACAGCACCAGTGCCAGCCAAGCACAAACATGCATTCCACTGCCAGGCACTAGAATGAGAAATCAAAGCAGAGTCCTGAGCAGACCAGGGCATGGTACAGACCTGGGTTCTGACACCAACACTGGATGTCCTACAGGTTCACTGGGCTCAGCACTGTTTGTTTCAACTGCACGAGTGATGACAGGGCCAGGGCACAACACATCCTGCGCTGCAATAGCATCTTCCCCTGGGAGCCATGCACTTCACAAGCATCTTTACTTTGCTTTCACAGACAAGAAAATCAGTGAAAAGAGAGGTTATAATAACTTTCTGCTGTATGTATTAAAAGTTGGGGACAAACAAACCAACAAAATCAAGCATCTCTGACTCCTAGCTTTGTGCTATTCCCACAAAATAACGTTTAACCCTGCTCCATGTGCAACCAAGAATATTGATGATGTGTTATTCTTCTCATTGTACAGAACAGGACATTTAGGATTAATGGTTCAGTGACAATATTTGAAGATGTTTCAAGTAGAGTTCTTGGGGGGCCGATTCTATGCCTTCCAAAACTTTCCTCAATGATACAGATAAAGGAGTGGAGGATGTCCTTATAAAACATGCAACTGATGTAAATTTGAGAGACAATAGCAAGCATTTTGGAGACAGAATTATTCTAAATAGTTTTTAGAAACTGGGAAAGTTCCAAATCAAATTTATGAAATCAAATAAAGCAAAATGAAAAGGAGGAAAAAAATCAAACACTGAAAAACCCCAACCCTGAAAATACATGCCTTACCAGCAGTATTGCATAAGAGATTCTGGATATTGCAAGGACCAATACACACACTGAGTATGTGCCTACCAAGAAAGCAGATTCATCAGTGCATGACGAAGAGGCCCTTTATGATGTGGGATGTTGTTAAGTTTCTTTCCTCAGGAAAGGAGCTCTCAGCTGGACTAGCATGATTACACAGGGGAACTATATGTTTTAAAGGACACATGCAAATTGGAGAGAGGTCACAAGACAGAAATGACAACATGACTCTTAGGAAAGCTTTGAAGAACTGGGCTTTGATCCAGAAACCAGAAGACCAGGTGTGGTGGTTTGAGTTCGTTCACCTGAGTTTTTTGGCTAAACGCCAGCACACTTACCAGATTTTATTTAATTTTGCTGTGAGATAAGGATTAGGAGTAGGTAAAGCAGGCTCAAACTTTAAAGAATATAAAGAAAGTTTATTAGCAGACTTAAAAGGAAGAAAAAAAATTAAGAACCAGAACAAACCCGTCAGAACACTTTTGCTCTTCCCCCCTCTCCATTTTTTCAATGACAATACAAAAAACAACACTTTGACTTTCAGTCAGTTTACTACTTCTGAATTAGTCTTTCTTCAGTCATTTAGGGAGAGGAGTTTTCTCCTGCTTTACCATGTTGACTTCTCCACAAGAAATACAGTTCTTATGGTTTTCAGCTTCACAACTAGCAGCCGCCCAGGAGAAAAAGATCTCTGCTTGTTGTGGAACGTCCCTCCCACACCAGTAGCTTTCCCACTGCTACTACGGTGGGTTATGACAGTTCATGGGGTGTTTTTTTAAGGATGAGTTGTTCTACTACTGCCGCAAAGAAATCCCCTTCTTCTATGACTGGCAATGTAAATTTCCTTTGACCATTCCCCGGGGCAAGGGATCTGGAGTACAGTTTCTTCTCTTCTCTGCTCAAATTTCTCATCAGGCTGCAATTATTTCAATATCTACTTATCTTCACACAGGTGCCTTGATTCACTGGCTGCACTGGCTGCAGGTAGAACGTCACATCCCCCCTTAGACCATTTGTCATATATTACAGGGAATATTTTAGCTTGGTCTCAATCATGGTTTCACAGAAGAATTTTCAGCTTTTACTTTGTAGCACTCCTCATGCTCCTTCCCTCTAAGCTTCAGCTCTGCTTCTCTCACTGACTTTGAGTCTCTATGCTGTGTTTTTGTAAGTGTCCTCACTCTTCTTCTATCTGTGCAAGAGCAGATCAGTTTCTGCAAGTTTTATCTGGGTAACGAAAGGGTTAATTTCTTTCTCGGGCCTCTGCGACAGTCCCATGATTTTTCCCGGGTTGTTTAAAAAGTCTGAGCCGGGCTGCAGAAGCAGTTAAGAGTCTCAATAGCCTCGCTCTGCGAAGCTGGCCTGGCCTGGGGGGAGCCGGCCTGGCCTCTGCCCGGCCCAGAGCAAGGGCTGGGCTCTGCGAAGTTGACCCGGCCTGGAGGGAGCCGGCCCGGAGGGAGCCGGCCCGGCACTGCCCGCTGTAGTTAAAATGTTTTGCCCAGCAGCCGGAGATCTCAGGCCGGGTCCTCCCCCACGTTCAGCTGCACTGGTGCTGCAAACTCCCTTCCAAACCTCCCCCCCCTCCCCGCTCTGAGGAGGGGAGGGGGGGGAAAGGGCAAGGGCCCAGCCTTACCAGAGAGAGAAGCACAGGACTTGCTTCTCTCGCAGCAACAGGACAGGAAAAGAGGGGTTTTTTTCAGGTGTATCTCTCTTAAATATGGTTTTTTCCCTGGAGGCGGAACAACTTTTAATTGGATTATACACCCATCAATACTCAAAACTAGCTGGTCACTGGCTCTGTTTCCCAGGAAGCAAGGTGCACTACTTCCTGCACCATAGGTCACTTGAAAGACTGACCCTTCCTGGGTAAACCCACGACACCAGGGAAAGAACATGATAACATATTCCAGTGCATGTTTCAGTATTTCAAACACTGTTACAGAAACGACAATCAATTATTCCCCATGTCCACTGAGAGAAGGATGAGCAGAAATTAACCTAATTTTCAACAAAGAATATTTAGGTTAAATATTAGGAAAACTTTCTTATTATGAGCATAATTAAGTGTTGGACCAGACTGCCTGAGGGACACAGTCTGAGGCACTGCCTGCAAGGGAGGTGCTGGAGTGCAGGTCGGGCAAGTGCCTCAGGATGTTCTGGGAAGACTTTGCAGCTGGGGGGGGAACTGGCGACCCTTCGCACTCTGTTCCTCTACACATGTTGTGAGATCCACTGTCCCAATGAAATGTAATATTCTTGACACTGTTATCTGTCTTGATCGTCTCCTGATCTTCATAGCAGCTTTTGGAGCAAGTGACAAAGGCTACAAGTTTGCTCCAACTGATCAAAAAACTCAATTGATTAATCTGAATAAAAGTGCTCCAGAGAAATTATTTTGGCCACAAATAAGTTCAAAATGACTTCATGCTATGATCAAAGCACTGCTAAATCTGTGCTAAACCTCTTCCTGCCCACCAAGAAGAACTGACATTCTGCAGATTTGAAATACAGCAACTGAGGCAGCCTGGATACAAAGGTTAACCTAGACAGATTAATATGAGCTTGTATAAAGCTCTTAATGCTATTCCAAATGCTAATAGTGACTGACATTATAGGGTTTCCTGGAACTGATTTAGAAAGACAAGAACTGTTTGCAATAAAAGTCTGTTTATCTATCAAGAAGAGCAAGAATTCCTTAACTACCCAGCAATTTAACCAATTGTGATCTTATTTAACAGAAAAATCATTTCTAAACATGGCATTTATCTGTCTGATTTCCCAAGACACTGTACTGTACCATACAATGCTCTTCAAACAGGGCTCCAGAATCACTGCTGATACATGTTGGCAGACAGCTGTGAAAAAAGACAAGTTTTATTTTAACCATCTTGCTAGTCAGTAACGTGAACTGCAGCAAGTGCAGCATTTTCCTCAAGGTGAGAAAGAGTGGGACAGGTAGATTCATAGTGAGGGGCTTTAGATTCTCAGTGTCCATCCCCATGTCTGTTGTTCCAAGCCCTGGGATGGACAGCTCCTGGTTAAGCAGTAAATTATCCTCAGCACTCTTCAGCACACAGGTGCTCTATGGAGATGCTTTTGAAGCTTTTCAGTCATGCACATTTCTATTTTTTATTTCAGTCAAACAAACAATTTTCCCTTTTCTTTTTATTTTTTCTTTTTAGTGAAATAACAAATGCGAGACTATTGTGAATCTGGCAAAGGCATAACAGGAATTTTGAGAACCTCGGGGAACTGAGCCATTTCACTGAGAGTAATCTTAGCTCACAAATAGAACAGCACTCCCTGGTAGTATTGCAAATCCTGCTTCAGCAGCAATTTTTTTTTTTTTTTCCCCACTTAAAGAAAAAGAGAAAATATATACTTTAAATCTTTAAGTGCTTCCACCAAGAAGTTTAGACCAGATGATCCTCGAGGTTCCTTCCAACCTGGTATTCTATGATTCTGTGACTTAAGCTTCCAATTATAAAATACTATCTCCCCTCCTCCACCACAGAAGAACATCAATGTTAAAAAAGAAATTGAGCTTCTCAGTAAAAATCAAAAGACAAGATACTTACAGAAAATAAATATCAAAATGGCTATAATGTAAACTAACTTAGGCTGGAAATTCAACTGGAAGAATTTTTCAAGTGTATGTGGTATTCTGTGTCATTAAGTACAAACTAATAACATTTGATGTATACCAGAATTCAAACTTGGCCAACAGCTAAACACACATATCTCTCATCTTGCTGAGTTCAGTGTAAACTGTATTCATTCCCATCCCAGGGAATGTTTCCTAGTATTTCTGGGAATTTTTGTAGATTCACATAGGCTGGAAATATTTTTGATGTGATCTCTCTGCTCTTTCTTTGGCAACTGTTGGGCGGAATTACTATGCACACTTTTTTACAACATTTTGCTGGGTTTTGCTCTGTGTATTGAGATATTCTGCAATCTACTTAAATCCAATTACAAAACCACTGCACTGTGCATGTTTCATAATATGAAACAGCTGCTAAGGAAAGCTCAAAATACATCTCATGTGCACTTTTTAATTATATGCCTTTACTGTACCAACTCTCAGCTCATACAGAATATATAAACTAATATATTTCACTGCAGTGAATTGTGGATTACTTTTTATAGGATGATTGCTTCTACAACTACAGCACAAATTGGGAATTTATTTATTTCCTTACCACAAATAGCAGAGAGTAACAACTACAAATCTGCAAAAGCAAATATTCAAGCCTGTGCAGAGGCAAATGCTAGGATGAGCAAGGTGCAGCAGAAATAGAGAAGGCTTAACCAAAACATGGTGAAAATTTCTATCATTTGGACTACGCCCCTAATTCCCTTGTAAGGCCTTTCTATGACTGCCTCATCAAATGGGCAGAATGAAATGCAGAGGAATTTAATGAAGTGTCCATTTAGTGAGAGAAATGGGAACAGGAGTTTGCAATCTAAGCTCTAAGCTATTAGACCTCAGATCTTCAAATATCTGTAATTCAATATCCAGGGAATTAAAGAGAAGAAAGACTGCCACAATATGAGTGAGGCTCACATTTATAGATAAAGCATTAGAATAATAAATAATGGCTTCCAGATTTGTCAAAAGGCCTTTTCTACCTTAGCAGCTGTAGAAGATTTGCAGACTTCATATGCTGAAGAGAATATTGCTGCTTTCTAGTAGGAATTGGCACCAAAATTCCAATCTTTTATCTGTCATGTTCACTTTGGACCACTGCCTGTTCCCAGAACGGACCCTCTTTTTTAAAACTTGTTTTATTATTTAACATGTTTTTTTCTAATACATAATTCAGGGGGAAAAAAAAGAGAAAAGCATAGAAGTTTTTCCTGGCAAGATTTAAGAATGGTGCTAAACTATCATAATATCTTCAGTTTGTCAAAGGAAAAGACTAAAATAATCTCATAAAAGTTAAATGGCACCAAACAGTGTTGGGCCAAGATGTAGAGGTTAGACCTGAAGACTTACTATCACCACTGAATGGTACCACACCTAATTCTTTGGTATTGCTTGGTACTGTGGAGCCACTACACTGGTCATCACTATTATGAGGCTGTTTGAAAGAGTGAAAAAGAAACTGGAAAAGTAAACTAGACTACTGAACTGAAGGCTAAAATTTTAGCCTTTAATAATGAGAGATGTCCATTCAGACATTTCACAGTACATCAAAGTCTACTCTCATCCAAAACCCAGGTAACTCTTCCCAGGAGTCTGCCATACCTGCTAGCTTAATATTGAAACTAGTATGAGTCTTCCTGGATTTATGTATGTTGTGCATATGAATCATATGCAAGGTAATCAGAACAGTCCTCTCTGGCTAAAAAGAAAAAAATTATATAAATCCATGAGCTTATGAAACAACACCTGACCATTCCTTTCTTCACAGGATGTAGTACAGACCGAAGAGTGCAGGACTTGCCACAGTGCCCTTTATGAAAGCAGGTAACAAGCAAACTTGATGAAAGTTAGTCTTTGTTTTTCTCAGATTACGTGCAATGTCTGTTTTCTGTGTCTATGTGGGCCTCTTTTCCCAGGCCAAAGGGTGCAGACTGCAGGATTTACTCAGGTGAATGACCTGCACCCCCAGACTTCACTATTCCTTGAACTGTACCAGTCTGGAGACCCATGTGGACTCATACTTAGGGAGCCTGGACACTTGAGCAAAGAGCAAACAAGAATAACAACATGGATGCACCCCTCTGCACTCATCAGCTCAACTGTGAACTCAAGCAGAGAAGGAGGGAAGCTGTAGCCTGCAGCAGGGCAGAACCAAGAGGCACTCTGTGGCTCTTGGAGCATGAGGCTGATGCTTGTTCTGCTGCCTGCAGAAATACAGCGGTGTGCTACCTCTTAATTCAGGCTACTTTTTAAGATTACAGGTTAACTTTAAAGCAACAAACCTCAGGTGTCCCCCAACGTATATGTTCTCTGTTCTCAAAGGCTTAATGTTACTATGAAACACTTATAATATGAAAATCATTTGATATTCTGACATGCAGAAAGACAAAGAAACAGGGTTAAAGGTCAACTCTTTTATATCTTACATGCTTCAACAGTAGAAATACTTCACAATTTCTTGGTGTCTTATAGCTTATCAGTAGGAAGGTAAAATACAGGAAATAATCAATTAATGAGAACATCAGGCAAAGAAAGAGCCGAGGTTCACAAAATTCTGAAAATACCTTCCTCAAAAAAAAATTCATTACATTATAGAGAAAAAACTGTCATTTTGCTTGGATCATGTTATCATCAGGCCTGCAGTCTTTTGCTCAGCCGTAATGAACGGTTTTGTATCAAACTTGAGATGACCAAGGAGGGAGCTGGAGCTTTGAGGTGGCAAATGGGAGAAGTTGCACTTCTGTTTTGTGTGATAACAGCTTGTGGGTAGTAGGCTGCTATCCCAACCGTTCAGTGGAAACTGGGAGCTTGGGATGGGGAAGGACAGAAATGTTGGGGGGATTTTTTAAGTGTGGAGTGGAACCTGAGGAGAGGGACCTGAGGAGAGGGAGGGAAAAGTTCATCACCTAGACCATAAAACCCGGACAATGATAAAAATTGCTCTCTACTGACACTAAGAACCTTAGGGATCAGGTACTCAGCACATCTCTGTTAACGGCTTATAAAACCCAGGCCTTTACTATCCTGCTAATAAATTTACAGCTGAGGTATAGTCTGTATTAGATAAATTGTTACACCTCATATAGTTCATTTGAGGAGACTTGCACTAGGTGTAAAGTTAATAATAGAAACTGGAGCGAAGGGGCCCTGTCAGGTTAATCCTGCCATGTGTGTTGTTTATGAGTTCCCTACAAGATGTTGTAGGTGGTGGTGTCATTCTCCCTGAAAACATAATGAACGGATGCCTTCCTTTCTTGTGTTTTGTCGTGCTACAGATTATTTTATACTGATATTAAAAATAACCTTCTTCCAATCTTCTTTACTCACGTCAGACAGAATTTACTACAGAGCAAGCAGACAAAAGAAGGTCACTGCAGCAGCTAAGCTCCTGAGGTAGGATTACATTTTGTGGAAAGCATGGGATAGTCACCCTATGCTGAGGGGCTTCTGCTTATCAGAGGGTCACAAAGAAAGGTGAAAACCAAACTTTTTTTTTTTTTTCCTGACAAGTGACTATCCAGATCAATGGCTTTGCTTCTGTGATAGCTTTCATGTGTGTACTTGGTTTGGCTGATTAGCTATTTCTGTAGTGTTCTGTTCTTACTGATACATACAGATACTTTTACTGGATTCATAGTTTGTGTAAACCATGTATTACAGCCTCTCTTGCCTCTGCCCACGCAGTCCATCTCAGGTCCCGGCTTTCAGAAGAAACTTCCAAATGTATTCTTAAAAACAAAAACAACAACAAAAAAACCCAAAATAAGTAAACCACAGGATAGTAGAAGAATCTATCAATTCTCATCTCCAAGTGTCCATGACAGTAGTCAGGTGAGTCTAGGTTCGTGCCATCCCACACACAGCTGCTGGCCATTGGAAAATCTGCACAGACGACTTTATTACCCAGGACTCAACTTTGTGACTGTGACAGTGCCTGTGGGACCCAGCCCAGTTGAAGCCCGTATATCCCCCACAAGATACCAGTATCTCACAAGAAACAGCTGTACAGGTAGCCAGTGGTCACAAGCAAGGAATTACCAGTATTGAGAACAGATGTGTCTCATGGCAATACCCTCATTTCTGAAGGGGAAGGCACCAAACTGTGCGCTCAGGTTTGGTAAAACAGCAGCATGCCTATTTAAAATCTCTTTTTCTATCGGGTGAAATTACACATGTGCAGGAGGTTTTCAGGACTTCATCTGAAAGCGTTTATTCAAAGCCATAAGTTGCTTTCTAACAAACAGAAATGTCCTTGCTGATATGGCCATGTCCTCCATCAGACAACTCATTACATACAGTTCCCACAGAAAGAACCTTGGAGATGCTGACCAGCACTTTTTTGTCACCTGAAAAGTGTAAGGTGCTGGAGCTGAAATCAAAATCTGGAGTGGTAGTTGGCCATTGCTCCCCAACCTGTTACCAAACAGCATCAGAACCAAGTCAGGAACTTGAAAAGAACGTGGAAATGCAGAGGAGAAGAGCATGGAATGAAGTTGCAGAAAATCATGACTTGCTGGTGTATCTTTGCTGTTTCGTCGCTGGACTCCTCTGGGACCACCGTGCCCGCCCTTGGTAACTCCTTTATCCCGGGAGCTCCAGTCCTGGGTGGATGGTGGCAGCTGTTTGCCGGTAAAAACAGACGGACCACTTGCCTATTTATCAGTGTTCTTTATTTCCTTCAAAGAGGGAAAAGGAAGGTGCAAAGAACAACTGCGAGATCATAAACCTGGCAAAAATGGCCCAGATCGTCTCTCGCCTGAGTCTTTTATGCCTTCTGACAGGGGAGGGCAAGGCGAGGTCCTGGGTAAACAGGGGAGGGACAGGTACAAAGCAGCACTATGAATGGTCAGCCCACCCTTGGATTCTCGGTGGTCTGCCCACTGCTACATGCTGGAGCCAAAGACATTTTGATTTTCTTTTGGGTTACTAATTTTGTTCTAGTGTCAAAAAGACATATGCCTTTCCCGTTTTTGTTTCAAGCATTCCTGACTTTGTATTTTATCAGGACGCTGAGAGTCAAAGCTTGCATGCAGAAATAAAACATTGAAATGATGGAAAAACGGAGTGAGTCTGTGTGTGGGGGGGGAGCTCATAAAAGAAGCTACAAGCTGCAAGTACATGCATCATGTAATCCCTGTCATTTTGTATCTTTGTTTAGCTGTGAAATCTGTTATAGCAACTACTGCTGGTTTGTTTCCTCAGATGAAAAACGACGAATATAATTTTTAAGTTCCCTGATGAGTTGACATGCAGATCTATCACAGTCACAAGAAAGGGGAACAACAGAGTGTAATGGCAAGACATGTAGCTGACAAAACATCAACTCTCTGAAGGCATCCTGAAGTGATATAAATCTTCCATTCAAATGAAAGCAATCCTTACTGAAATCATATCCTAAACTGGCATGAATCAAAGGTCTGCAATGAGATGTCACATTGTTTTCTAAGCTTGAGAATTAACGTAACATTGTCCATTTCATTTTTTGATTTTTCCTTGGGAGTAAGAAATTAGGCAAATATATGTCAGAGTATAGCACACAGCAGTCGTACTGCTTCCCACCATTTTTATGGATTCCAATAATTCTTTCAAATTTTACATGTTTTGTGTCTAATACAGCAAGATGTTCCTCCTCCTTGCTCTAACCCCAGTTCTCTACTCTCACAGAGCCTGCAGAGCCTTGGTGAGCCTGGCTACAGCCTCAAAGAGTTCACAGTTTGGAGCTCAGGTTGTGAACTCATACAGCCTGTAATCCTTTAAGCCTCCCATCCCACAGAAGAATTAAGGATGAGGAAGGCTGCAGCTGTGGATGTCGGAGAGGGGAGAAACAGTGACGATGGGGAGCTGAGCAGAAGGAGGGCATGGGCTGTGCAGGGAGCTGGTGGGTGCAGCTGGGCAGCATTCATTCATTGGGACAGCTGGAAGAATCCGAAGGGCTAAGCCAGCCCTGAAGGGAAGGGTGGTATTGAGCGGCAGGAGAGAGGGCAGAGCTAGGCAGGGTGCACAGGGAAGGACTCAGGGGTTGTAACCCACAGAAAGCAGAGCAAAGTGGGCAGGCATCAGGCTAAAGGGTAGAGCCAGCAAAAGGGATAGGTAGACTGGTTCGATTTTGCGATGCTGGCAGAATGCTGGATGCTGTGCCTCTGACATATTCTTACAAAGGGTGTGTGTAAATCACTTTTCTCCATGGCTCTGGTGCAGGGAAAGCATGCTGCTCCTCTCCCACACTTCCATGCACCCTTCTCTCCCTAAACAAACATCTAGAGGAAGACTAAACAAAATATAGGAGGTTTTCTACCTTGTCCTTTTTCTTTTTGGGAGATAGAAAGTTTGGAGTTATGATTTTAAATCTCTTCAGGCAATACTATGCCTAGCTTGACTCCCACTAATGAAAAAGGCTATTTATCTAATAGACCTTTAATCACAAGCTCTACTTAAAAATCAATTACATGATACAACCATTATAGTTAAGCTCTAAATCTCATGTATCTTCCTGTTATCTGAGGATTTTCCTCTGAGATAACAGAGATGATTGATATGCAGCCAGATTTTCAAATGCTCACCACAGAGTAGGGCCAGGTTTTTTCACCCAGCTGTTCCTGTTTTGGATGCTTATATAGCAAGTTTTTGGAGGCCTTATCACCTACTGTGCTGCGGTTTGAAAGACTGCTTACTCATTTATGTGAGCAATTAGGGGTTCAGCTGCCTTGGGAACATGACCACAGCTCTGAGAGCTGAGGTCATTTAAAAGTTGTGGCCACAAAGAGCAGAGCTAGAAAGCATCCTGATTAAATTTAGCCCAATTGCCCTAATAAGGCACCAAGGACCAGAGATAAAAGATGATCCATTCCCCCAAGGACAAGTTTTCTTGATGCTCTCTCAGCTTGCTAAGACTCCACACTGTTTTTACACCCTGTGCCTCTCTAAGGTGACTGTGTTCCACATGCAGGCAAACCACAGACCAGTACACCCTTGGCTGTGCCCACAGGAGTGTGCAACTAAGCAAGCCCAGGCACAGCTGGGATTTGGATGGCAGGGACACAAGAAGTGAGGGAAAGGGCTGCAAACTGGTGCGGTATTTCCCACTTCACAGTTGCCTGCCTCTACCTGACATGCAGTTAGCAGAGAAGAAACATCAAGGAAAGGTCACCAGCTGCTCAGAGCAGTTTCAGGTCAGACACATGCTTGGGGTTGCCAGCAATGTAATGGGAGGCAGCTGAAGAGGTCATGCCTCCATTTACCATCTCCCAGTGACAAGCTCTGACATCTTAACTAGGTGCTACTCAGACAACACATTTTCAGTACCTAATATGATATAAATTATCTTAACGCAGTCACTTCCAGACACCTTAGGCAAGTCCTTTATTTCAGGATAGATCCCAATAGTATAGAGAAACTGAGATATGACTGGAAAGCTTTCTTATATTGATAGCAACATCCATGAAAATAAACAGGAGATCTGTCATACAAAGGATAATACTAATCATAAAATAGGTGTTGGCTTAGTCTGCTGAAGAAATGCCTCCATTAGTAGTGTTGGTCTTGATTCAGGTTCAATTTTCCTCTGAAAGCTAGTATCTTTTTCCTGTAACTCTAGTTTCATGTCCTTGTTTATGCAAACTATAGACATTTCTCATCCAGAAGTACTCTTGTAGCCTACCATAAATGGTAGAAAACCTATAACTTGTATGAATTAGTAACCCAAGAGAAAATCTGAATGTCTTTGGCTCCAGCAAGTCAAGATTTTCTGCAGCTTCATTCCACACTCTTCTCCTCTGCATTTCCACATTCTCTTCAAGTTCCTACAGACTATTCCACCCTTGCAGATATCTATCCCTGTAAATATGCCTTCACTCTGCACTTTAAAATCAGTCCGTGAGTCACTGAGGTCAGTAGGACTGGGCCTTTGCGGTTTAACTCTGAATGGAAGCAAGGAAGTCAAACTCACCATATTGTCTCATTAACAGTATTGGTCACTCACAACCCATTATTTGGAAGGAATATTCTCTTGTATTTAGAACAAGTTTCATCCAAAGCTTAAGACAGGAACTGTAATTCTCTTTTTCAGACTATCTGACTAATTTAACACGTTTGTCCATCTGTCAAGGTGTTCTGTTTTCCCCAAGGCTACTGCATTGCTCCTCTCTGACACATCGCTTAGGGTGCCTATGACAACTATAACAAGCACTTGGAAAAGAGCCTTTCTCTGAGTTCTGTACCACGCTGTTCTGGATTGTGCCTTTACATGTCCTCCTGTTGAACAAACCAAGACTAGCTCTGGTCAGGATAATTGTTCTATGTGCAGCCAGTGTGGCAACTTGTTCTTTGATGTACCTTGCTGGCAAATGCCCTGAGCTGAAATACAGGCAGACTTCAGCAACACCAAATAGCACCTGTGGGAAAACTGTTCGATGTTTGGCCAGGCTTAATTTAGCAATGCAGAGTGCTGTCACAGTTGTAGCCTTGATTTGTTTCTGCCTGCAAAAAAGCAGACTAACTGCCTTCTCCACCAGTTTTTTTTACAGATTTCCAAGGAATCAGCAGAACCTTGGACGTTCAGCAAAAATTGTGGCTTTGTCTTGCAATGCATTTGTGATGCTGAATAACAGAGGGTGTAGTAATAGAGACAATCATGTTCATATTTTAAAACTGCAACAGAAGAACCACATTAATACACCAAAGTTGCAAATAAAAATCAAAAGTACAAAAAAATCTGCACAAGGCAGAAGGAAAGCACGGCAGCCTTTGAAAGTGTATTGTTACTGTTTCGCAACCTGTAAGAAAAACACTTCTCATTTTACCAATAAATCACTGGCCTTCGTGAACAGAGGACACTTAGGAACATAGGTAACAACCCTAAAGGAAACGCTAAACCCATCAGGAAATAAGGACACCCCTCGAGAGGAGCAAAACGAGATTTTTTTTTCAAGAGCTAACGGGGTAAGTCATCTTGATGGGAAAAGCAAACACGCCTGACCTCGAACCAACCCCAGAGGAAAACGCCGAGGGGAGATGGCACGGCCACGTCTGGGACGACGAGGCGGGCGGGATGTGCCTCGGTGGAGCCTGGCCACGGGTCCCAGCGTGGGGAGCACCTTCCCGGCCGGGACCGGGCAGGAGCCAGCCCGGGATGCAACAGGTACCCCATGGCTGCGCACTCGCGAGGTTGCGAGTCCAGCCCGACCCGCTCAGCCCCGCCGGACCGGCCGCAGCACGGACCCTTCCTCTACCTCCGACTCCACTCACGTAGCACATCCCGCCGGGGTTAAATCCCTCACGCTCCTCCTCTTCCTTCCCCCTCCATCCCGGCCTGTCGGGGTGGTCCTGCAGTCCCAGCCCGGGGCAGAGCCCGCCCTCCGTAATCCATGCGCGGGCGGCACCGCCAGCACGGCTGCCGCGGAGCTCTGAGGCGGAGCG
>VZTJ01000686.1:131528-201144 GCA_013397795.1 Orthonyx spaldingii
CGCTGCGGCGGCTGCCGCCCGCCTCGGAGGAGCTCCCTGGGGCGGTGCTGCCCGTGCCTGCTCGCTGTGCACCTGGGCAGACCGCGCCAGCACACCCCGGCTGGCCAGACGTTTTCCTCAGCAGAAGCGAGCTCTGCGGCGAGCCGGAGACCGCATCCGAGAGCTGGGGAGAAGGGGCAGTTGTAGTAGTAAACATGGGCTGTGTCTTCTGCACGCACATGCAGAGGAGCCGCTGAAGAAACTATCACATCGGTCGGTATTCCAGCCGAGGCAGGGCTGCGGTACCCGCGCTCCTCTGCAGTTTGCAGATCGAGAACTAGGCAGCGTGTTAGAGGAAGAGGTCTCTATAGTGTAAGTAATTGGAAAGAAGGTGAAGGAAAGGCTTGGTCTCAGCTGCTAGTGGGAAACATGTGCGTCGTGTTGCGGTACCTTGGTGTTGAGACGTGTACACAGCACTCATCGGTTTATATTTGCCAAAAACTGCCTGTTTATGGGCTGGATTTACGGTGTTTTAAAATTTTCTATGTGATGCTGAAAAGTAATTTAACAAGGAATGCTCTGTGAATGCTGGGGTAAATGCACCACTTAAAATCGAGTTAAATTATTTTGTTTGGTTAGTGAAAATGTATTTAAATACTTAGGCAGTCAGCTGAAAATCAGACATGGTTATGCTTGGGTGAAGGTATCTCACCTGGAATTTTTACAGGTGTGTTTCTTCTTGCAAATGGCTGTGACGTGTAAAACAGAAGGATTTCTTGATGGTGCTTTTTTAGTTTATTGATTTTGAAATTAGGAGGAAGCTGCTCAAAGCAAACTGGATTCTGAATGTCCAGTTTTTCCCGTCCTGAGAACTTACTAGTTTTGAACATACAGCAGGCAATTCAGATGGATACCAAGGCTGCCTCGTGTGGAAGATGCTATTTGTTTAGTTTTTCTCAATGCTGCCAAGCTCTGTTCTGCAGTCCCTAGTGCTTATTAGGTTTATTTGCTTCTTAATCCTCCTGTGGCAACAGGTTGTAATTGTTGGTAGGCTTAGGGCAGATTTTGTAACCGAAAACTATACATTTTTAACCAGCCAGTATCTAATTTGGCTTGCTGCATTGGGTCTCTTGAATAGGAAGGTGGTTGTGTGGGTTTGGTTTTTTTACACATACTTAGGAGTTTCAGTCCACTTGTAACTGTGTGTTTTATGTCTGTTTTAATTTCACTTCTGGTGGTTGCTGGCACTGGTGCAAAAGGATTATGGACTTGGTTTCTCAAAAGTGTAATTAAAAAAAAATGCTACAAATGTGCTCAGAACCTTTGTGTGGGCTTCCTATGGACAACTGCATCTACCACCATCCCAGCCCATCCTGGTTCATTGCCAGCAGGCTCCCCTCATTGAGTTTTAGCAGTCTGGCCCCTGGTTGATTGAATTTCAGTTCACGGGGGTAATCATTGTTGCATCACTGCACTGCAGTGTTGTATTTGCATGGATTGCTGTGTTAAACAGAAGGAGGCCAGTCCTATTGGAACAAAGAATTGGACATCATGCTGCCTCAGAGCTCTGTTATTCAGAGTGGATGTATCATGGAAACAGTTGCTGAGCTAAAGCACCCAACTCTGTCTCCTCTTCCCTCGTTAAACTTAAAGCAGAGGTTGGTTTTGGAAAATATTTTTAGTAACAGATAGGATAGGGTACATTTGAGATGATAATGGTGCTGCAGATTTGGGTGATGGTGTTCTCCACAGGTAGTGTTTAAAACCCCAGGAGTTATGCTTAGTGACTTGTACATACAGAATATTAGTGTCAACCATACAATGAAATGCAAAAGCTTGAGTCTTTTAAAAGTGGTCATTTGCAAACCACACACATATAATAATGAAAATCTTTAATTCATTTTAACTTTTTAAGTACTTTGCAGGGTGTGTAGTAATGAAATTGGTAGCTTATTTGATAATTACTGTAAGTATTTCAAAGTTTCACACAGCTTCTTTTCATTCACTGTTTACTTGAACTTGGGGAGAGTTCCTGCAACTCATTGACTGCGGTGATGCCACACTGTGTCTGAGGAAATGAGATGGCCACACGCTGCAATGGAGATTAGCATAAACTGCTATTCAGTTGTCTTTATTTGTGCTACTCCTGTGTATGTCATTCTTGTAGTTCTCAGAATTACAGATTTCATGGATAGATTTTTCCTCTTTAATGCTGTTTGTCTAGCATATTTAACTACTAAGATGCTCCCAGCTAAGTTTCTTTTCGATATCAAGAAAAGGAGAACTGCTGGGAGCTTTTACATCTGAGTTATTTTTGGGTAGGTTGAATACATATTCAACGCTCAGAGGCATCTTAAGTTATAGGTTTAATAGTTTTTCTGTAAGTTCCTGGTTATTGTTAATGTAACCTTGAAAATATTAGTGTTTTATGTAGTATAGAGAAGAACTGGTGTCAGTCTGGAGGAATTGCCCAGTAAGATTTTATATACCATATTTACTGGGATATATTTGACAGCAAAGGGAGAGGAAGAGAGTATGGTCATAATTCTGCAGATTCTTTGATTTTCAGGGCACTCACCTGGATTTTATAAAAGTTTGACTGAAAACTATGTAGAATTGGAGACTTATATTTCTTGACTCAGCAGAATATTGTTAGTTTTGGCAGTACAGGGAGTGTCCTTTTGGTAGTGTCCTTATCTTAAAACTGCCCACTTTGTCTTGGTTAATACATGACTACTTATTTCTGGCAAGTGTAGTAATTGTTTTCCTATATTGGGAGAACATTTTAATTGTTTTATTTGCCTATTTGTGTGATTAGACTTTAAATTGTCTTTAATCTAAAATCTTACAACAAAGAAGTTATGTGTACTTTATCTTCTTCTGGCCTCTCTCGTATAACAGAGCACGCTACAGAGAGCCTTGCCTTAAGACATCAGTTAGAGAAGTCATCATCTTCTCAATTTCATCTTTCACAACCACACCTAACATTTCCCAAAGCAAATCAGAACAGGCCTTCAGGAATTTGTCTCATAGGAAAAGTGCTGGAGTTATCTAGGAAACTATATAACTACACAATAATAGTCTACAGAGCTACGAATATATATGAAGAACATATATAAAAGCAAAGCCCATTCTGGCATCAGAACAGTAGGGTATCAAACTTGCACAATTTTCACTGTTCTGTCATCGAGGCAAAATTATTTTCTTTTCACCTAGTTGTGGTCTTGTGATATTTTGTCTTGTAGAGTTTCTGGAGATTTGATAATAAACTGCAGCCTAAGCAGTTTTCACCTTTTGACCATTTCTGTGTTCAGCCTTAGAGCAGGAGGTGCATATAATAAAATTCCACTAAAAAGTATCTTTTAGGCTGAAAAAACTAGTCTCAGTAAAAAATTAAAGGAGGAAAATGAATACTTTGGATCTGAACTTTTTTTTTTTTCCCTTTCAATAATCTTTAACAGAACATTGTTTTCCAGATAGGAAAATACTCATGGTATTATGTCTTCTAAATTACTGTGTGCTTGTGTTGAGCATATTTCAGAGTGGCTGCTAGCATCACCTTTTGAATAAGGATTGGATAATTGTGCTAATTGTAGCCTTATTACTGTTCATTATTCTCAGTTTTCACAAGCCATAAGGAGGAAAGATAGGTTTGAGTGTTCCCTCTTAACTCATTTGAACAGTGAAGAAAAATACTGTCTCTAGGTCTTTGATCTGATCTTATATTCCTGTGTTCCATATGTTTCTTGATCTTGACCTATCCTTTGAGTGCAGCACAGACTACTAAACAAGCTTGCAATGTGATTTTGACTTCTTGCAAAACACTGGTTTTCAGAAAGGCAGCTGGTGTTTTACCAGAGACTGCAAAGCATGGGAGAGATTTAAGTCTCACCTCACTACAGGTTTTAAGTCTTGTGTCTTCAGTATCTCTTTGACCTGGAAGTACTTTGGAAGTCAAGGTGCTGGTGTAGCACTGGTCTGACTGAAGCCGTGAGGTGTTTGTGTTATTTTGCTGGCATTCTTGCCAGTGAACAGTCTGAACACCAAGGTGGAGGTTGAAAGCATTTCTCTTGGGTGGTGCTGCTGAAAAGGGCAGCAGAGGCCCGGCTGTGCATGGGGAAGGCAGCTGGTGCTGGGTGCTCCCCAGCTGGAAGTGATGTCCTGTCACGAGCAGTGTGTTCCCACATGGCCCTGCCAGTGGCACTCTGGGGATCACCAAAGGCGTCCCAAAGAGAAGCCAGCCTGGTGGGTGGGAAAGGCAGCATGGTGCTCACTGGCATGCTCATCAAGTGTGTGCAGCTTCCAAAATCAGAGAAGGGCAGCAGCTTTTCTGTTGCCTTTTATTTGGTTGGTTTTGGTTTGTTTCCTCAGAGGCTGCTGTTGCACGCTGAAGTGAAGGAGTCTTACCTGGCTTCTTGTAGATCAAGGTGGGGTCACCTCATTTGTTGGAAACCCAGGGGTGTTTACATTTCTTAAGTTGTGGTAGATTAAGCTGCTGTGATTTTGTAGATTCAGAATGTTTTTAAATATGTGTAACCATTCAAAGTCATCTTAATGACACTCAGCTTTAGCAAGCTGTAAATAAAAATTGTTGACTTCTCCAATTCCTAGGGAGAGCCTTGAGATAGCTTGAATTAATAGAAAGTAATTGCTGACACCCATTGTCATCTGTCAAGAGGGTGATGTTTTGTTGGTTTGAGTTTGGTTTTTTTTGGTTTTTTTGTTTGTTTGTTTGTTTGTTTTGGTTTGGTTTTTTTGTTTGTTTTTTCTTTTGGTAACTTTCCAGCAATGCATAATTTTTTTCCTCAGTCTTGGAAGACAGGCAAGAGTATCGAGGACTGAAGGTTTTGCTGAAAGGTGTAGATTAAAGAAACACTTGTAATAATTGTCATCAACTACAGAACCATCAAGTGGTAATTAAGTGCATTGTGTAATTGTTGTGACATGACATATTGTACTTAGTCAGAAGCACAATTCATACACTGTTCCTCTAGTTTTGTTTCCCTTGGAGCTGTACCAATGTTCTGCTTTGTTTTTGAAAACTCACTGACCTGGAACTGTGCATAATTGTTTTTTCTACCTCTTTCAAGCACAGTGTATGTAGTATAACATATTATTCACAAACCTCGGTATTTTTTTTCTTTCCGATCCTATCTGGCTCACTTTTGCAACTGTTGATATATTCAGTTTTCACAGAAGATTGCAGGTTGTCTTGCATTTTCCTATTTACTTACACACACCTTAATGAGCTGTTTCTTTTTTTTGCCAGAGATGGTGCGCTGAGTCATTTCCACGAGAGGCTGCTGTACCACTCTGAAGTAAAAATACATTTAAGAGGTGAAGACGTGAGAGTGCACCAGCATTGTCCTGGCTAGAAAGCTACCCCCAAGTGAATGTATTGAAGATTTCTAGACTTGGTTGGACAAATACCTCTACCTCCAGTTTTATGAATACTGCTCGCCATGGCTGTGGAACTCTGTTTGCTGCTGCTGCTGTTTTGTGGAAGTACTATTTCAGAGGTGCAGCCTATATACAAACCACCTCCTGGAACTTTGGATTTTGGATTTGTACCAGCCAAGACGTATGATACAGGTGCATACCATGAACCTGGGGCAATAGGAATTTTGTTTAAAATAGTACATGCATTCCTGTACTTAGTGCAGCCAAATTCTTTTCCTCAAGGTAAGCAGATAAACTACTTTTGTTTAAAATATGGATTTGTTATTGATGTGTTCACCCTATTGTAGATACCAAGGCCATAATCAGGAGGTAAATTATATGAAGGGCTTTGTAAGTAGCACGTGTTACGGCTTGGAAATGTGTACAGTTCTGTATAAAAGAACAATTTTCTGCTAAGCATAATGGGGAGGATGTTGTTAATGAAAATGAAATGTTGGTGAAATTTCACAGAACTTTGCTTACATATCTCAAAGCTGTCACTGATGCCTTTGAGGCTTGTTTTCTTAACTGAAGCAGCATGAAATAGAAGTAGAGGATAAGATGCTTTGTATTTAAGATTAAATCCATAAGAGACAGCTCTCTGAGTTTTGCATATTGTGATAAACAGTCAGGAGGTTATAATACTGTAAGATTTAGCCCAGGAAATTTGAAATAAATTTCATTTGTTTCCATATATGTGCATCCATGGTCAAGTTTTGTGTAAGAGCAGTTCCATTACATAGCCTTGTGTAGCTTCTTGTTGCTTTGAAAGCTGTCAGGTTAAGGCTTGAAACTGCACTTGTTTTAATGAGACTTTTTTTCTATTCATTTCCTACTAAGCTGGCCCTTCTAAAGGAAAACTTAAGATGTTGGAGAAGTGTGTACAACCTTATTGGGGTTGCACTGATTAAAAGGTGGTGTTGGAAATTGTGTTTTTGTGGATGTGATAGTTTTATCAACTTAACTTTTCAGTATGCTTTTTGTTTCGTTTAGCTCTTAAAAGTGCTAATGTGTTTGTATAATATTGGCATTTAAAATTACATCAAGGTGAACCTTTAATTAAATCTAAGAATGACTTTGATTTGTAACTGATTCCTTTTGGTGGTTTAGCTGCAGCTGTGTATAAAAGGTGTTTATACTGTTTTGTAATATAACTTTCAATTTATACATTTAAACTTTTAGTAATATAAAGTCTTAAATTCTTTAGTCTAATTGATCACATACATGTATGGTATCTGTGAACTACTGTTTGCTTGGATTTTTGACATTTCTTCATGCATCTCTGACATAACTGTAGAAGAATGAGCTCAGCTGAACTTGAATAAATTAATTCTATTTAGGCAAGTGCTCAGAGTCCCAGGGGTTAACCAACAGAACAATATACTGGCCTGTTTTCCTGCAGGATCTGGCTTTTGAGCAGGTCTTATGCAAGGTGTAATGAGGGCAGTTGCATGAAGGTGACAGTAATCTCACCTTTGGGAGGCACTGTGTCCTGATACCTCTGCTTCTTTGCCCCTTTCCTCTTGTTAAATGTGCAGGTGAACCATTTGCATCTCTGTGAGACCTGATGGTGAGGATTGCCGTCTGCATTTAGCTCCTAGAAACAGGCCTCTACTCTGCCTAGAGCCCTGCTTGAATACTTTTTTCTCTTACAATTGTGGAAACTTGATTTCACTGAGACGTTCACTGTGGTTTTATATTACCAAGAATTTGATCTGTAACCGTGTATGTAAAAATTAATATCCTGTGTCCTAAGCATGTGAATAATTAGTGAGTACAGAATTTGTGACCAAGGTTATTGTCCCCTGGGACTGCTCATAATAAGTTCTGCATCAAGTAGGTATTGTGAGATCCAGCATTAAAGAAGGCATCCAGAAGTAAATAACTTGTTCTTGGCTTGTAGGCTTTGAACATCTCATACATCTCCTCACTTCCTTGAAGATACTTTTTGCCAAATCAGTCATTTTCAGAACTTTGGCTTTGTTGTTTGCATTAGGTGAAATCATGTTCCCATGGCCCCACATACTTCACTGCAAAACACAGATTTGATGGATCATGTTGGTTTGAGTCATACCATTTAATTGGCTAATCCCCATAATCTCTTTTGCCATATGCTGTTCTATTTTCACATTCAGTGTATTAATGGTGTAGTTACATATTTAAAATGGTTGGTTTGTTTTGCTTTGTTTTTTTAAATTCCAGCTTGAAATAGAGTTAATTCTGATTCAGAGATGAAAATAAACATAATGACAAATGGGCACAGAAGGCAAGCCTTTTGATGTTTCTATTTCAAACTTCATCATTCTGATGGTACTGGTGCTTCAGAAGAGTCAGCCCCAGGTTGATGCCCCAGTGTATTGCATAAACCACAATACAGAGAAGTATCATTTGTGTGCCAGCCTTGGCAGCAATCACTTAGACCTTTGATCTTAGTAGTCTTATATTTTTTTCTAATACTAGGAAGTAGTCAGCGTTCAGTTTTCCAACCTATTAATACTCTTAGCTGGGAACGAGAGAAGTGACAGGATTGTCTAATTGCATGTGGATACTCCTGCTTCTGCAAGTCATCTTGCCATAGTGCTCTGATGGGGCTGAATATGTTACAGGATTCATACTCCTTCAGTCCAAAGTATGCCTTTTAGGAAGAAAGCCAGCATGAGCTTTATACTGCTATGACAAAACAAGATATGAAGTACATGAGAGTCTTTGGGAAATGCTATTCTTAATTGCATGCTGCTAACCCTCAACAGTTGAAAGGGATCACTTAATTTAAAGAAAAAAAACCAGTCAAGAAATATTTTGTAAGATGGTTTTCGCTTAGTTACATCTAGATAAGTAATTATTTATTCCCTTTTAAATTTATTCATGCCATCAAGTTTGTGGAAATACAACTTTAGTCTAAGTTTAGATTTAATAAGTAAGTTATTAATTGGATTAAATATAGTTCTCATGAAAAGTACAGTAACAGAACCAGGGCAAGGAACTGTAATGCCTTAAGTTTTTTAAATAGCTAAATCTTTAAGACCAACACTGTGCTCTTTAGATATAGCAAGAAACTAGCTCGGAAGAAGTGAATTAGGATATCTGTTTGCAGTGCTTCAGTGAGTCTAAATAGATTCTGCCTTCAACTCCACCAGTCAAATATTTTTGTACTCATTACCAGATGATATACTGCTGTAAATGGGAGTCAGTTTACGTAAGTGTAACCTGTTACTCAGGGAAGCAGCCTCCACTTTGAGTTAATGATACACTGGAGTGGAAAAGACTGTTTGGTCACTGGTTTGCTACCTGAGGCTCAGTAGGTCACTTTAATCTCAGTGTGCCTTTGTTCCTCCATCGTAATGGCTGTGCTGCTACTCCTTTTGCTGAGAACTGTTTAAGATAGAGGTATCATTTTCTTTCTTGTTAATAACACCACTTAAAATAAAGGGATGCTAATAGGAAAATTGCAAGTTGCTTCTATCGGTCAACTAAGAAAGAAGACATCTAACAAAACGAGTAATCAGTTTTTCTTACGTAGAAATTGTCATAAATTGCAGCCTTGATTTACTGATAAAGTTGTCACTTAATGGTTGTGAGGTGGTGCATGTCATGTGTTAGAAATCTTCAGATGTGAGCTTGGTATGGACAGGGCATGGTCGGTATGATGCTGCTATGAATTACCATAGTTTTGTCTTTGTTCCCATGGAAACCGTTGTTGGTTGCAGCAAGAGGATGTTAATCTGAGATTCCAGTTGCCAGCAGGATGTGTCCAACAAATCTTCCGCTTCACAGCTTGTGTCTTGTAACAAAAATATGAAGAGTTCACAGAGGAAAGAAGCTGGGGATAAAGGTCTTGCTCCTATTTTTAGGTGAAATAAGACAAAACCTTACAAGCCTGTTTACCTTACCCTGCTGTAGCTAAACATGCTGCAGAACAACTTTACCAGTCAAGTTACAACTGCTTTTCTCCAACTTCTGACTTTTATTCTAGATAGGCCTTTCTGCTGAAGCAGGAGTACAACTTTTGCATAAAAATCAACTGTTGAATGCAGGTATTTTCTGGGCAAAAGATAGTGTGAAGAGTTAAACATACAATTTGCTGTGGGAAACATGAACAAGATGATTTTTAGACCTGGATTCCACCTTTCAGTTCTTTCTGACTGTGGAATCTTACTTGCTGAGCAGTTTAATCAGACTGAGGATCAGAACTTGAATATTTTAATGTCAAGTCCTGTATCTGAACCTTTTGGTCTTTCTTTCTCCTTATCTAGTCAGCCTTTAAAGCAACTCCAGATTGTGAAGTTCAGCAAGTTAGTCTGGTGTTATCTCAGTAATAAATCACCAGTGTATTCAGCAATTAAATTATTTCCAGATACTTTAAAGAAGACTTGATGTGAAAATAAACTGTATCTGTAGCTAGTGTAGCTGCAATAGAAAATGCATATGCAAAACCCTGTTGTTATGGGTAGGTTTGATGAGCTCCTAGGATATGAACTTTTTTAATCTATTGGCTGTGTTGAGTGTGAGGTTCTAAAGCAAGTAATCAAAACACTTTATCACCCCCTCACTTAAACTCAGTAAGGCAGAATTACTTTGTGTGTGTGTGTATGTGTGTCAAGCTAGCTTCTCTGCCTTTTGTAACTAATTCTTCAGTGCCCATTTTTACTTTAGTTTTGCTTCCCATTCGTAATAAGTCTTCCACAGCTCCCCTACAAAAACAAATGCATGTGTTTGGATGTTGGAGCTAAGCTCAGTTATGTATAGTTGGTAGTGCCCTTTTATTGTTAAACTTAAGACTTTCCTGGGAATGTTAGGCGTGTCTGCACGAGATTGAAGGACAGTGCTCTGACTCTGCAGTCCAGCCCCATAACATTTTACACAGGTGCCTGTAGCTATTATGATGTTTCATGAAAACATAAATTGGGATATCCTTTTATCCAGTATGTGAAGTTCCAGTTTTAGTTTGGATGTGGTATACTGCTTTTTTTAGCTGGTGTTTGATAGCTACTCCCCTGTGTATGTGGGTTAGTTTTCTCAAAGCTTACATCCTGCAGCTGGGTTGGGAGCACAGGTCGAACTGCTGGTGCAGGAACTGAGAAGAGGGGAAGAGCAATATCTGCCCTTTAATAAATTCTGTGGTCAAGTGACAGTCAGTGCCTTCACCCCATCCCTCTGGTGTTTTTCTGCAGCTGTGAGTAGAGCTGTGGTGTGCATTTAGAAGAGTGGCTTAAGTGTGTGTATCAAAAATGCAGGTGTGACAGGTGCACTGCAAAATGCAGTGACAGGTGTCAGATACAGCAAGGAGTGGTGTTGGGGAACTGGGATAACAGATAAAGTGCTCCTTTATTTGGTAATACAGTGTATATACTGCAGGAAATTTCTTATGTGTAATGTTGGAAATACTGGGGAAGATGGAGCAGCAGGAAGATATGAGATAATTTAGCCTCTTCTTTTGTCTGCCCACTCGTATGCATTTAAGGAAATAGTGTTTAAAAAAATCACTGCTCATTTCGTGTTGGGGAGTTAATCGCTGCTCTGCTTGGTGGCATGCCCATGTAAACAAGGAACAGTTTGAGAACATTTCTGAAGCAGGTTTAAGGCTGGCTTTTTAATTTTCTTAGACATCAGAAGAGTAATTATTTTACCCCTGATTTATTCAAAACTGCAGACCAACAGATTGCTTGTCAAAAAGGACTTTCTGAGGGTAGGGAGGAGACAGAGGTTTTAGGGAGGGGAGGCTTATACAGATTATCTGCTAGAGGCTACCACAGAAATCTACAGTTGCAAACATTAAGGTTTCTCAGATGTCTTCCTGCCCACTTCTTTTGGATTACATAAACAAGGAATCTCTTTTACAGACAGGTATTATGTGGAAAATATGGAAGTAATTTTTTAAGCAGTATAGCACAGCTGATCATCTGAAATTCTTGCTCCTTATGCCCATCTGAAATCCTTTCTCGACAGTATCCTCAGTGCTTGCCGTGAACTGGTATAATACTGCCTGCCAGCTGTGCCTGGGAGAACGAACATGCTTTGACAGCATTTGGAAAACATCAGTTCACCTTTACAATTTCAACACTGTTAGGACAGAAGGGAGAAGCTAACAAAAACCTCAGGTAGAGTTTGAGGGCATTGGGTTACTTCCCATGGGAAGGGTACTCAAAAGTGGTGTTAGCACAGATGGCTGTGGCAATTCCTGCAGGGTACCTCAAACAGCCATGCCTCTTGGAGCTTAATAATAATCGTAAATTAAATAGGCTTACAGTTGTGCAGTATTAAGATAGCTCATATTTCCCAAATCTAAATTGCCTTCTCTCCCTTCCAAATGAGATGGCCACATGCTTTCTGTCTGTAGGAACATCTCTGGGAGGTGGCTTGGGCATATTCTGTATGGAGTACTGAGGAACTCAGGAAACCTGCTGATAGTTAGAGCATGGACAGTCCTTAAAACTGTCCTGACCCTGTTCTGTTTGTCTGTGGATGTTAGTGGGAGACACAAGGTATCAGAGAGCTGATCAGCAGCATTCCCTCCTTCAGTGCACAGGGGATAAGTTCTGGATGCAACTAAATCCAGGGGTGCTGGCTATAAGGAAGGGAAGGGTGAGAGTACAGGATGGTATTGTGAGTGAACATGGCATTCTTGTTTGCTTGTCATTCTAAGTAAAGAGTCTTCATTGGTGGGGTTTGCATATTTTTAAAGAAAAAAGCAAAGTTACCATGTTCTAGAAATGCATATATTTAGATAATTAGCACTGCTGTATTTTTAGTACCACCAAAAGCATGATACCTTGTTTGAGACTTGCAGAGCATACCTGCAGCATCTTCTATAGCTAAAGGTGGGACAGAAGAGGTTTTGGATCAGCCACATTGTCTGGTGATGTGCATCATGGTTGAACCTCTTTGAAAATTACCAGCAACTGCAGACTTCTCACAGGTTTTCAGGCAACTCTGCTGAGGCACCATGGTTTTCCCAGCTTAGCAGTGGCTACTACTACTTTGCTATCTGTCCTGCCCCATCATTTAATTTTTACAGGCTTATCTATCCACATAGTGCTGAACCGCTTCCTCATTCATAATTTATAGCTCTGGAACCGATGGGGAGAGAGAGGAGGGGACATGTCACTGAACTTACTGGAATTATGTTTTCACAGGCTTCTGAGGGACTTCTCAGTGCTTTCATCATCTGGGCTGTTATGAAGGCCAGAAGTAATCATGTGAAATAGTGTACAGAGACTGCCTGTTATTGGAAAAGCAGTCATTTAACCCTCTCTTTTCTTTGTTACAGTTCATCATAGTAAGATAGCACAGTCTAGCCTTCTTATTTTTGTCTGATAATTTGCTGAGGTGGTTGTTCACAGAACAACAAACTCCTAAGTCTTGTTCAGAGATGGCTTTTTCTTGAATGGTGTCAGCTGAAGTAAGGACAGTTTGATAGATCTTTGTTACAAATCTTTCCACAGTCCTTTTAGTCAGTTTCGTTACATGGAAAATGATGACAATCAGTATTTTTTCCTCTCCCTTTTTCTCACTGTTGCTTTTGCTTCTCAAGATGGTCTGTGTAACTTTCAGATCTTAACCAAAGTAGTCCCTTTTCCAAGTGAATATGCAGTATTCAAAAGTTGCTGGAGCAAAATAAACATGTAAGTATTAATTTTAGTGTGTTTTTGAATCCTTTTAACAGTATTAAATTTTGCCATATATATATATAAGTTTTTGAGTATACTCCTTCCTTTTTCCAAAAGTGAGTTATCTTCATGTTAGAAGAGAAACCAGGTGCCACACGTCAGCCAGTGTAGTTTAAGCTGACTGATCTATCAGTATATACATCTTAGTGTAAGCCTGCCAGTTATGAAAAAGCCCCACAAACCTACTTTGACACCTTTTTCAATAAGCACATAGGTTTCTTATCTAAAGACACTTGTGTGATTAAATTATGATTTGTATTGCATTATAACAGTCAGGATCTTCCTTTTGACTGAAAATATACCAAATTATTTTATTTTGGTGAACTTTAAAAGGTGATTACAGTTGTGAGTGTGAATATTGTTACTACTATTAAGTATGGCTTTGTTTAACTCAGATGAAAGAAGTCTGGCTGTACCTATACTGCATAAATCCAAGCATCAGGCCTAATTAGCTCTCTTCACAGTAGCTAATTTTTTTTAATTACTTTTTTACTTACTTTTGCTTTGATTTTTGAGTGAAGTAGTGGTCTTTGTAGTACTTTGAACCAGTATGTATGCCCCAGTTATCAAACATACGTGGTAAGTTGTGGCCCTTGCAGAAATGGGGAAGCAGAGAAAGGGAATTCTGAGGAGTCTCAGGGAAGCTGCCAGAATGCCAGTCACTGAGCTAATCTGGTCAGCAGGGCTTCAGCATGTCATTCCCAATTAATTATCTGTGTTCATATTTCCAATAATCCAAGTTATGCAAGAAAGGATTTTCTGTGCTTTCCTCAGTTTACAGCAACTCCTAAGGAGATATAGGAAGAGGAAAAATGTTGTTCATACAGTGTAAATATTCACTACATCCATCAAAGTTACAAGTCCAGTATGTCTACACAGCCCAACCTATGAAGAAGCTGCTCAGCCTGTGCAGTGTGCTAAACCAGACAAACCTACAGTGCACCAAGTTCAATCTTTGCCCGTAATCTGTTGTAAATCCTAACAGATGGTGGCCTAGTGAGAACTTGAGGTAGCTACTGCAAACAAAGCAAGTGGCAAAAAATAGCTGTCGTGGCACAAACAGTGTGCTGCAGAAGTTTTGTTGCCTTCAGAAAAAGAGAGAATGCAGTTTCTGCGTGGAATACTTCTTCAAAGCTTTCGACTTCATTTTGTGTCTGTGTGATGCATGCAAATTCATTGCAGCCTCCTAAGGAAGGATTTTTCTAAAGGCTTCTCTCTCTTTTTTCTTTTTCCAAAACTTCAGCAAGAACAGAACTTTCTTTGTAGCAAGGAACAACTGGAAAGCCCTGCAAAGGTTATTTTCAAAGGAGAAATCTTTCATTCCACGCATCCTGTAACGGTCGATATTGTGGCTGCTTCTTTTTTCTTCAAACCTTTTCCTTGGCCAGGCTCTTTAATGTTGTCTGTGCATGTCAATGGAAAGCAGAATGTGCCTAAAGAGAAAATGTGACTGCACTAAAAACTAACCTCAAATTAATAACCTCAAGTTTGGGGCAGCTCTAAGGTGTGAGGATTTCCTGTGGATGGCTTAAGTTACCTGTTTGGTCTTCGTGACTAATAACTTCCATTTTTGGGAAATGGGGAACTTTTTTGTGTCCATGAATGAAGTTCATTGCATGTTACTTTTATCTGATCCACTGCTGTGTAATTTATTTCTTCAGTGGACCAATGCTATTTTCTGTCAGGGAGGGTGTAAAGGGAGTCTCCTTAATTTCACATTCTAGTGACCTTGGAAGCTGTTGCTGGCGTGCAATTCCTTGTTGTCAGCAGTTCCACCATGCTTAGTCCTACCTGTGCTCTGGCTAAAGCTGTCCCTGTTATGCCACTCCTACAGTTTCAGCCCTGCTCATAGCTGTTCATCTCTTCATTACTACTTCATATTGCATCTCTACTCCCTGCTCTCTCTCTCTCTCTCATGCTGCCCCGCACTCCATGCAGTATAAGCTAAGGTGCATTTCTAGGTGGTCTGGTAGCTTGTCCTTTCAATTATGAATAAAGCAGCATATGCTTTACAAGTCTGCCGAGACCTTAAAAATTTACTTACTGTGTTTTTGCTTGTGTCATATTGTGTGTTGTTGGATTTAGTGACAGCCAGAGTGCTGTAGGATTACAAGTAATTAAAGAATTCAGAGTCAAAGCATGGGAATGAACAACAATCGTGTTGATGAGAGGAAACTACATACTGAAGGCAGAAGAGGGTGACAAGACAGATTGCCACAGCAGATGAGAGGTTAAAATACTTAAGCAATTTATTATGTATTCGTTGGGTTTTGACCTCCATTCGATCAAGTTGTTCTGGGCATTGTGGAATAACAGGTCCTAGGGCTTTGTTTTGCGCATTAGCGGTGAGGTACAGCAGCAAAGTTCCTTTCTTACTTGCCTTTTTCTCTTGTTCAAAAGGCATAGGGATTTTTTGCTCATTATTTCTTTAATGCACGTGAATAGTGGTGGTTGAACAGAGCATTTCCTTTCACCACCTCTGTAATGGAAATAGGTGATCTTGTGTGTGGGCTACAGAAGCGAGGGATCAGTGTGTTGTTCAGGAGTTGTGCTCAAAGGGGAGAGGGGCAGAACAGCCTCTTGTAAGGAATGGGAGGGTGGAAGCTGAATCGACCTGATGTTCCCAGTAGCTCAGTGGAAAAAAAAAGTGAATTGTATAGTGAAAGACGTTGCTCAAAAAAAGGGGGGAGAAATTATCTAAGGAGGCTGGGTTTTTTTCTTAGTTAAGGACAAGGGCTGTGTCTCAGGTCTGTCTGAAGAAGATACTGTGAAGAGGGGAGTGAAGAAGGGACTTCAATCTGAAGTTGGAAAGGAATAGTCTAGACCATATGAGTGAATGCCTGCATTAGATTCCTTGTGTATGGATCCAAGTGATCTCTTATTGTGTGGGAATTGGGAAGATCTTGTCTATGAGATTTCCCACTTGTCTTACAAAGTGAGTTTTCTTCCTGTTCTGCACAGAGAGGACAGAGCACAGGGGGTGAGCACTGTGTCAGGGCCCTCCCCCCTCTCTGCAGTCACCAGCTGTGCATGAGGATTCTTCAGCATTCCTGAGCTCTCACCTTGCTCTGCAGTGGAACCAGAGGGAAGCAATGCTCTGGGACTGGGGACAGCAAGAGTGAGCAGAGCCATAAGGGAGTAGAGACAGTAAAGGCCACCAGAGGTAACCTTGGGTCACCTTATGAAGGAGACCTCCTCAGTGGGAGCCAAATCTGACCACAGTAGAGGCTGTTGGCTTGGTGCTTTGGGGAAACAACCAAAGCCCCACTCAAGTCAAAGCAAGTGTTTTAAAATGTTAGTAAACTGAACTTGCCATAAAACTTGCTTTAAGATACCTGGAAGGTTTTTTTCTCTGATAAGTCTGAAACGCTTTCCTGGTTTTCTTGGCTTTGCAGGAGATATTAGTTAGTGTGACTCATAATTAGGAAAAAAACCAAATTTGAAGTAATTTTAATTCATTAATGTCAGACTAATTTACCTATATTCAGAGAGATTCTGAACTGTTCAATGTGTAGGTAGTCCATTGACTCTATCTTAGATGAACACGAATGGACTGAAATACTGTTTTTTTACATGAGAATGAGATAGCAATAAAGTAGTTACTAATTGACCATTTGTATTATCTCTGTAATTCTCCTGTGTTCAGAAAAAATCTTCATTTAGTGCGATATGAATGCTTCAGTCATGGTTCTTATTGGCTTGTTTGAAAACCTTTCAGAATAGAAACCCAATATATTATGCATAAAAAGACATTAATTGCTGGCATAATTTGATTAATGCTGGAGTTGCACTACAGCTGAACTGACTCAATGGAATTTTTTGAGTGAAGTGGAAGCATAGCATTCCCAAAGGTTTTACTCCAACTATTTTCCTGTCACCTAGATTTGAAAAGCTTCCTTGGCAGAAGAATTTGTAATTAATTTGTTGGTACTTAATAGCCACACAGCTTATTTTTAAAACTCTGTTATTTTTGCTATCCCTTACTGTAGAGCAGTTCTAAGAAGCACACTTAGTGATAACCTAATTTTCTTGCAGAGTAATGAGATATTGAGTGTATATACACAGTACTCTTGCAATGCAGGAGTTAGTGATTATGTTTTCTTAACTGGAGATCCTCAGAGGTACTTTGCATTGGTAAATTAACAGTTCATCTGGCTAGTTAGATTTACTAGGGCAGATGGCATTTTGCATGTGTGATGAGAGCAGGAGGGAGTCAGCAAAGCAGTAATGTAATTAGCTGTGTAAATGAGCCTCACAAGGTAAATCTCTTTAACCCAAATGATAAAATGTGTTCTGTGCTAAAGCCGTGGATTACTCATCCTGTGAAACAATGTGTACAGCTGGTCTAACCAAGATTTCAGAAATAATCCAGTTAATTTGAAAATAAAGGACACCACTTTTTATCACACCTTCCTAACACTTTTATATTTGAAGCAGGAATCAGCTCCAAGATGGTGCTTTGCTAATAATGCAAGAGCGATTTGTGTGGAGTTACCTGAATTCAGTTGTAAATAAAAGCTTGTTTGAATGCTAGAGATGAGATGTTCTAGCTAGGGAGGAAAGATGCTTCATAAAAGCAGACCAAAATCCCAGGCTGAATAAAATGTGAGCTGAGCTGTCTTTTCATTGTGCTACTGTGAGCGGCGTTGCCATCCGTAGCTCCTGTTTGCACAGTACCTGGCACAGGATGTTCACCCATTTAACCCTTAAGTTCTGCAGTAGTAACTGTGGTTACCATCAGTGTGCAGTAAAATCTATAGAATCACAATGGTTTGGATTGCAAGGGACCTTTAAAGATCATCTAGTCCAACCCTCCTGCAATGAGCAGGGAGGTTTTTGGTGCTGCGAATTCACCAAGGCCTGTTTGTGCCTACAGATATGTGAGTAACTGCAGGTAATCTCACATTCAGTTCTAGCCAAAAATATTTTTTATGGGAAGATATGCAACTTCCACATTTCATTTGAAATGAATCACCTGGGTATATGTCTAATCGTATTGATATTGAAAGCTATTGAAATAATAAATTCATGGTAAAGACTGGAGAGTCACTGTGTGCTGCCTGGTTAGAAAACACCCTGGAGCATTATGTTACTTCTGAAAAATCATTGCAAAGTAATCTAAGTAGTGAATCTCTATTCAGCAGGGCACTCTCACATTCTGTAAAATTAAGGGGAAAAAATGGGCTGTATACCATCCATTGTGTTGTGCATGAAACCTGTATTGTTCTTACTATTAAACTTACTCAATCCATGTGGGAACCTTTTGTACCTGTTTTCAAGCTTTCTTGTTTAATAATAAACATAAAGGTGTTTTGCTTTCTGATGAACAACGGTTAGGGTCTCTAAATTTCAAAAAAAGTTACGAAGTGCTATTTTCTGCATAAGTTTATCATAATGTATTCAGGTTGACTTCTGTCATTGTTTTTTACTCACAGGCTATAGAATATGGGAACAGTATAAATAAAACTTTGAATCAGGTACACTGAGCAATTTAGGAATATCACAAGGAATCAGAGCAAGTTTGGGGTTGTTTTGGTTTGTTTTTTTAAGTATTGTCTCTTGTACTTGGAGATACTCAAAACCTGACCAGACACGGCCCTGAGTAACATGTGGGGGGTCACTCTGGCCTGAGCTGGGAGGTTGGACTGGATGATCTCGAGGGGTCCCTTCTGATCTTGACCATTCTGTTTCTCTTGAGTAGTTACTTTCATATGCATTATGTATGCCTACAGAGGTCCATAAATGTCTGTGTGTTTATACAAGTATGTAAAACATAATGTAACAATGTTTGAGATATTTTTTTTAAATGTTTAACTCATTATGGGAGCAGACACTCAACTCGGAGAATGGGTAAATGACAATTTTTATTTAATACGAAAAGCTAATGCTTTTAAGATTTTCTTGTACCAATTCCCAACAGTAGGAAATGTATCAAAGGACGTTTTTGTCAATAATAAAACCTTGCTTTCTTACATCCTTCCTGGCAGTGTTTTCACTACTGCACTAAAGAATTTATAATAGAAAGTCATTATGATTGCAGGATAACTTTGGAATAATTCACTTTGGAAGATAGCTTTAGACATCATCAAGTCCAACTGTTTTCCAAAGCAAGATGAACCTTGAAGTTAGGAGCAGCCTGGAAATGAGAGCAGGTTGCTGGGGACTTTTCTGGTTGCCTTCAGAGCAGCATCAAGGAGAGTGATGCCACAGCATCCTGGGCAGTTGGCTCCTGCATCTGATCACCTGCACATAGTCTGTGCTGCTTCATGCACTGAGAATCACAAAAGCTTTTCTTTTGCTTTTTATTCCTTCCTATGACATTCTAATTGAAGCTGGTCAAAGTTTCTCATCAGTGGCTGCCACACAATGCTAAATAGTTGAATCAATATGTAAGCAAGAGAGTGGTTTTAGCTCTTTTCCTGTATGCTGAAAGTCATCCAGCCATAAAAAAAAAATTATTGCATTTATTATTTCATGCAGCCATATTTCTTAAATTTATTTATGTGGTATAGATATCAACAGGAAGAAAGAAATGTTACCTCTGCTGAAGAAGAAAAAATTGTCTAACAACCAGCGTGAATTGCACCTTTGGGGTTTGTGCAGTTTTGCCTCCCTTGGGTTTGTATCTCCTTGTTGCTGAAACTTTTGGAGAAACACAGGTGCTGCCTGGGATGGTCTTGGTGCAAGGAGGACTCTACTGGTCCCAGCGTGTGAGATGTTTCAGAGCTGCAGCAGTGGCTCAGTTGGGTGTTGCTCATGCAGTGGTGTGTGGCCTTCCTTTCAGCAGTCTCATGACTCCCAAGATGCAGAGTGTGAAAGGAATTGCAGGGCTTATAACTCTTTTGTGCTTCCCAGGTGCTTATTCTGCATATGTGTTGGTTTGATTTCTCTTATTGTGGGATTCAGCCTTATCTTGTACTTTATGTATGGTCCTTCCAACATGAGGTTGCCTCAGCATAGAGTCCTTGCTTACTTACTACCAGCACTCTGTCAGTGTTTTGGAATGTACTCCCGGTCCAGGGAATGATTTGTGGCTTGTCACTTCAGTGATGCATTAACAGATTTTTATTTTTTACTTGGCAGTCTTGCTGGCTGCAGCTCCCTTGCAGGGATACCTGACTTAAACCAGCAGTTGGTGCTTGGCTGTTGTGTGTTTTCTTTCCTTGGACACAGTTTTCTATGAGGAACTCTTCAGGATCTCTTCAGATCAGTTGAGTCCATGTTCCCTCTGCGGGATGTTGAGGAGGGAGAACTATGGACACTGCTTGCTAGGAGTTTGTTTTCCTGAGCCATGTGTGGGATGAGAGAGAATGGAGATCACAGCCCCTGTGAACTACCTGAACATGTTTCACAAGTGCTGCAATAAATTCTGAGAGGTGTTGGATTCTTGGGAGCTGAACAGTCAGTTTCACACCAGGTTAGGTAACTTACTGGAGGTTTTTATCGACTGTGCTGATTTGCACATGGGGAGACTAAAAACAAGGCAGTAGTAGGATGAAGTCCAGCTCTGTATGAGCCTGGGGAGGAGAGCTCCTCCTTGAGCTCTTTGAGGTGTAGTGTGTTCCTTCCTAATGTGCTTCCTCTTCATCAGGGGAGACCAGAAGTTCAGACATTTATTCCTCCTGAACATCCAAGCACTTGCTTTTACACAGCCTAGCACAGAGCACGCCCAGGGCCACAGGTGCTTCTCTGAGGCAGAGGGTCTGCAGAGCTGGTGGTGCCCCTCTCCTTCAAGTGCAGGGTGTCACAGGAGTGACCAGGAGCCACAGCTGCCAGCTTAGTTCCCACAGGGTTGTCAAAACCTCGGTAACAGTAGGCAGATGATGTCCTAAAAAGGGGATCCATTTGTTGCAGCTGCCAGGGTTTACTGAAGGTGGCACTAGTTGTGTTAAATTCCTACTTTTTTTTGGTGATTGCTGTTTTGGTTTTTTTTGTGAATAAGTTAGAGTGAGTGTTGGATCGATGCACAGTTAATAGTAACATTTGGCTTTCTGATCTATTTTGGTGGTGTTACATACTCACTGTTGACACAGGGATCAAAAAAGAAAATCTAAAAATAAAAAGGGGAAAAAAGGTTGGGATAATGTTGGCAAGATAAGGGTCTTCTTCTTTGTACCCTTCAGTCAAGAAGTCATCATTAGCATGCTTGTTTTGCACATTATGTATCTAATGCTGTGTGTATGTATTTATATTTATGCATGTATAGAAATGAAGCAAAGCTGATACCTGAAACATTGTCCAACTAATTGATGCATGTGTGATGAACTTTTAATAATGATTTTATGGTACAGAGGATGACCTCGGAAAAAGCCTTCACTGTATTGCAGTGGCAACTGATTAACTGGTAGACAGCCTGGCTATATTCCTGTGAGCTCATAAAACACACAGCTGATCAGAAATGTTGTTACTAGACAGATTTATGGGGACACTTACGTGCTTGCCTATGCTGTTGATTTCTGTTCTTCATTTCTTATTGCCTACGTAACAGTAGAATTTATACTATTCTTTTTCCTCTGCTTTTATAAATTATGTTGTTTAAAACTCTGGAATGTTCTTGCTTATTTTCAGATCTCATCAGAAAACTAGCACAGCAGCAGTTTGGAAATACACAGGGCGATTATCAAAAGGTAAATTGTCTGTGTGCATCTGCATAAAATAATGAAAATTATGACTTTGAAATTCAGGTTTTTTTCTAAACCAGGAATTAGTGTTTTAAAACTATATGAACAGAACAAATATGAAATTTTTGAATAACAAGTATGATGTTTGCATGAAAAATGTGGGACCAATTACAAAGAAAAATTCCACAAGCCACTGTAAAGAAACTACTTGTAGTTAAGGATGACTTATAAATTCCAGCTGTAATGTGATTGTTGCACAAAGATTGAAGGCTCTTTGTATTGAAAAATACTGCTTTTATTTTAAAAAACTTATGGAGAACCATTGCTGCTTAGCTTTCATGTAAATTTCAACTACATTAATTTATATTACAAATATATTATTTATATATTTATGTATTGGCAAGAAGATGGGATGGAATGTGCATGTGATTTTTAGGCTGTTCTGGAGCACAGTGTTCCACTTTTGAAACAATATCAGGAATTGAGTTTCTGCAGGAATTTTAACTGTGCCCAGGCAGTGGAGTTCATATGAGTTACTTCATACGAGCTCCTTGCTTCTGATCCCCACAGTGTGGTGTTCCTGTCAGGAGGGTGAGTGTGGTGCTTGCACACAGACACTGAGCTATTGCTGTGAATCAGGATGGCCCTGCTGATCTTGGAATACCAAGGGGAAAGCCTTGTGCTTCCATGTCTTCCTGACAACAAACCTGTTTCACCAGTACCTTGATAAGTTAGTTCTGCCTCACATCCTGGTGTGTGGGGATTGCTGTTAGGCTGTGTCAACTGACTTGCTGATGCCATCTTCTTGCTTGGTGGGGCTCTAGAGAGTGGGGCATCCCAGGCTGTTCTGCATACCCAGGGAAGAATGTAAGGTGGTGCTTGGATGGGAGAGTCTCAGGACAAAACTGTTAGGCCCTAGGTGGTGTCCATGACCACAGGTTTAGTCACTAGTACATAATCATGAGAAATCTGAGACTAGTCCCGTGTAAGGGATGTGATTATAGGGTGGCAGTTAATATATAAGGAGTGCTTAAGAAGCAGAATAGATGCAGGCCATGTATCAGTCCAAATTCTGACCTGAATACAGTGTAAAACTTTGAAACGAATTTGAAAAAGGAAGATTTGTCAGGACAAGTAGAGTGTTCTTCAGAAGACAGAAGCATCAGTGAGAGTCAGCTGTGAAGCTGCCAGCATGGCTGTAGATGTGCCCCTGGAGGAAGTTCTAGTGGAGACAGGGAAGTGTGAATGTTGCTGAAGGGTGTGGATAAGTAGCTAGAAGTGTTTACCTGTGGTTTTGGTCACTCAGGGAGAATGAGTTCAGACTAGGATGAGTTTAGAAAGTGTCCATTAGGGTGATTTGGGAACCTGTGGGTCTTCAGAGGAAACTGTAAGAGTTTGCTTAGGTTAGGAAAAGAGTTGGTAAGAGGTGTGATTACCCTTTTAAGATATGTATGGAGAGGAAGCACTAGGAAGAAGGTTCTGTGTCTTGGGCAGAAGATAGTGCCAGCACAGAAGCAAGGGGGTTGAGGTGGGCATGTGAGAAGAAGACTTGCTCACTAAGCACTGAGAACAGCCCTTCAGTAGCAGGAACAGGAAATCTGCTTCTCCTGTTTATTCTGTTAAATTTCTGCTGTCATTCCTCCATATAATTTTTTTAACCTATTTATAGAATGCATTAGTGACCCAGGAGGCCCTTCCCACTTCTGTGCTGTGTGTCCCAGTGCTCCCAGTTGGACTCTAACCATGAACATCTCCCCGTGCCCTGCCAGGGGCAGCAGTCTGCCAGCTCAGCCCAGCAGCTGAGCCGTGCCTGCTCAGGGGAGCCAGCTCGCTGCTGCTGCCGCTGCTTTGCTTCTGCTGGGAGGCTGCGTGCTTGAAGCGTTCAAAATCAGATTTGTAAGGGAGGGAAAACGTTAATTATCCTTCCATTAATACAGGAGAAAATACGCTAATATGTTCAAAATACGATTTTCAACATTTTAAGTACTACTGTACAGTAGAGGTTTCAAAAGGATGTGTGTGATGTTGATTAAAAAAAGCTAAAACTTGAACATTTCTGATTCTCACACATCAGACTTTGGGCTGAGGAGTCTTGCCATCTTTAGCTTGTCTGCTCCTCTTCCAGTTAGGAGAAAGGGGAAAGCAGTATCACCTGTGAACTTGGCAGGCAGAGATGAAGGGGAAAATACAAGAAATAAATTTTCCATTGTGGAAACAAAGGGGAAATTGGATTCTTCTGGAATTCTGTCATTTAATATTTAGTTTTCAGTGTTTTTCTGATTTAACAGATGAGAAAATGGGTAAGAACTGTTAAAAATATGTCTTCAGTCTTTTTTGAATGCCTTTTCTTTTTTTCTTTTGAATCATTTAAATTGAACCTCTATATTGTTAATTAAAAGTGAGAGTGAGTTTTGTGTGTAATGTGTTAAGATCCCAAAACTGCTACTGGAGCTACTAAAATAAAATAAGCACTGAGAAGAAAAGGTTAGTCAAGAATATCATATCAGTTATGACAGGTGGAATTAATGAAGAAATCACGAAACCGCAAAATAATGCAATCTCTGGCCTTCTGTGAGATATATTGGGAATTGTATGAAATAGATGCTCAATGTGGAAATAACTGGTCTGTCATTGTTTTGAGATGGAAGTATTTGTTGGACAAATCCTAGATTCCTTTCACTCACCAAGGAAACCAGAAAATAGTTGCTGTGTATTCTGTTGTAAATATTTTTCCATAATTATTTAATGGTGCTTCTGTGCATTATTTTACTTTACTGGCTTGCTTGTTATTGTTTCTGTGTTGTTAATTGTTATGGTCTAGTCATGGTTAATTATTCATTTTTCACGGGATTTCTTTTTGTGCATGCTGCCTGTGTATTATACACATTCTCCATTTGTTTTGACTTCCACAGCCAGAAAATGTTGTCCTGACTCTTCAGGTAATGTCTTATGGTAGATTTTCAGCTTTGAAAAGAAACTAACCATGTCTGCACTGCTTCTGTTAAAACATCCATAACCATTTTTAATGTTACTTTAAATACTGTTTTTCCATCAAACCTATCTTAAAATAACGTATGCTGTCACATAATTTTTGAAGTGTTCAGTTAGCTAGAAAACAGTAATTCTTTTGCAAAATTCAGCCAAATTCTTCTTTCAAGCATGTAGTTCATATTCTTCAGAAAGAAGCACAGCTTTCAACAAGCAGTTAATAAAAATAATAATAATTAAAAGAATAGTTTTCATCCTAGAATTGGTAATTAGGGCAGAAATTTGCAACTCTGGTAATGGTGGTAGTTGCTGTATTTGGCTCAGTTGGTAATTAGGGATTGTGATGGAGGGCATCAGCAAAGCTGGAACTAGAGCATGATTGATGTCTTGTGAGAAATTGTAACTTACTTTGCAGGACAGTTATGCAGCCTAAATTTCATCCTTTGCTGCCAAGTTGCCCTTGTGCTAGTGAATCTGTAAAACAGAAGAGGGCTCAAAGTACTAGTGTGAGAATTAGTTCTCCTGAGATTGAGGAAGAAAAGAGAGATTTAGCAGGGCAGAAGGAGCCCTGGGGCGTGCCCACACTGTGCTGTCTCTATGCACAGACACTTCCCTGGTGCGGTTTCGGGTGTCTTGTGTTTTCAGCAGAGGGAAACAGCAGGGCCAGCTCACAGCCTGTCCCCTGGGAGCCACTTTGCCTCGTGTACGGCTGTGCCAGGGCTGCCTGGCCCAGCCCCTTGGTCCCGGGGCTCTTGCCCTATGAAAGCAAGTCAGGGTATTGCATTGCATCGTTCCCTTTCACTCTGCCAGCTTTTGAAAGCATCCTTTTAGTTGCTGCTGCTTTGCTGTTTGGCAGCAGAATAAATGTCTTTACCTGAGAGATCTTATAATCTGTCGGCTTCTTCATGTTTCCCAGTCCCTAAGCAGTTTTAAATTCTGCAGTTTGGAGAAACCTCTGCCATTGTAATCGATCACCCAGTGAAATACTTCCCTGTGGGGTTCATATGAATTTTTCTACTCTTAACTGAATAAAAAGGAGAAAAAACTAAGCCTCCTTTTCCCCCTGCGGAGGTGTTGCTCTACTTAGCCCTGCTGACATTTGTGGAGCCTTTTTGGAAACAGATGTGAGAAACAGTAAATCTGTGGTCTGGGATTTCAGATGTGTTCATTTTTAACCTGTTTCCATTGCATTGATTCACATTTATTTCTTGTGAGCCTTCTTCTCTCTTAGCACTCACTCTTGTAGTTTGCCTAGCTAATACTCTAGCCAAATAATTATTAGCTATCAGTATCTACAGTGTTGTGTATCTTTTTGTTAGAAAAGTTGTCAAATATTGACAAAATATACCAAGTTCATAACCTCAGTAACTTAGTAGATGGTTTAGTCTGTAGTTTGATTTTTAATTATTTGCTTTATATTGATTGCAGTTACTGTGTGCTACCTGCTATTACCACTATTTTTGTCTGAATTACAGGCCATCTACTATGAAATCGGTTTTATAGTCTCCGCAGCCTTGGGATTGCTATTTATTTTGTTACTGCCTCTTGTGGGACTTTGCTTCTGTATGTGTCGTTGCTGTGACAACTGTGGTGGGGAAATGCATCAAAGACAGAAGAAAAATGCTGACTGTCAGAGGAGCTGTTTTGCAACATTTCTTTTTGTTGCTTCTTTAATAATAAGGCAAGTGTGATAAAGAGAACAATGATCCTTGAGCACTTATTTTGCGACAAATAATATTACTGTATTAGCCTACAGGTGCAGAAATTATTTTATTAGACTAAGTAATATTATTGCTTAGTAAAGAAAATGTAACTGCATTATAAAAATGCTGCTACCTTTGCTATCCACAGGTCATTATGTAGTTACTTAAGCAGAATGTACGTGTGAAACAAACAAAAAATTATGTTTGTATTTGGCAAATGACTTCTATGCCAGTATCAAAACAGCAGTTGCAGAGTGTTTCATTAAACTTGTGAACAGGAGGGATTGTGTCCTGTGTTTAGGTCCCATCCCACAGAGAACCTGAGATCCCACATACTGCTTTGTTCTCAGTAGTGTTGTAGTGGTGACAAAAGCAAGTAAGTGACTTCCTTCAGTATTTTCTGTACTCTAGATATTCTTACCAGTTCAAAACAATGGATTTTCTTCTGGGTCCTGAGTTGTTTAAACCATGCCTGCACTCCCTGTAAATCTTGGAGTTTGGAGACGTTTTTGCACTGTTGGTGTTCGGAGCATACTCCTGTGCTGGGTGTGTGTAATGGGTGATGAGGAACTACAATCAAGATCTTTTCCTGCTTTCAAAATATGTTGTTTGCTTTCAGGCTTTCTGTTTTCCTTTAACTTCTTCATGTTTTCACCTGCTTATTATCCTTTTTTTGTGATTGTATTAAAAGAAGGAAAAAGTCTTTTTATCTATAGTGTGACTGTTCGGTCAGATGGGATGTACTTTGTCACTTCACTAAATTAATTTTTTTCTATTACTGTGTGTCATCACAAATGGTGACCTTGCTTACACTCAAATAGAGGATAGGCTGGTATCAGATATGGGAACATGCTTTTTTCTCCCAGACATCACTAACAAACATGACCCTCAAGAATTTGAAGACTTGAAAACCAAGTAGTGTAGGGTGATAGGTGCATCCCTGCCATGATGACAGGACAAAAGTTCTTCATGGTTCAAGGGTGCCTTGAAGACAGTAAGTTATTAAATTATCTCTCAGCATGTTGAAACTGGAGGTAGGTCACAGAGCTTGCCAGCTGTCTTTCCACCTCATTGCAGGGCACTGTGTTGCAGGATGCTGCTTTCTGGCTATAATGGCTGAGGAATGTTGCCTGTTAATAGAGAAATTAAGAGATCGTTCCCCTTGTTGGTCTCTTTGATTTGTGCATTTGCTGCCAGCTATCCTTGTGGGATTCAGTATACCCAGCACTGGCAAAAGCTTTTTCCCAGGTCATGACTGGCAGATCAGTGATCCCTAGTAATATGCTTTCCAGAACTAAGGAAATTGCCTCTTTTTTTCTTTTTTTTTTTTTTTTTCTTTTTTGGTTTGTTTGGTTTGGTTTTTTTTTTCAGTCTTTGATATAGAAAAATGTTTCCAAACTTTCTTTGTGTAGGAAAGACAGGTTAAATGCACAGTGAAGAGTATTAGTAGAGGACAGACTCTGATTGCAGAGCTTGCAATAGACTGTGTATCTAGGCAACAGCTCTAGAAAACTCTGGTAACATGGGGATGATTTTTCTTGTGTGTCAGGATGCAAGTTCACACTGACATATATATGCTGTTAATGTAGATTTTAGAATATTTCAGTTAGTAGATTTTAATTATGATGAACATTGCTTCTCACTTTTCCATTGATGTAATGCTCTGGTAATTAGAATGAGGTTTTAGACTCAGCTTACTGGAGTGATATGAAAAGAAAATACAAGTTTGAGGTTTTTTTCTTTCAATTAAAAAAAAAGCTCCATCTAGATCTGCTTTCTGCAGGTGGGTCTTAAGGTGAGAAATACGTTTTCCTCAAGGAGGGGTTATAAGAAAGAAGTCAGAAAACCAGTGATTACATATGCAGTTGTTTATCTTAAACTTAATAGGCCTTTAGGGTGTCATTTTCCAGTACATGCACTTTCTGTTTGAAATACTTCGTTATAGATTGAGTCAAAGATACATGCAGTTTTTTTGGCATTTCACAGCTTTTATATATGAATGTTTTTCTATGTAGGATTCCATTGCTAAAGAGCAGAGGATGTAGAAATAATCTATCAAATACATAACTAAGTAGATTGGATATTCTAGACTTATCATGAAAACCATTACATGCTTTTCTGCAAATGTTAGCTGAAAGTTTAGGGACAGAGACATCCTATAACATCTTACTCAGTAGTCATCTGCAAGCTTAGGCAAACATGTTTTCTCTGGGAAAGAAATGTAATTTCATTAGTTCCTGTACATTATAAAGGCAAGGGAGGAGTGTTTGATTTTTAAGAAAGTATATATTGCATTGCCAAATTTGCTGGTAATAGAAAATGTCCTGGCTGTTGGATAGAAAAACACACAGTTTTCTGTGCCTCCAAGAGAGCTTGTGTTATAACCTCTTTCTTGAAGTGATGGATGTTAGGGAAAGCCAAGTCTGGAGGAAGGGAATGGTGTTTGACGTCTTGGCAGTACCTCATCAGGCTTCACATTTGTCCTCTTGGTTTTGTAGGATTGGTGATACATGTTGTTCAGAACCTGGAAATCAACATTGTCTGAAAGAATTGGTGGGAAAGATGATGCAGAAATCTCTATTCCATTATTTTCTTAAATTCTTTGTCTGGTAGTGAGGAAGAGGCTATTCTTCCAATATGTAAATGAGCTCAGGGTTTCTATTCTGTGACTTGAAATTTTTTGCAAGCTCAGCTAAAGAAAAGCTTTGGTTCCCCCCTGCAACTGGTTTAGTAACATTTATATCCATCTGTGAAACCTGACAAGAAACTTGAGTGTAGAATATTGGACTCCTGAAGAATTGTTTAAACAATTTTCTTAACCTGTTACAGAAGAAACATGTCCTTTTTATTCCTGCTTTACGACTTTCCCCTCGTAGCTGCTTATTGAATGTTGACTCAAGGCTCAGTTACATCATAAATAGATTTTTCCTCTCAAGTTGTGTGTTTGTTTAGTTACATGCAGAATATAGTCCCAATTGTTCTGAGTACCTTGACTGCTTGAAGTATCTCCACTATCTTGTTTCCTCCCACTCCTTCCATTTAGGAAGATGAAGAGAAAAATGTGCTCAGGTCTTACAAAGCACTGTTTTGTTAGCTTCCAATTGACCTTTCTGATCTCTGAGCATAGCATTGAAAGGACATAAAAACAGTCTGTCTAAAGAACAAGGATGTGGTTATAAACTCTGAGCCTCAGAGCAATACACAAGTGTTTGCTTTTCCTGATAGCTTAAGATAGTTTGTCTTCTGATTAACAAAGAAAAGCTAAAAAAGTTTTGATAGCAATGGTCATCACAGTAGAGTGGACAGCAATAATGTATTGCCTATATCTGAAATTAAACTGTTTACTATGCTTGTCATAGAATTATAGAATCACTTGAATTGAAAGTTACTCAGTTCCTTGGTATTTAGGCATTCCAAGTTCTCATTCCTTGGGTGGTAGCTGATGATAGTGGCTGCTTGAGTGTTGGTCATAGTGGAAATAAAATGATGCCATTTGCTGTAGGTTAAGTAGGAGGATAAATGTGTGTGTCCCTTTGTTTCATAGTGACTTCTGGGAGGGTAATTAATAGCCAGTTTTGAAGGCATAGCTGTGAAATTTTGGGTAGTGACGCAACCTCTTTTTGTCAAACTCTGTCATCCTGTCATGAATATTTTTGGATAGTGAGAAAAATGTTAGTAAAGAAATCCTAATAGACCCCACCTATAATACATAGTCTTGCTGTCTCTTCCTGTAACCTGCTTTGAAATTAGAATTTTCCTTCCGAGAGTATTTTTCAGAGCAACAGTTTCTTGCACTTGAGACCAGTTTTACCAGGAGAACAAGCCGTTGCATTTTCTGGAAAAGCTAAAGCAGGAAAAAGAAAATAAATATGAAGGTTTGGTTTTGATTCACTGAAGGAGATGAGCATCATAAATCAGGGTATTTGCTCCTGTCTTGCCAGGTTACACAAGCCATGTTATTTTAGGTATCTGTTCACTCTCCATCATTTCATTTATGTGGTTGTATTATGGCTTCCTTTGAATGCATGTTCTTTGGAGCAAGAGTTATACTTACCATGGATCTTTTTCCCTATAGAGAGCCTGGATTAAGTTTTCTTAAAGTCTTATTTAACAATACTAGTATCTAAGTCTTCTTAACACCCCAACTTAGGAAGTTTGACAGTCAGGCAGGAGTGCACTACCATTTGTGTTCGTGATTCCCTTCTCCTGTGTTTGGATGTCCATAGTGGCCTTTCAGGGTACTGCCTCTCTAGTACTGAACTGTTGAATTGCAATACAAAGTAAGAGATTTAACAAATGTGCCAACCAGGAATTGCCTATAACGCACCTGACTGCGGCCTCAAGGCAGTGTCAGCCCTTTGGGGATAAATCCTGCCTGTGGTGAGTAGATCTCAGCTTTCTGCTGGTTAAATCTCAGAGTTAGTGCTTAGCCCATCAGGTGGGTTTGTAGTTGGCCGGATTTTGAGGCTATTACCACTCTGGTAGTTACTCTTGTTTTTTCTGGTACTTGTCTGCAAGATTAGCTGTTGTGAATGTGAGATGTTTAAGAAAAGTCATCCTTCTCTTTAAGTCTGTTGTACACCTAAGCTAAACAAAAAATTAAGGTTCATGTATGATAAGAGAGTTTTGAAGTCTCTCATGGGACCTTTAGTTGCCTTTTTACTTACTGTTTGTTCAGATCTGCCATGCCATAATGAGAACTTTACAGTGAGGAGTGATCAAATAGAAAATAATCATCAGCAGTGCTGACAGGAAGTCTAGCTCACTTTCCACCTTTTGTTTCAGGATGAGGAAATGCTTATTATTTCAGCATTAATAGGGACTATTTGTGTGCTTTTGAAAGATCCATGTGATTATGTAAATAAGCTGTGCTGTTATGAATAAATCTTACTGAAGTTATCAAATGAAAAGTTCTGCTTTTCACAGTTAACTTGAGCATTTGCTTGTTGCTGTGTCAAGGTTAATGACACTTGTAAAAGAGCCTAATGTTTCTAAGTCTGATACAATTTACCTAGGCTATACACATGTTCTGACAGTACCCATGCAAATGGATTAGTAGTTGTACATTAATAACTTCAGAAGGCTTTGGGGTAACATCGTTTTTCCTTTCTTTTTTTGAATTAGTAGTATGATATTGGCCCTTTTGGCTCAGTCTTATAGTCTGTCTCATGGTGCATGTGAGAACCCCTAGTAAGAAAAAGAGAATGTGTAAATTTATGAAGACCTTTCTTTGTTTTGATAATGTCAACTCTTTTTTTTTATTACAATTTTTTGATTCTGATTTATGGTAGAACGTGCACTTACATTAACAAATATCTGTTATCTATATTTTTTGTAGTGTTGGAGTGCTCTGTGCATATGCTGCCAACCAACATTTAACTAACCAAGTCCGAGGAGCAAAGAAACTGGTTAACAGTAATTTTAAAGATCTGAAAATTTTCCTTAACGACACCCCAGCGGTAAAAAATTTTTTCTTTACAGGGAATGAGGGTGGGAGGAAAGTGGTATAAATAAGAAATATTGCAGAAAACAATTCTTTCTTTCTCTTTGGTATAAATCCCACCTGCATAATTTTGTTTATTCATTGTATGTCAGTCTCACTAAGTAGCATAAATGGTGCAAGGTAAGATGTTTTCACACAGCAGTAAGTGTTTGGGAGTTATCCTGATGGATCAGCATTCTTTGAACAACTTCTGAGCTGTTCTTTGGGAGTATGCTGCTGTGATGCTTGTAGGCCCTTTTCCTCCTACTGAACTAGTGTAGATCACAAGCAGAAGATAAATAATTTGGAAAAATAAGGTTTTAAAAGGAAAACATAAAAGACCAATTTATTACATGAAAACTTGGATTCCTTGTTGCTCTTCCTGTTTCCTTGTATTTTGGGCACACTTCTGTGTGCTCTGGGACAGAGCCACAATAGCTTCTTTTCCAGGGATATTTTTGACTTTTTCCTGTAAACCAGAGTCACACTATACCATACTGAATAGGAAAGATTCTTTACTTTCAAACTTTCCTTCTAAGCAGTCCTCTGCATATCTTCTTGTTTTGTGTTGGAAAAGAAAAAAAAAGCAATGCTAGTTATGGACACTTATAGACAATGTGCAATTTCAATTCTTTATGAATTTGTTGGGGGCGGGGGGGAAAGTCTGACAGTTCTACTACCTTGGCTTTCATTAGTTTTAATTATTTGAATTCAATTTTATTGATCTGTTTTACATCCACGTGACTGATAAATTAGAAATAGATGGAATTCATTCATTTATGTGGAATCCATAAGTGTGGCAGCATCCCAGTCACAGTAACTCTGGGCTGCTTTTCTGAGGGCCAGGACTGTGTGAGAACAGGAGACATCTGGGGGATCCCATCAAATGTTTTCCTGTGTGGAGTAGTTCCCCAAACCTGTTTGCACGTGGTGTTGTGACAGATGGGTGGTGGAGGTATATGGCAAGAAGTGGAGGTCATGCCAATAACCCCTCTTGAAACAGAGTGCTTTTGGTCAGTCTGGAGCTGATGCTGGGCACGGAAGGATCAATCCAGTCCCACCAGAAACCACCACAGTCCCCTTGACAGCTTGCCGGGTTCTGACGATCAGGAATGTCAGAGGAGAAAATCTGTTATGGAGAAGTAACTACCTTAATAGAGAAAAAAATAGACACTAGCTAAAATGTTAACAAAAATACTGAATTAATAAATTTAAAAGTGTCAGAACTTGAACACATTTGCCAGAGGTTAGTCAAAGTCTCATTTAGTAGTTTTTTAGTTTCAGTGTGGGATTATTATTTTCTCTTTTCTGGACTTGGTGCTGATGCACTCATCAGCTGTATCTCCTGAGTCATTTTGTCAGACAAGGTGCATGAGTATCGTGTATACACGCACATTTGTAAGAATTTCTTGAGGAAAGGAGAAGAACTTCAGTTTTTTGAAAAAAGTTCTAGTGTCCAACTAGTTGGCTGTAAAGCTCTGAAACTGTAACTGATGTCCTTGACTCATCAGTATGAGGTGTGTACAGCATATAAGAAGATTTGCAAAAGTCCTGTGTTAAGAATTCATGTCACACGAGCTTTGCAGACTATGATATTGAACAATAACAATGTTAGTCATACAGAATTGCCTTTTGTCTGTGACATTGCTGGAGACAATGCAAAACCTGCAAAATTTTAGTCCTTTGGTTAACCTAGGTAGACCAAAAAAATAAATAATCAAAAATATACCTACAGCCTTCTTAGTAAGAAACTCAATTTTTTCTCCTGTTTTAGAAAAAGGAGGTTCACTTCATATTTTGTCATTTAATTAGATTCACCCCTGTATGATCAATAGGTTGTGTTGAAGGGGGATTTTTTTGTCTTCTTTTCTCTATTTCACAGAAAGTTTAAGACTGCAAGCCAAATACATTTTGGTACACACTTGAATCATTTTTAAAACTGGAAATCCATTTGTCAAGTGTGTTAACCTTTACACCACTTCAGCTCAGTTGGGGTAGAATTATGCTGCATTATTTTAAACATGCAGAAATCAACATGGTTATTTAATGTCTTTCCAGAATTAGTGTAAGATTTCCACTTGGGATGGTTCTGTATTAGCCTTTTCTCCAAATCCAGGATTTGGTGGTAACTGAGTTGCTGGTTTGTACTGTTATGGTGTCTTGGTAGAGCTCAAGTTGAGATTGGGCCAAATCCACCTGGGGGTAAGGAAAACTATTTGTATTAAGACAGCAGCTGACTCCTTTCCACAAGAGAAGCTCTGAGAGGCTGCCCAAATACAAATCAGTCTGGTTGGTGAATTGTTGCAAAATTGCCACCACATCAATGCTACATCTTTCCATGAAGGAGGAACTGATGCCATAGAAAATCAAGTTACAGAGTTGAAGACATGGAAAACCTTATTGGCCTGGCTTGAAGCCTCCATAAGGCCACAGTTCCTGCTACTTGATATTTTTGAGCTGAATCATTTATCACAGAGATGTTCCAATTAAGTAGATGTTCCAATTAAACACTTTTTTTTATGTGCAGTTCTGCTAAGCAAATAAAATAGTTAGTTGAAAACAGTAGAAGGCCAGTGTTTGGAGGGGTTGCACAAATATTTTGATTGTTTCAAAGTGACAATTTGACGCATTCAAAGGCATTACTTTTTTTCAATTCTTTTAATAGTTTTTTTAATCATCTTCTTCTCAGCAAATTGACTACTTGGTGAGCCAATACAACACGACTAAGGATAAAGCACTCTCTGACCTAAATAGTAAGTACTTTTATTTAAAGGGGGCTAGCAATGTGTATTTAAAAGCTTCAGTAAGATAATGTAGTTAGCTTATAGTACAAAGTGAAACTTTATTTATGAGAATATGATCTTCAAATAGAAGTGCTGTTCTCAGTGGTAAATGAGACTAAAATCCTTTTCACATAAAATGTCAGAGCTGGTATAATGCATAGTATTTCCTGAAATAAAAGTTGGTTTTTTTAAAATTAGTTTTATCCTTTTAATAGTTCGGTAACCACTAATACTTGAAGCAGTTTTTGGAATATTTTTCCTCAGTTTTTAAAGTGGAACCAAATATCAAGGAACAGAGCTGCTAGCAGTTGTGATAGTTCCAGTGAGAGAGATCTCTGTTTATTTTTCTTGTTCTACCTTTGTCCTCTATTTAGCTAGGAGCTGAGGTATAAGCTTATCTTCTTCCTAAAGCTGCTTAGTGGATTTGCCATTTCAGAACGAGCAGTTGAAGAGCAGGAGATAAAACTTGAAGTAGAACTGCTGCACTTTCCCCTTCAGCACAGTTACAGTGAGGCATCACTTCTAAAGCTCTCAGTAAACAAAAACAACCAGAGAACTGATTTTTTTTTTCTTAGTTTAAGATTCACTTCCCAAAATTCCCAGTAGAAAGGGCCAACCATAGTCAGTACATGTAATGATTCAAGGTGCATTCCTAGCAGGTGTTAATAAATGCATACAGGTTTGCATTGTTGGATTGAGGGATTGTTGCTGGGATCAAACTGTGCAGCTGTGGCATTGTGCCACTTACAATAAATTGACTTCTCATGCCCAGAATCTCTGCTTCTGTGTAGGTTTAAAATGTATTTTAAAGGTAGTTTTCAATGTAGCCAACTTGGCATACCCTAAGGTTAATGTGTCTTTTCTGTGTGAGGCTTTACTGCACATTGAATGTGCTTGTGCAAGTAGTAGTAGTATTAGTTAAGTAGTCTTCCTACTTAATTCTCAGCAGGAACACTCTGATCTAAAAAAACAGATGTAATCTTTAAGTCTATGATAATAATAACAATAATAATAAAAAACTGACATTTGTATTTCAAGTATTAGCTTGAAGTTTCTCAGCCACTCCAAACTGAAATTTCAAATTAAATGTTTATTTGTTCTGAAGGCCAATTTATGATATTAGTTAACAGAGCCGAGGGGGATTTGTGATGAGAGCAATCATCAAATAAAGATAGCTTTTATTTTCTTGAAATACTAGAGTTCAGTGTGTGACACCTGGGTACAGAAAGATTTTTTTCTAAGGGAATCAACAGTAGCAGAAATGTCTAGAGAGCTGTAGATAAGTTCAGTTTTCCCACCCTAAGGAAATGCTGAAAAGTGTTTTCTGCTTGGTAAAAATTCTCATCCCAAGCCAGACATGATAGTGCTGACAGTAAGGGTTGCTTCTGTACCATGCAGTATTCCCATCTCATCAAAAGGAAAACAACTGAAAAATCAGTTTACTGTGATCTGAAAATGGAGAGGACCTGGTGATTACTTAAAGGATGTGTCACATTAAAATGCTTTACCCAGCTCTGCTCAGCATTTCCCTGTTGCTTTGCTGAACTCTAAGGTTCATTTCTGTGTATGGGCAGTGAGACTGCAGGGTTTGGAGTTGGGGTAGCTGTAGATGTGAGTATCTGTGCTGGATGTACTGTGTGAGGGCACAGGGGCTGGGGACATGGGCTTAACAGGCTTAAGGGATTTCAGCAGAGCTCACTGGCAGGTCTGGCTTGTGGGTGACCTTGGTGTTGCTGGATACATGAGGAACAGGAGAGAGGAAAAGGATACACTTCTTAGTTTTTCTTGCACTGTGAAAACAATGTGTAGTGAAAGAGTATGCCACAAAAATCCTGTCCAGATGCTGAACCTCTTTAAGATAAATTGTACAAAAAATCCTGTTCCCAAAAAAGTAGTAAATGCAGTGAAATACTTATTGTGGAGTTTGTTGAATCTCTTGTGTGTCTTTACCTATGTGGTCAAATGCTAGTGAATATTTTCCACCATATTTTGATTTACTTCTTTCATTTATAGGCCTATAGCTAGCTAAAGCAGGACTGTGTCCCTGCATTACCTTCTGTCACTTACGTTCTGTCAGGCCTAGAAAAATGTCAGTAATACATGTATATTTATTTATATGTATATGTATGTATATGTATGTATATCTGAAATTGTATGTATTATATATATATACACATATGTATATACATAGCATATGTATTTGTTAAGTGAGAGTCTGACAGCATGTAGTTTGAGAGACAGTTTAAATTGAACTAGTGTATCATGTGGGGTTTTTTTTATCTCTCCATGCTACAGATGTTGGACCTATGCTTGGAACCAGAGTTCAGGAACAGCTGGGAAAAGAAGTGCGTCCTGCACTCGATGCAGCTCTGACCATGGCAGGAGGTAAAGATGTACATGTTGTTTTATAATGTTCTGTTGCCATGGTAAAACAGGCACAGCATGGGATAGCTTTATGCAGAACCATGAGTCAACCATTTTTCTACATGCCTTGATGTCTCTTTTAAACTGAGGATTTCAGACATCTTAAGATTTACAAATACATTTGAAAACTAAATCAAAATTTGCGTGCTATTGTTGATACTTAGTTTTGGCAGTCATTGAAGAGAGATGAAATCTGAATTTCCTGCTCCAGGCTGCTGTCCCTTTCTGTGAATATAAAGGAGACTAGGAAAACTCTCCTTTTGAGCTGCATAATTATTATAGCCATAACTATTTGCAGATTAGTCTTCAACAGGTCAGCAATTTTTTCCTGTACACTGCCAGGATTATTATGAGAGTGTTAACCAGCATTTCTTCATTATATTTTTGAGTTTGGCATTGCTCGTTCTTAGCTCTCTCTCCCTTTAGAGAAGATATTCTTTTATAATTTTTCCATTCAAGGCTTCTGTTTTCAGGAATCAGATGCAGTTTACAGAGCAAAGGGAAGGCACCCATGAACTTGAGTCGCTTTGGTTTTGTTTTTTTCTTTTCACCCATGAATTCTTTCTCATTCACTTGTCATCGTTCTCCTTTTTTTTTTTTTTTTTTTTTGCTTTATTTCTCTTATTTTTCTTGAAGTCAAAGTGGAAAGGGCTATCAAAGGTAAAAACCATGATAAAACCTTGTGTGGTGTGAAGTGCACTTTATTTTTGTAACTTTGTGTATTTTTAGTTGTGTCTGTGTGGTTGTGTACTAAACAGTGTTCAGTGTTTGGGTTTCTTTTCATTTCCTTTTGTTTGTTTGGTGTGATTGGGATGGAATCTAAAGCCAGACAGTGTGGAACATTCATTAATGCTTGGCTGATGCAACATGATCTCCTTAGCTTTTATCTTGCAGCTATATGATTTGTGAGTTGGATTATAAGCAAAATACTGAAAATACAATTTGATGGATATGGGCTTTTAGTTTCTGCTGACCAAGCGTTAAAGTTCTTTACTGAAACCACTGAGGAAGGAGAGGTGGGGAAAGGGTAGAAAAATGAGAAGTGGATGAAATCTCAATAAAAGTAACCTGAGCACATTAATTTCTTTGCAGGAAAGCATAAGTGATGTATTTTTATGTACAATAACTACATACTCTGTGCTAGAGGTTTTTTCTGGGAAGGAGGCAGTAATTAAATCAGTATTGTATCATTTATGCATGTGTACTTTCTCTTCATATCTGTGTCTATGGGCTGCTTTCTAACAAAAGTGTTTTTTTAAAAATTTCACATTCCTGCAGCCATCAGAGAAACGAAGGAAGCACTGGAAAATGTGAGTGTCTCTGTAGAGGTTTTGCAGGAGGGAACAGAGAGACTTCATGCAAACTTGTCGGATGTTAAAATGCACCTGAGCAACACTCTCAATGACTCCGCCTGCAACGCGGCTCAGGCTGCCTCAACCTGCAATATCATCAGGAATTCATTAAGTCAGCTGGACATCAATGCCAATTTTAGTGGGGTAAGATCTTTTAATAATATTTTTCAGACTCTTACATTGTGATTGCCTTGAATAAGCCCAATAGTATTTCTGCAACTCAGTGGCTTGGTGTGTGCTGTCACTTGTGAGATAAGTGACTTTTTCTGTGTTTTTGGGTAATTCCGGTCACTGTTTTCATCTTCTGTGTAGAAAAGGATAAAATGTATGTGAAGCAGCTGTATTCAAGTGCTGCTCTGGGCAGTGAAATCACCTGCCCTTCCAAAAATGCTGAGGGTTAAGCTTTACTTTTATACAGTAGAGGCTTCATGAGTGTTTTAGGAAGATTCTACTACAGATCACTCTAGTTTCTTTGCCCTCTGTCCTAACTTTGAAATATTTACTGAATTAGCAAAACTGCTACTTCTATGTGACTCAGGCATGTTCTTTCCTTCCTAGTTGCCGGGCGTGAGCTCACAGCTTGCAAAGGTCAATGATGTCCTTAAAATAGACCTTTCTAGTCTGGTTCAAAAGGTATGTTTCTTGACAGATTTTTAAACTGTTCATTAATAAATGTGTGTATCACTTGTTTCCCCTTGGTTTCTCAAGCAGAATTCTTCTGTTGCCACCTCAGTCTGCTTCATCTCTCATCATTTGGCCAAGGTTTAACACTTGAAAGTATTAATATAGTGCTTTGTATCTCCAGAACACTGCAAATCTAAAATGTATTGCAAGTCATCTGCTTGAAAGAACAGTCCTTAAAAAATGAAAAGACAGAAATGTGAATCCAGTAGCATGCTCTCTACTTTTTGGTTCAAACTAAAGAAATAGAAAAATCCGTGGTCTCCTAATCAGTTTTATTGTATTCCAGCTATTTTGAAATATTTATTTCAAATTCTTTATGTGCAAATTTAACATTAAATCTGGTGCAATGGACTGAGTGTAATTGCTATTAGTATTTTTGCAAGACTTTCCAAAAAGCACTATGTCTTTCACCTAGAAAAAGAATAGCTTAGTTTGAGCAGTTGAAAAATCTAGGAATGTGAAAATGTGTGCTGGGAATAGAAGACACTTTCTGAAACCAAAGGCTGTGTGTAGGGGTTGAGACCCCCTCCTGCTTCTGAAGGGATCAGGCTTGCAGGGAGTCAGGCTTCAATCATGCACTGCAAAGGTTTCTCCTTTCTGTCTGAATGAGCTCCTGAGCTTGTTCCCCATGACATGGAGCCCTTCTTTCCCCTTCCCACTGAAGAAGGCAGTGCAGTGTCTTCAGAGGCAGTTGGATTTCATGGTTTGTAACATGCATTTCATGTTTGAAAGGCACAGACTTGCAAACAGGAGGTGTTAGGCTGGCACACAGTAACTCCTTTCACTTAGTGAATCTTTGTGTGTGTGTCCTGGCTTTCAGATGAGATAGATCTGACAGGCAGCAAAGTTTGAGATAATTGTGAGATTCATGTGTATTTAAATATAGATTTTTTTTTTTCTCCAAGGAGTATTCTAGAGACCAAACTGAACCTGAAATATGCTTAGAGTTCCTATTTTGCTTTCACCTTTTTAATATACAGTGATAAAAGCGTATTTTTCTTAGTATTACCGTATACATTTAGTATGTGTGTACTTTTGATCCTTGAATAAAAGGAAAAAAAAGGGCAAACAATTTGCAATGAGAAACATGCCATCATTTTTCCACCTGTTATTCTTAGGGTTATGCAGCATTTAATGATACTCCAGACTTGGTGGTGAATCAAACCAGGAACATTTTATCGGGTGAGGACAAACTGTCTTTGCACATTGATTGTTTAATGTTTTTGTTTTCTTTTATTGGTAATATATTTTCCTGGCTAAATATCATTAAAAATGGAAATGTAAAACTTAACTTTTTTTGAAAATTTGGTGCCAGAGGAAAAAAGCATAGAAAGCAACTGTGTCTTGATGAGGACCCTAAATTAAGTCTAAAAATAGATCATATGGTATTTTATGGAATTTTATGTGTTAGGCTTTTTACTGCTCAAATAATGAGAAATCTTGTGATCCTCACTTCACACTGATGCTTTATTTGGTTGAAAAACTAATTTTTTCTTGACCCATGTGTTTGTGACATATCTAGGAGTGTGATGTTAGAAAAAGTGAGCCCCCCTGCTGCTGTATTTAAATGTGGTAGATGGCAAAAGGAAAGTCAAAATACGCCTTAAGGATAACTTAAATGGCTGTCTCAGTTGTTTTGTTACTTGGGCTTTACACTTTTTGCTCTTTGACTGTACCTGTGTGGTAGTATAGCATATGTATACTAATCTGTTTTAATTTTTGTTCTTGCATTATGGACCTGTTCTGCATTATATATAAGCAGCTGTTCCTTGTAAGTTTTTCGGGTTTGTTTTTTTTTCTTCCCCTCCTGGGCAAAGTAAAGCACAGTATAGATATAAGCATAGTGTGCTGTGTACTTGCCTGTAATGAGCCAGTTTTCTAAAACTCATATTATGCTTTTCATTAGGAAATCTAGAGCAGATTTACTAATTTTCCATATCTGAGATGTGTAAACACAGACAAAACATCTTAATTTGTCTATTTATAAATTGTTTGGGCTTTGTTTGTATAAAATCTGAGTTTGATTTACAAAAGCAAATAAAATAAATAGGTTTACTAGAAAAAAATGCATTTATCTGTAAACTTCTAAAACAACTGTGATTTGTTACCTGGTTGAATTTGAGGAGTAATCATCAAAATACACAAAAACTTGTCCAGTTGGTTTTTTTTGAGAAAGAAGTGTTACCTACTACCAAATTACAACCTGTAGTTAGACATCCTGCTCTTTCAAGTATGTTTCCAGTTGAAAGAAGGGAAGGCTATAGAGAAACTGCATTTTACACATAGATAATATGTATAATAAGTGAATTGTGTCTTTGTATATCTAAATAATGTCTATGTAAACTGTAAGTAGAGGGTAGCATATTTGGTCATAATCTGAGGGAAAAATGGCTTACTGGATTGTTACCTCAGGAGTGTTGCTAACTAATTGGAATGAGTTCATTAAAGTAATCTCTTTTAATAAGACTGAAAATAACTAGTATAGATTCTCAATATAGGCAGTCCAATTTCTTTCAGTGTTGTATTCCCAAGGCATGGAGTTTAAATAGATTTTGTTCTTCTCCTTTGTAAACTTAGTGGCTAATTGTCTTGCTCAGTGTTGCCATTTGCAGTATTGCATGAAAAGCAAGATTTAAGTTGGCTAGATAAAAAGTGACACGTTCATTATAATGAGAGGAAAGAGGAAGAACTCTGGCTCAGCATCTACATCTTTCATCGTTAAACTGAATGCTAAAAACAAAGTGTGCATTTTGAAATGCCATTGTGCTACTTCAAAGCTTGATGCTTTTGTTGCCTGCTTGTGTCTTCCTCACACTTGTCTTCATGGCTTGCTTGTTACATGTGGCAAATGGCTTAATAGCATTTTATAATGCATACCTGGAATGTAAATTTCCTCTGTGGAACTGTAACAGTGAAATATGTTTGTTCTTTTAGATATCAAAAGTGTGCTGGAATCCATTGGTTCAAATATCACTACCTTCACACAAACGCTCCCTGTTCAGAAGATTTTAGCAGATTTGATGGTGTATCTTACACAGAGCGAGGCATACGTTCAAGATTATTTTCCAGTAGTGGAGCAGTACGATTTCTACAGGTATGCACAAGAAATAAGGCAGGACTGAAGCACTACCTGTTGTTAATACTTTGTAATATTTTAATGTTCTGTGAAGGCAAGTAAACTATTAATGATGAACACAGTGAAAGAAAGATGCTATAAAGCAGTTGTTTGGTACTGGGATTTTGGCAAAAGCCAAAAACACAGCTAGTCAGTAACTGGGTGCTATTTCATCACAGAGCAAAGGCAGTTTCTACTCTGTAGACCTTCAGGTCTTTTTCAGGAAGGATAGATACAGGTAGATGTCAAAGATGTAATACCCAAAGGAACTGATTGTTCCATAATGCCAGGGTGATCTTTTATCTAGGTCTTGTTTTCAGTGGTAAATCGTGAGGGCATAGGACCAGAGAGACCTTGAAGCCACTCTGTTCTTACTGCATCGTTTGTACTGCAGAGGAGGAGCAGCAGGGATTTTGCTTCACGCCGTGTAAATCTTTGTGCACCAGTGCTTGCCCCTGCTGCTGTAGTGCTTGTCCTTGTGGTTGATTGTACCTTGAGAAAAACATACTCTTTGAGACTCTTGTCACTCTTATGGTTGAGTAACCTCATATTTTGAAGTATAAAGCTTTTCATTTCATACCATCTATCTTTGTCCAGATTTAGTAGTTTCTGTCCTCAAGCCCATCAAATTCTCCCTACATTTTGATGCCTCAGTTGATTTTATAACCAATATTTGCTTCTGTATTTGTGCCATAATCAGTTTCACTGCTACAGAATATGTGTTGCTAGCTTTAATGCAGTGATAAATAAAAGTGAACAGAAGATTGAACTTCTAGAACCTTGCTTAGAATCTTGCCTCTAGTCCATTTCTTATCTGACAGTTTATGTGGTGAGCCTTAATTTGACAAATTTATTGATATTTTCTTTGAAGCTCATATTGCATTTAATCAAATAAATATATTGTTTTAATCTGCTGCAGGAGAACATATCTCGTCTACGTGGCACTAAATGTCTGGTTTTGTCAAACCTAACCTAACAGTCCTTCAGATACAATTGAAACCAATAAGCCTGTAGTTCTTCAAATTACTTTCTATCTATTCCTTTCTTAAGTACAGGTTCATTATTTGTAGTTCTTAATAAGTATCCTTTTATAAATATGCCTGTCAGCATTCATGTTTTTCTTTTTACTGGCTATGCATATTTGTTACAATATTTCTTTTACAGATTTTTCTCTACAAAAGTACAGGGAGGAGAAAAGGGAACATAAGAAATAAAAGCTGGAAGAAATGACAACAAAAGGGAAAAAGAAGTGCAGAGGGAGTTGGGAGAGGATGAAAGGATAGATATGTAATGTGTGAATAAATGGATATGCTCCAACTACCTGGGCAAATAGAACTGTTATGTGATGTAATTAATAAAAATGAAAGTTCGTTTCTTCTCCAAGATTTTTCTACTGATCAAGTTCCATTAGCTGTTCCATAGATTGAAAGCAGTCCAGCACAGACACATAAAGCCTAGGTTTTTACAGCCTTAAATATAATTATTTATAATTACAAGCCTCGCATAGTGTGCAAAATGTTAGTAAGCCTCACAGTAAGAGCAATTATGTACTTCATGACCAATGGCCAGTCCACATTCATAAATTTCTCCATTGATTCTTGAATAAATTACTGTTTGAACATCTGCTTCCTCTGAGTAATTGTTTGCTCCACTTGGAGCTCTTTGATGCTTCAGCACAGTCCCACCTGCAGTACCTGGGGTTGGGAACACCTTGTTCCTGTGGTGTTTGTTCCCCAGCCCTTCAGTAGCAGCTGGCTGCAATCCAACAGTGACTGTGTGCTGGCCCAAAATACATGCTAGTGTAGCAAATACTTTTATCTTTGCTGACACTTGTTGCTCAAACAGAACCATGAGTGGGACATTCATGAATATAGTATTGCATGATGTCTCCTGAAGGTCTCCAGCATGTTCTTCGTGTGAAAATAACCAAGAGCTTTATCTTCTTTTCCTCAGATGGCTGGGTTGTCTCATTCTGTGCTGCATGGTGGTCCTGATTCTGGTCTTTTACTATCTTGGATTGCTGTGTGGCACCTGTGGTTATGATAAACATGCTTCTCCAACAACCAGAGGCTGTATCTCCAACACTGGAGGAAATTTCCTTATGGCGTAAGTTTCACGTACTGGTGGAAAGGGAAATAAATGTACCTGTAGAAGGTTGATTTGGTTGAGTTTTTGAAGGACATAGATATGAAAAGTATTTGGTTTGTTACCTAGGTATATCTGCTGAGAAAAAATAGAAATAAATATTGATTTCACATACTTACACTGAGGGACTTGGGGATTTGGGGTTCTTTCTTTGAGGATCACAGCTGAAGGATAAAACCTCTGAATCTACCATTATAAGGCAGGTGCTGTGGCTAATGAATTTCTGTGCAAGCTCTTTTGAAACTGCAAAAACTGGGGAGAGATAATAGAATGTATTAGGGGAAATTCATAACTTTTTAGTAGACTTGAATACTTGCTCAAAATTAAAAAGCCATGCAAGGAGACAAGAAACACTTGACTTTCTGAGAGTATTTCTGGATGTTTGGGGTTGAAAAGTACCTAGTAGTGGTTTAATGTCATTTTTGCTGGGTGCAGGAAGAGATTGCATCTGAAAGTCTAAAACTTTTTTGAGAGCACAAGGCTAGAGAGTTGAATTTTAAAAAGAAATTTTTATGGTTGTGTGGCCTTTAAATGTAATTCTTAAAACAGTTTGCATGCCCAATGCTGATGTGAGGTTTCAAATGCATTTTAGCTGAAGACTTTACAGAGCTGAAGTATTTAAGATGCTTCAGAGGGCAAGAACTTATTTGGAAAACAGAACTATTTCAACTATAAATGTTTTCATATCTCTGTAGTAGCTGCTAGCTGTTGGTTTCACTGTTGCCCCAAGTATATATGTATATACACTATGTTCTTATAAAGCAAAAACTTACTCAACTTACCTCTTTTTCAGTGGTGTTGGATTCAGTTTTATTTTTTCCTGGGTGCTGATGGTTGTAGTGGTGCTCACTTTTGTCACAGGTGGAAATGTAGAAAAATTGGTGTGTGAGCCCTTTGAAGATAAAAATTTATTCAAGGTAAGATTATTCATGTTGTTAAACAATAGAATCCCCATGAGCCCCAGTCATCTTGTCAATTCTGTATGGCATATTATTTTTATAGGACATGGCAAGTGAGTTTGGATCTGGTTTTACTTTCTTCTTACAAACCAAATAGAGACATTCATCCTTTCTTGGTTTAATTTGCTTTGCAGTGTTAATACTGCATGCCTGTCTTCCTTTGGAGACAGATTTTCCTGATTCACTTGTTCCTTGGTGATGGGGAGCTTTAATATTCTTTCTGCACCAGAGAGTTTGAATTCACTGTTTTGCTTGTATTTTCATTAGTGGGTGATAAGCTTAGATGTGGTTATGTGTCAACAGTGTCAAAAGACCACATATGAATAAATACATAAAGGAACTTGGAATTACAGTAACATTACTGAATTTTGTCTTCTAGATTTTGGATACACCTTACTTACTAAATCAGCACTGGAAAAACTATCTTGCTGGCATCATCTTTAAAAATCCGAATGTTAACTTGACTTTTGAAAAAGTGTACAGGTATTAGAGTTATGATTAAGATTTAATTCCGTTCATATTTAACTCTTCTTTATTTCATTCAATTAATACATACTGATTTTGTGGTATTTTCTGTGCTTTGTGTTTCAGGCACATCCAAAAATCACACATGTTCCAGAAGAAATTTTGATTTTCTAGCTATTCACAAGCAAAAGCAATTTGTTCCTTTGTATGAGTTATTAGAGATAGTCAGTATAATACTGTATGGAAATAATAGTCAAGCTATTTGATAAAATACTTTGCATTTTTCGGAAGCTATTAAAACTGTTAATCACTTCTTTTATTGACTGAGCTTCAAAAAATATAGTAAATATTTTTTTTCTAAAGGACTGGTTTTTTTAGAATAAGAAAACATTGTTAATCATTCTGTTAATACTTGGTCCTCAAGGTGGTTTTTAGGCTGATCTCTGTATTTGTATTTTTTCAGTGATTGCAAGGAAAACAAAGGAATTTATACTTCCCTTCACCTAGAACACCTGTTTAATATCAATGAGTTTTTAAATATTAGTATGGTAAGTAAAGAAACTATGAGTGAGTGCATGATTCTGAAGGATGTTGGCTCTTCAAACATCATATAGCATATCTGGGTTTTATGAGATTTTGGTTTTAATACACAAAACATCCTACAGGGAGGCAAGAGCTGTCCAAGCTAATCTGAAAGAAAGAATTCTACTTACAAATAAGATGATTTTACCAGTCTCAGTGGGCCGTGGAAAATTTTCTGATGTGCTTTTTTTTATGTATTGATAATAATGTTTGCTTTAACTGTGAAACTTGTGTGGAAGGTTGACGTCTATCTTCCAAAGGCTGCTTATGGTGTTCAGTGACAGTCTTATTTTTATATAAACACCTGGCTTGGTGTGTTCTCCTTTGATTCCAGTCAGATTTCCGTTGATCTAGGATATGATATACCTTGGGTCTAAGAATTATTCTGGTTTTGGTTGGAAATAGTTGGGATAAAATAGTCTTTTCAGTGAAGCTGTAATGATACATGGCTGCACTGTCATTACAGGACTGTACTAATTTGGAAGTTGCTTGTAATACCTGTCTTCATTACAGCAGCCCCTTGGGGATACATATTCCATTCTGCCAGGCACTGTACCCACCTAGTAGGTACAGTCCTTGCCCCAGATAAGATACGATGAAAGTGAGCAAGGAAGATTCACTAAGAGGGAAAATTACTTTGAGTTTCCACAATGGACTGATGGAGGAGGCTGCAAAAAAGTCAGATTTTCAGATTCTTCTGCTATAGCTCTGCAGCCACTGCAGGTAACATAGTTTGGGTGCAGTGCAGAAAGAGTTCAGGTAACAATAACCAAGTCATCTGTAGTCACCACTAAAGGTATTTAGAGGAGTCTCATCCAGTCCTTTGGCAGAGAGTGTCTGTCCTGGCCACAACTGAGGTACTGACTTCTCTAGGTTTCCTTACTTAGGGCCAGGGGTAGAACTTAACATTCTTAAAGGATAACATTTCCTGGAGTTAAAACAGAATGGAAGGCAAGTAATCCATTGGTATGAAAGAGACAAAGGCAGGTTAGAACATGGCATGGCTAGTTACTGTGGATTCAGGAGGGAAGGGAAGAACATTACCACCAACATTACCTGGTGGATCCTGGTGAACTTGATTGAATTACACTGATGTGAGCAAAAATCGATGTGTGCTTCTTCATGGAAATGAGGAGTCAGCAAAAGCAAGGTGCTTTGGGCAGGGGCTATAGCAGAGTATGTGCTGGTGACAAACTACTTTTGTACTTTCTTTTGTTTCTCTCCCAGTATACAGAAGATGTAGCACTTAAAATTGAACACATTCAGATAAACCTCAGTGAAATCATTCTGCTGGATGAAATTGGGAAGGAGAATCTTCTGAATTTCAGCTCTTCAGGAATAGATGGGATAGACTTTTCAGCGTATTTGACAGAGGTGAGACTGTAGTCAATTAGACACATGACTGGGAGAAAAATATAAAATGTTTGTTTAACAATGGGCAAAACAGCAAAATCTGCTTTTGTGTGAAACATGTTTTGGAGCATCATAAAAGCTGGGAGAAAAGCAATTCAGAAGTTAAGGTCAATAAATAAAAAAATAAAGAATAGACAGAGTAGGTGGTGTAGTCAAGTGCAAACTGTCTGTAAATGCAATAATAACATAGTCCTTTTCTTACTGCTCACATCTTGTTTCAGATCAATAAAAGTGTTACCAAGGTTGATCTTCTCTCATTTGCTAATGATTTAGAAGCAAGAGCAGACCAGCTGGTAAGTTCAATTCAGCAGTATAATAACACATAAAATATATCATTTACGTACCATATAAGTATAAATACATGGCAAGGTAGACTTTATATGGGAGAATTTTTATACTTCAAACATTTACATACATGGTGCAATGTCATGTAAGGAAAAACATTGAAGAACAATGTTGCATATGAATTATATTTTAAATGTTGCTAGTTATTGATTTTTGTATGCTCTTGTACATTTTCTGCCTTGAGAAATAAGGGGAATGCTCTATTTCAGTATTTCCTGTTATGGCCTTTACATTTAAGGGTGCCAGTTGGAAGAAAAATTGGTTAGATCATGATGGAAAAGATTATTTGAATTAATTTTTTTCAGTTAGTGAGCAGAAGATTTTGCGATGAGCAACAAAATTAATACTGTAAGGACTTTAATGAGAACTGGAGCTCCATTGTGGAGGGAGAATGCACAAAAGAAACTGTATCCTCTGAAGGGCTTTTTGAATGCAGGACAATAGTCAGAGAGTATTGCTACAACATTGCCCACAGATCCGCAAGTGGCACAGATTTGCGTTAACAGGCAGTGACTGTTCAGTTCATGTGTGTGTTATGCATGTCAGGGTCAGTTCATACTCACTTTTCAGAATGAGGGTCATGGTTTGGACTCTGGCCCAAGACAGGTTCTTGCACTGCAGTGCAAGAGGAAGAGTTACTTTGCACATGTGCTACAATTGCTTGGATCGCTGAGGGACACAGCAGAGTGAGACCACATTGTTTGGAATTTATCAGATACCCGTTCCTCCTCAACAGGAGGGCACCAGGGGAGGTTCCCAATGTGTTTGCTCCACCGCTTGCATAATTTGATCATACTTGTTGCTGGGATTTTTTGCTTGGTTTAGGGGTTCTTCCTGCCACATGTGCTGTACTCATGTCAAGGTTAGACAGCTCGTGGGTTTAAGTGAGAGCTGGGGTTCTTCAAACATAGTTCCATAAAAGAAAGTGTATTGTGCTGGTAGGTTGCTTTCACTGTTTTTTGTAGAAGAACCTTCATGAAGCATCAGAATTGAGAATAGATCAGACAGAGTAATTTCTTCATATAAAAGACAAATAACTGTGTAAATAAATAAATGTGTTCACTGTTACAGTGTATGTTTTTATTTCTTCCTTGTGATGCTATGTAGTGTAATCTAGGAAATGTCTTAAAAAAGGAGGCCCAAAACCCCAATAATATATTAAAAATGTTAGATTGTTAAAAGGTTTCCAAGGATATTTTATAGTCTCACTTTTTTATTAATGATAACTCTTAGAACCATCAATTAAAAAATAAACAAAAAACTTACAGAATTAATTAATTTTGAGTGTCTAGTTTGCATCTTTTGACACCGTACATAAAATTGAACATAGCTTTTTAGACTGGACAGAGCAAATGAAATAAAACTTGGATCAAACCAAAAGGTCAGGGTATGGATGAGGGAGCAATACCACCAATATGTGGTGTTAGATAAGTGAATTCACCTTGTCAGTACAGGAGATGAAGCATCCTGAAACTGCTCAGTGACCCAGCTGTGTGCTTACATGAACACTTCACAGGAAGCAAACACATCTCTGAGCACTGAGGTCTGCCATTATTGCACATCCAAAATGGAGTTAGCAGTGTGCATTCAGTGTGTATGCAGGGACCCAAGTGGTTTTGCCACCAAAAGGAAAGGGAAAATAAATTTATATCTGAGAGGAAAACCAAATTTGATAGGATTTGGCAACAGGCATGAGCTCCAGACAGGCATTTGGACTTGAATCCGAGCAGAATATCTTCTGACTGAAAGGTGAGAGCCACAAAAATAGAAAATATCCTTCACTGTTGCATTTCCAAGTGACTGGCTGAAAATACTTAAAATTCTGTGCCCCTTCAAAAGGAGAGGGTGCCTCAGGGTGATGTCCACATTTCCGAAACAAAACCAAGTACCAATGACTGGGAGATGCTTGTCCCAGCTGGGGTGCAGTGCTACAGGGTTCTTGCAGTGAAGTTTGGCTTGTGGCAAGTGTGAGGGGAATGTGCTCACTCTTCTGTATTTGAAATGACTTAGTGCACAATGTGAAAATTCTCTTCAGTTAAATCTGTCCTGATAAGTCAGAAAAGCAGGGTAATATGTCTGGTTAAATTGCTGAGGTTTGAATTATTAATACAGTGATTTTTTTCCCCTCCTTGTGTTGAGGAGTTCAGGTTGCCGTATCCCATTTTTAGCATGAGCTGTTCTGGAGTGGATGTGTAACTTTCATTGTTTTTTACTTTGTTGGAAAGCTTTGAGGTTACTGAACAATGCTGCATAATTGCATTTTTCACAGCCAAAAGGAGCACTGGAAAATGCCTTAAAAGGACACGCAAACAACATTCGAATGATTCATAACCAGCAAGTCGTTCCACTGGAGCAAGCTATGGTAAAACATGAAAGCAATACTGAAATGTGCTTGTAGAAAATACCAATCTCTAAATCTCTTAAAGAGGTTGGAAAGCTGAACTTCTGTAAGCACAGATTGTGTCAATGAAGAGTAATCTGGCTAAAATACCTGTTTAATAAATAGTTGCCTACTTAAAATGCTACTGTTTTATACTGCTGTCTAAAATAATGGTCTTTTTCTTCCCCATTTTTTCTATAGCTATTTGCAATTATATATGAGTAGAAGAGGAAGCAGGGAAGAACTTTACAAAACTCTAACCCTAAAACCCCCTAAATTGCTCATTCCTTTTTTGCTTGTCATTGGTCTTCAGTAATGAAAGCCATTATCACTTTGACACTTTATTTCTTGGGGTTAGCAGTCACTTAACAGTATTGGAATTGGAAACTCCTCAGAGTAGTATGTAGAGCCAAAGTCTTCTGTTGATGCTATGAAAGATGCAAAAGAACTGCTTCTGCCTGATTGTGACACAGACTTGTGTAGTATCAAGCTGTGAGTCTCCTACATGTTAGGTGTTGCTTTTTCCTCTACACAACATGAAGGCGTGTAGTTTTCCTAGCATCTGATATAGTGTGTCTGCCCCATTTAAAGAAAAATACATCATCTTCTGGTCCACTCTGATTCTATGCTGTTCTTTCCTAATTAACTCCTAATTATTCTCATCTCTTTTTTCTTTTACAAAACTGACTGTCAAGAAATATGTTAAAGCTAGGGTAAGTGCTTTTTCCCTTCAGAAATTGCACAGTATAGAATTCTCTGAACACTTGGGTCTGAGTTTAACTGTGCTGTCTTCCATCCAGCTAAATCTTACTTACTTTGTTGCATCTAACTTTATTTAAATCAGTGCTGTTGGTGAAGTACTGATTCAGTGATTAAACCCACAGTGTATTAATTTTAATGCAGCTGTTGTTACTATTGTATATAATGTGATATGTATTATTAATAACAAAATAACCTCCAGAAGATCAAAGCATAAGTTTAAAACAGGTGGGCTCTTACCTGTAGTAATGACTTGAAACTTTTTTCCTCCCCTCCTTTCCAATAGAGCACTTTAAATCAGAGCATTAGGTTACTGAAGAGGACATCATCTGAACTTATGGTAAGCTTTTCTTTCTGGCAACAGGAACATTTTGTGTTTTAAATCCTTCCACCACATATGCAGGGCATATATTTTCAGTAGGGTTTTCTTCTATTTCTAGCTGTTGTATTATTGCAAGAGATTGTAACGCATTGTGATAGTAACAAGGATTTAGATCTCTCTTCTGCATAAAAAGAAAAATTAAAAAAAAGAACATTTGGAGTGTTTTTGGGAGTATGAATTCAGTAAACTGAATTGTCAGGTGATAAAATAGGCTTCACTACCAGTCTATATAGTGTGTTATTCTTTTTCCTCAGAATGTAGGGGTTTTTTTTCTAGAATCCTTGAATGCAAAGCTTGGGGGGAGCAACCACGAAACACAATGCAAAAGTACAACTGACAAAAGAGAGCTTTGTGATTCACATCCTTAACCACCTTTTGTTCCATGCCCAGCTCCCACTGGGGTCTGTTTCTTTAGGCTGTACTCATTACATTCCTGCTTCTGCACCATCAGCCTTGCTCTGAGATCCTGGATCTGTATAGAGGCTTTTCCAGGGCAGCCCATGTTTCCCCTCTAAGTAGTGCCTGCACCACAGTGAGACCAGCTGGCTTCACTTTGCCAGAGAGTGAGCAACAGGATGGTTTCCTTCCTGGAAGCAAAGCTTGCTGCTGCCACCAGCCTGTCTTGGCTCTGGTAGCAAGAATCCAGCCACACCATAGTCAGAGTCTCTACAGGTTTATGGGCCATACCTACCTTAATGCTTTCCATTACAATTTTCACTCATCCACAGCAGCAGAGCAACTAGGTATTTGTTAGAATCTGTGATTTGAAACTGGGTGAGGAGGGAAGAAGCCCTGACTTAGGTGTTGATAAGAAAGGGATGATGTTTGACTCTAAAGTATATTTAAGAAACATCTCTACATTTTCAAGTTCTGTGTACACTATCCTTTGTGTGTGTTCTGTGAGAGAATTTATGGGGTTGTGCATATATTCAAAAAACATCTTAGTCCTTGAGGATATTGTTTAGGGGCTTATTCTGGCTGTACAGAATCCTGCTTCAGTCATCAAGAGTTGTTGTGATAGTATACGGCCCACTGTTCTCTTCCTGTGCACTATGTGTGTCTCTAATGTATATATAGACATTGATTTAAGTATTTCTACACTTCAGGAAAGGAAAGAGAAGAGAAGGTAAAACCAATCCTAGTATATAAATTAGTTATGTAGGTTCCAGGAAAAGATACCAGATTGTAACCCTGGATACATCCTTTTTCAGTCATCAGAGAATATTGAGATGATCATGAATCGTTAGGCAAGCTCATGTTCTATCTGGAACTGCATTTATGGTCAGGTTTTGACAAGACAGTGGTACTGGTTTATCAAGAGAATAGTTTCCTGGCATTGGCTGTAGAGCCATTGTAACAGCCTGAAGGGGATTTGTTTATATTAAACAACATCTCTTCCTCTCCAGGTTAAGGTGAAAAATGTCATTAGCGCTGTTAATGCTGCCCAGGATCTCATAAATAACAACGCTTCTCAAGTTATTGTCCAGGTAAGCTCTATTTGATCAAACTACATTAAATTATGACGTCACACAGATAGAGGTTAACTTACTTTTGTTCTCTTTTACTGGTCCTAGGAGACAAAAAAATACATGGATACCATAGTTGGTTACTTTGAGCAGTACACTGAGTGGGTCAAGGAGTCGGTAAGGTGCATTTACTTCGTTGAGAGAAGCTACATTCAAAAAAAATAAGAAAGCTAAACAGTAATAATAATAATGTTACTTTGATAGTGTGTTTTATAGTTTCAGGTTTTAATACATTTGTACTTACTGTGAGTGGAAAAATCAGTCTCCTGTAGTTTTGTTGTGTTTGCAGGATGAAAATGATGAGTTGTGTTGGTTGGAATGCAGTGCAAATTTAACAGTATCATTTTCAGGTCTAGCCTGAAATCTACCATTTGTGCTAATACTGCCCTGAACCTGACCCTGCATAGTTCAAATTGATATCATTAGCATCTTGTTTTATTTTTCTCTCTTGAGCTGCAGCCTTTGAGAAAGTAAGCTGGTGTTTAAAAGACTTTCAGTTGATAGCATATCCTACTGTTATTTATTTTGAATTTGGATAGGGTAAGACATAGCAATTTAGTAAACTATAACGGTAGGCAAGTTTAGAGATTCTTATTTTATTCTATTAGATACTTAAAACTGTAATTTTTAAATCTTTTTTTCAGATTGCCATGGAAGTAGCAGCGTGCAAGCCTATTGCCAATGTGATAGATACAGCAGTAGATATTTTTTTATGCAGCTATATAACTGATTCTGTGGTAAGAAACAATTTGTTACTCAGAACTGGGGCATCAGGGGGAAGATTCTTTTCAACATACATCTGCATTTAATTATTCTGGCTAGACTATTCTGTAGTAAGATAATAAAGCATCACATACAAAATTGTGCAAGGAAAACGTTCTGATCTGGATCAAGTCCAAAGACAAATCAGTGCTGGACTTTTTAGGTTTTCACTAAACTTAAGCTTCTGTTAACACGAATTCTCTAAAATTAACTGATTCTGAACCACCTTGAAATGGAACATGGAAAAGCATAAAGATCTGGAGCTTCATCTGTAACTGTAGCTAACTTACAGGGGTGAGGTGTGGGCAAGAAGTGAGTGGAAAATACCAAGGGAAAACTTTTCCAGGTATCTTTCATGAAATCCAGAAAACCTGAATGAGGTTTTGTCGCTAGACTTGTAGCAGACAGATGTCGATTAATTTCTATATGTTGGAGACATTGAGCGTGACTTGTAGCAGGATAGAAGGGCAATATTGGCTTTTTCATCTTCCCTGAAGAGCTTGGACAGAGGACAGCATGTATTCAAGTAAGACACCATGTGCCTGGAAAGTACCTAAAATGCCTCCTAACTATTATTTAGCTTTATGGCACTTTTAGCCAGATCCTAATCACACTACCAGTAATATATGTAATCAGTCAAAGCCAAAACAGTCTAACCTTGGTAATGCTTAACCATGAAATGTTTAATCTTGGTAATGCTTAACTGTGAAAACCTCCTAATCTATGTTGTACTCATTGATTAGCTCATACATTACAGAGCTTTTCTTCTCCTTTGTGGAGCCATTAACCATCTGGTGAGAGATGGACCATAATTTTCCTGATGGTAGAACTTAGCTGAGTCACTTGGAAGTCAAAATGCCTCCAGCCAATACAAATAAAATTTGAAAAATCATCATGTTAACATTGGGTGATAACTCAGTTCAACTGTATAATAATGAAATTAGTTACACAAACAGAGCTGCAGTTAGCAAGTTGTAAAGTGCCTTGAGAAAGTGCAGGAAACTCATATTTTGTCAGAACTGCAAGAACTAATTTCTACGGTGTTCTTCTGATAACAATGGTTAAAATATCAAACAAGGGTTCAGTACCTTACTGATTAGTTTTCTCCATGATTTTTTTTTTCTTGCTTTTGCTTTTGCTTCAGAACACCTTCTGGTTTGGTTTGGGAGGCTCTTCAATGTTTCTAATTCCTGCCATAATTTTTGCTGTAAAGCTCTCTAAATACTATCGTAGAATGGATACAGAGGATGTGTATGATGAGTAAGTATATATTCCAAAATAAGCTAAATGGCAAATGGATTAAAATGTTTTTTCTAGTGTTTCACATGAAGGCTCTGTAATCTTTCAACCTGTGCTGCCAGAGTAGAGCTGCATGTTCATGTGTAATGCTGCAGGTCTGGGTCAGTGCCTGCAAAGTGCTTCATGCAGGTGGCCTTTGGTAGCCTTGACTTGCCATGACTGCGGGTAGTGCTGGCTCTGACCTTGAGAATCTTGTGTCAGAATGAAGTCTTTAGAGCTTTTTGAGCAGCATTTATATAAATAAGTTCCAAACGTGCAAGTCATTAGTTTTGCTAAGTAACCTGTTATGGTGAATTCTGCCTGATTTGTAATCTCCTTGAATTAATTATTTATTTTCTTGCTGTCTTAGTTATTCCTAACCAGTCTTTCCTTTTTCAATTGCAGTTCCTCTGTCTCAGGGACTTGGCATTTTACTTTATGATAACTATTCTTACGTATTTTCCTGTCAGTTTTGGTTTTTAACTGTTTTCTTTTCTACTCTTTACTTTGCTCATTGTTCAGTTAGCCTGTGCACTGCATTTCTCACATTTCACTGTGGTTGTTTTTCATTGCACATTCACAAGTCAGTAGAGCAGAAACAGGCATGTACAGCTGAAATTACTCACTTATTAGTGTCTAGTTAATTACTCTTCCTTTTCTGCTTTTTAGTTTCGAAAATATACCCATGAAAACGTAAGACATTTTTGCTGATATTTATTATTTTATTAATGTGGGAGGGTTTATATTTTTAATGTAACTTGTTACTTCAAAAGAGGTAACATGTTCTGTTTCACCAGACTTGATAGATTATTTTAGAGTCTTCAACTCAACGAGAATAGAAATATAATTAATTGATTTTTGGAGAATATAAAAATACTACAAAATGTAAAATAATAATTATACCATAACTCTTGAATGTTACAAAGGAAAAGTTGTATTCTATTGTACAGACATAGTTTATCTTTGCATATAACACCATCATCCATGTCCGTGTCTTAGAAGCCATATTGTACATAGTGCATCATACAGGTAACGTGGTCTTTCTTGGTGTATTTGTTTTATTACAGTACGGAAAATGGTAATAATGGTTATCATAAAGAGCATTTATATGGTATACACAATCCTGTTTTTACAAGGTAAACCAAGTCTGAAACTGCATGCCTTCATGTGTCCTTACTTCAGCTTCTCTTTTAATCACATGTTCAATTTTCGTCATGCTTTGGAGTGGATCTCTTAATTCTCTGTTTGTTCTTTTGCATGATTATTCACTGTAGCAAATGATGTATGATGTATATTTCTCAAGTATTCTTTACATAACAGTGGATATAGTAGTAATTTCCTGCAACTTAACAAAGCAATTCATAAATTTGATCTTAAAAGCCATGTAATCAGGTATTTAGTCAGTACAGTGGGTGGGCCCAAATTAACAAACCTATTAAAATGCTCTGATGGCAGATGAAAGTGGTAGGATGGGAATGCGATTGTACTCCTGAGCAGTTTTATTTTTAAAATGGTGAGTAGAGATCTCTTGTGCAAAAGGCAAGTGATCCAGGTATGCAGAAAGCACAAACATGGAAAATGGGTGTTTGTGCATGGGTAGGACTAGAATGTAGCATCACAAAGCAAGAAGCTCAAGTTATGTTTAAAAAAAGGAGGATGTTGGGGTTCTTTTCTGCCTCTACAGCTTCTGTGCTGTAAAACATTAGATAGTTGTAAGACTCAGTTTCCAGGGGGATAATATTCTATGTCCCACAACCTCATTATTTGTTGCTTAAGGAAGGATTAAATTTATGACTGAAATTTGTAGCCTACCATGCCTTACCTTGCAACTTCATAACTGAATATATAGGTTGAGTATTTGTAGAGAAGATAGCACCATGCTTTAAATAACAGGTAAATACTGAGAGAGCTCAAAGTTTGGGTCTTGCCAGAGTTCATGGTTACATCTGATGATGATAATTATGATGATGAAGATGGTTATTATTCTAATTATTTAGAACTGTATTTTACAATAATTTTTTACTGACCAAATCTTCATTCCATATCTCCTTCTGAAGGAAGTCTTTATATAACGATGTTTTTAGTGATATTTATGATCACAGTTGTTGTGGTCTGTTCTGCAACTTAAGGATGCTTACTCTCCAAATTAAATGACAAGGAATTTAAGTCCAAAGTACTCTCCACTGGCATGTCTAAGGACTCTGACTTTTAAGGACTTCCAATATTTTACATAAGAAAAAACTGATCATTTCCCAGGCCTTAGAAGTCCTTTTCTGATCTCTGAATCTTTAATATGACTATTAATATTCTTGAAGTTCATAACATGTTTTCTTATGATATTTCTTTCAGTCATTGATAGATAGTTTAATTAAGCATTGCTGAACAACCTAAAAATTACTAGCATAAAATAATCTTTTACACAAAGATCCACTAGTTCAGTCCTGAGTTATTTTTGCTAAATTCTAAGCTACTCAAAATGGGCTTTCATGATAAAATTTAAAGATTCAGTTTGAAGCAGTGCTGTCTTCTGATGTGCTAACTGAGGTAATTTGAAAAACTGCTAATTATGGCATGCATGCTTTGAATTTCTCAGTATGACATTCCCATATGATTAAAATCTTGATTTTAATTTTCATTTCAGTATACTCTTTGCTTTTATGCTATCCTTGATTTTTCTCATTTCCTCCAAATTATTTTTGGAGATACTTTGAGAGATATGACTTTGAATAGATCTCTGTACACCTATACTTTTATCAGATTTAAAGAATCCCTTAGGGTTGGATTTGGGGGTTTTTTTTATCCTTCAAAATCCACTAGATAATTTTGCTGAAAAGAGATGCAAATGTTTTTATAGCACTAAGATATGTAAGTAGAAGTGAGAGCTATATGAGGTAAATGTGTCTCACACAGGTGTTTTTATATACATGTCAAAGACACAATAATCTCAAATGCAGCCACCATTTTTGTGGAAGCAAAATGTGAGGCTGGATTACATTCACAAAAGAGGGGTGTTGAATAGGCAATCCAAGTATTTATTTTTATCATGCAACAAAGATAACGTGAAAGGTTGGTGGAGAAAACCATGAATCTATTTCCTCTTGTTTGAAAAATGCTTGATTAAGTGAGTAAAAGATTGAGAATATCTTAGTCTTACGGAGCTTGTCTCACCTATGTTAGACACGGTATTTCTGTTCCATTTATGGGCAAAAGAAAATGACAGATTTGTTTTGTGTTTTTTTTTTTTTTTTCCTTGTGTAGCTCTGTGGAACAGTGGTAACACTTACTGGCAATGTTAAGGGGTAAGTAATAAGCTTAAGTCAATCCAAGATCTATTAGCACTTTACTATTTTTGGGAGGGCTGCTCTGATTTCTGCAACATGAGTATGCTGTAAGGTCTGAAAACAAAAAGAGTTACTTAGTCATATTGATGTTCATATGAAAATTTATCCCTTTGTTCTGTTTAAATTACATTAAAATTCAGTCTTTATAAAATATTTCCTGAGTTGTTTTTGTTATTCTTTCCAGGCTATATAAATGAGGCTCAAGACTCTTCTATGGGAGTACATCATTATTCTTCCAGGCATATTGGCATTTCCATTCATCTGACAAATCCTGAGCCACTTGTTTTATGTCAGCTGTACTGTAAATCCCTAATGTACTATTGAATGTTATGCCATAAACTACTGTACAGGATGTTTTGTGATCAGGGCACTGCCTCTCAAATACCACTGTTCAAGGCTTGAATTAAAATGGTTTTTTGGTTTTTTACTTTTTTACACTGGGCTTTCTACCTTACATCACAGTATATAAATTAGATTCACAGCCTTTGCCTAGCAATTCTCTGACAATTGTTCAAGTTCTTATCTTAAATTGTTGATTTGTGTTAAATACAGTACATATATGTTTACATAAAAATACATTTTGTATACAGAGACTTTTGTATATACATTTTTCTTAAAACTTCTAAGTGTTTAGTTAAGATTTTAATATTGTATAATACTCTTCACAAATGAATTTACCAGCATGATCAGTGTTGCTATTTGGTGCTCTTGAATGACTACATTGGACTAAATTTGAATTGTAATGGGGTCCACAGTGTCTCTTCGTGTGTCTGAGAAGCTCAGTTGCAGTTTTGTTTTCTCCCTCTTTTTTTTTTTTTTTCATTATTTAATATTAGTCCGTTTTGCTGTATAGATCTGAAAGGGACTTCTGGGAGAAGTTTGTTTTTCAGCTTTGGGTGGGAGGGTTGGGAGTGTGTGGGATGCATAACGTAGTGAAAAAGCTAAGCTTTCTAGAGTTCAGTAGTACTCAAAAAGAGCATGAGGGATGCCCTATGCTGGCGATTTTTAGAATGCTTTACATTCTCTGTCTTCCTTTTCTTCTATCACACCCACTTCTGTAATGTCCTTAATAGTATCACTGTGGCTCTTTTGGAGGCAGTGATAGTATTTTTGCTAAATAATATTAAACTGTGGTTTGCAATACTGAAATTCAAATCTGTTTAGCAATTGGAGTTAACATTTGTACCATTAGAGTTATTTCCTTGAATTTAGGCATATGGTTGAATTGCTGAATTAGTTAACAACAGAATTTATCAACAAGGCCAAAACTGTTACCAGTGTAAAACCTTCTACCAGGTGAAGTAGTCAATATATTGATCTAAAATAGTATCTCTTCCTCTAACAGTATTGTTGACTTTGTTTCAGACAGGGTTCCTTGTCTTTAAGTAGGGATAATCCTGTAAGTCATTAATATAATTTTAAAGAAATGCTGAAAAGTGATACCAGTCTTTAATCCAGAATAACCTTAAATTTTTCATTTTTATGTCATAAATGGAAACATTTCTAATTGACAGTATGTAGCATATGTGTATATGTAATGTTCAGAACTGCAGATTTTTAAAAGTTTCTATTTTTAATTTGAGAAAATGTTCCCAGTTCATTTAAATAAAAAAGAACTTGCTTAACTACCTTATGTTTGGTTCTTCCTTGTTTTGTTGCGCAGACATCTCTCAGAAGAGTTGCATGGATTTAAAATCTTATGAGAGTGAATTTCTTTACCCTGATGAAAAATATTTGCTGTATTTGACTTTTATTTTTGGAGCAGGAAGGACTGAAAGAACTTTGGCTCTGAGTGAGGGAGCTTCCAGCTTCCACCAAGGATGTGAATTATGCAAAGATGGTAGGATTCAATCTAATGAGCTGTGCAGGATATCCATATAACCAGTTTCTGTATGGCACTGACAGCAGAATTAAAGATTTGCTAGTTCTTGAGCCCCCACAGTTCACTGCTGGCATCCTGGCTTACCTTGTAAAAGGACAATTGTTTTCTACTGATGTGAGAGACCACAAGCTGTTTAATCTGAAGCACAGGCAGACAGGACTGAAATGTCATATGGGAGTGAGACAAACACCTGGTGGTAACATAGTAGCTGTAACACATAAATGTATTTGAGTCCAAGCTTTGGTATTTCTCCTTATCCTTGTAGTTTATTTGTTTTCATGATTAGACTCAAAAAACTTTGAGAACAAGAGAACTGAAACTGGTATAAATTAACTTTTAAGTTGTTGTGGACTCTTCAGCAATTATTACAGCTAGAGAGACAGATGTCTTTTAATTTCTAGTCTACGAATTCTCAGTGCTGTTGTGCATAACAAAATGTAAACAGTACATTTGTTTGTCAAATATTAGGAGGTATTTGAGTGCATGCAGTAGGGATTTGAAATCCTTGAAATTATGTGTGAGATGGGCAACAAGATTCTTCTGTCTGACTGGGTGAAGGGTGAGAAGACTCCCCAAAAAACTGACGAGTAAATTGTAAGTATTAAATAGGCTTGTGCCATTGTTGTCTTAAGCCCTGTCTGGGGCCACACCACTGTGCCTTGAAAGAGGCAGAAGGAACTAATAGAAAGAAGCTGGAGATGAGGTCTCTGCTAAAAACGTTATTAAAAGAGCCATAGAGAGGGAATGAAAAGAAAACAAGGTTGTTCTCTTTGTCAAATGGTATTTAGTCATGGGAAGCTTGATGGCACATTGACTGGAAGAACAAAGTTCAGGATACCCAGGATGGCTATTCAGGTGGCTGCATCTTCAAGCAAGCAGCTTTCAGGTTAGCTGGGCTGCCACAGCAGCAAGGGACTCTTGTCCTTCTTCTGTTAAAGAAGCTTTTGTTGTTGATGATGTTGTTCTGGTTTGCCATCTGTGTTAAAGGAATGTTTTTGCCTTGGTATTTTGTTCAGCACTACCTAGTGAGTGTCTAAATACACAAAATGCTGTTCTGTTCCATTATGTATGGCCAGTCTCAAACCCAGGGTTTGTAGCACCCCCCAGTTACTGAAGCACACCTAAACAATGCAATAACCCTTTCCAGGGGCTGCTCAGGTCAGGCTGGCTGTAGCATGTATGTCTTTGGAAGAAGTGCCTAGTGAGGGTCTTATTAGCCAGAAATACTGTGGCTTGCCACTGCAGGGGAGGGACTTTTCCTCATAACATTCTGAATTGCCAAGGGAGTTAGAGTGCTTTTTCCTTAGCTCTGTTTCTAGTTACTGCAGCAGAAACTGCTAGACAGGATTCTGCACCACAATATTTCTGTTCTTCTGCCTTTGTTTTATGGCATTTTTACAGCTCACTTGTTATGAATAGGAAAATTTGAAAAAGAAAAAATGTGATGAAGCACAAATATCTGTTTGACATGCTCTGTGGCCTGTTACCTGCTGCTGAGACCTGTGATAAGTTAATTCTGCTGTCTTGCTCTGTTGGCTGGAAGTGACATGTGGTGTGAAAATGATGATAAAACTTCCAAACATTTGGTGTATGGTTAGGCCTGTAATACCTTATTTCGCTCAAGCTTTATTTCTTATCTTGTTTACCTATTGCTTCCATGGCTCAAAGAATGTGCAATTGATTCTTCCAGGCATCCCTGCTGCATGTCACGTGCTGACACAAAGAAGTGCTAAAGTTCATCCTTACTGTGAAAATCCACAGAAAACCCATTCCACAAAGCAGCTTTTTTACCAGGACACTTAACACTACTCGGGCATTTATAATCATTCAGATGTAGCTGCAGAGATTACTTTGGCGCTTCTTTTTTTTTACTTTGATATGGTCTTACAAGCTCTAGCATGAAGATAGCAATGAAGCAGCTGGAGAATGGAAAGTATATGTTAAAAATCAAATATGACATGTTCATCCTGGATAGGAATGTGCTTTTCAGTTATACAACTATCGTTCTGTATTTAACTGCATTTACAAGACTTGTCTTGTGGCCTTCTTGGGAGTTCACACTCCCAAGGTTATTTGACACTCCCTCAGGCTATAAATTATGGGCACTTGCCTACTGGAGTGTGATTTATTATTTTTATAAAAAAGCCCAACCCTTACATCCCGTGCTTTGCTGGAAAGAATCTTCTTTGTGCACCAAGACTTTAAATTGTGAGCAGCCATTTACTTACTGCTTTCACTTCTTTGGATTGTGTTGTTCAAGGATCTTGGTCCACTCCTGTCACCATGAAGAGTTTTGCTCTCCTTTTCCTTGTTGTGATCTGTGGCACGGGAGGACTGGGACAGAAGCTGAAGCCAAAGAAAAGAAGCAATGGTGAAGAAATCAAATTTCGGACTAAAACCAAAGATGTTTGCACAATGACCATGAATGGCGATGATGAGGAGATGCAAGTTAGAATTGAATGCAAAAGCCAAGGCATGTCCTACTGGTGTGAATTCACTGGCAAGCCATCAGTCTGTCGTGCTTTCAGAAATAATCCAAAGATTTACTGGAATCAGATTGCCGCGGAACTCAGAAGGATCCCACATGCCTGCGAATCCATGGAAGTGTTGAAGACCACCATGTGCCAAAAGGCTCCCCCAGAGGCTCTCATGAGGCAAATAGCTGCTGGTGTGGAGCCAGAAGATCTAGCAAACCAGGAAGAATCAGTCCTGAGAGCTTCCATACCTGTGAGAGAAGCGGGGCAAAACTCTGACCCAACCCGACGTGGTCAAGGGTTTGAAAATGAAACAGAAGCAATGAAACTGGCACGGGAACACTGCTGGGAATCCCTGCATGGTGTCTGCTCCTACATTATTGGCATCTTTAGGGGTTAAGGATTTGCTTCAGGTAAAACTAATGTGGAGGCACAATAGAATATACCTAAGAGTAATTCTGGTGTACTTTCATTTTGATTTTGGGGGTCTCAGGGAGGTGCTAAGCTCACTTTGTAAAATCTAACATTACAAAGGCTTTTTTCTGGCTTTTGAGGGTCTCAGCAGCTTAAATTTCCAGTAATCTGTATTGGTTCAGGACTCCCTCACAGCCTTCTGTGAGGTCTTCAGTATGTACTGAGATGTTTGCCCTGTCTGTTGTTAATCCTATGGTATTTCACTTCTAACGGTTTGAATTGGGCTGATTTTTTGCCTTCTGTCACTCTTTCCCTCTTGTGCTGACTTCTGGATTTACACCAGGGAAGTAAGATAAATAACAAATGCATCAAATCCAGCCAAATGCATCAGTTAGAACAAACTGCATTCAGAGACTGAGGGAATAAAGCTTATTCATCAAAACCGCTGGTTAATAATTAAATATTTTAATTTTAAAATTCAGTTCATAAACCACTAACAGGAATGAGTAAACCCCAATGGACTGTCTTGGTTCGTGAGTCTGTTACTGTAGAGGCGATAGGGGGATCGTGCAGGCACTTGTGTGGTAAGTCTCAGGTTTTCAGCCAGCATTTAGAAAGGCAAAGCCCTTCATTGCAGAAGTGATTAGTTTTATACCCACTTCCATTCCAGCTCAGAGAGAAAGCCAGGAGCTGATGAGTGAACCTGGCAAACTTGAAAGAAATGGGAATATATGCAGTGTGAGCTGGCAAGTGTTTAGGCTGCTAATGATAATTTATGCCTAATACAGCAAAGTGACTAATTCTTTTTCATTTTCTTTTTTTTTTGTTTTGGTTTGGTTTTTGGTTTTTTTTTTGTTCTTTTGTTTTGCAGAGCAAAGTTATTACAGCTGAAGAAGAGTCCTTGCTGCATTTTAATAATTTAGACACAAGAATTTTGGTTTAAAAACTAGTAATTTCTAGAAATCTTCTAGCTGTTTCCTTTTTAAAGAAAAAAATGAAACTTTGTAACAGTTCTGAAAAATGCATGAAACTGGAGTGACTGTGCTTAAAGTGTTAGGATGAACTAACTCCCCCAAGCTTGTTACACACCAAAGTGTACTGTATTCATGTAACCAAGGATCTGCTTGACCTTGCATAGGTTTTTGTGTGTACTGACTTGCTTCAGTTTGTTAGAGATGAAAGCTGTTAGTGATGATACAATTAGTGCAAACAATAAAAATAAGATCTTTGAAAATGTACTTGGTGTGCTTTCTTGAAATATTAACTGGTTTTGTTTGTATGAAGTCAGTATTTGACACTTGTTTCTTAAGAGATTGTTGGTAGAATGTACAAGAGAAGTTACAGGTCTGAGTCATTGCTTTCCCACTGTGAACAAGTTTTCATGAATATTAATATTTTCAGTGTTACGAGGTTTATATTATAATAGTGAATTTCAGCCAGCAGGAAAAAAAACTGTAGAAGTAAGAAAGTAATGTAGTAATACATTTCTGAATATAGCAGATCAAGTATTCATGCATCTGCAGAGTTCAGTGTTACCAGGACCTGTTAGTGGTACTATTAATGTTTGGTTTCAGTAGATATTCTGAAAAGTAACTCACTTGGCACCTTGGGCACTTGCCTAAATCTCCTCAAAACACAAAACAAGACCTAATGGCCTGTTGTTAGGTTGCAGCACAGTTATGTTCAGGTTATTATTTAACAATGATCCCTTCTATTCCTAAGTGAGCTTTGCAGCAGGGAGGTAACTGGAAAAACTTCATACTGTAGAATTTAATAGTGTTATGTCTTTGCCTTTCAAAATTTCTGCAAGGTATTGTTTACTGAAGTACTTCTCTAGCTTTACTCACAGATTCGTAATTCTCACTACACAATTCCAGATCATGACTGTCCAATCATTAAACTTTGTGCCTTGTACCAAAAAACTTGAAATAATTTTCTTTCTCCAAACCTCTTGAAATATATGGAAAAAAATAGCAAGTCATGAAAACAGGATCAGTGCAGAGGTTGTATGTACAAGGTAGAAATATAATTTGAATGCTGATGAAATGTGTAAGCTGTATTTTTCTCTGCCATGAATCCAATGTGGTTAGTTTTCATTTGTGATCTCAATTGCCAGGTTCTTGTGCTGTGAGTAGAAATCTAGCAGTACACCTACTCACCTAATTCTGTCATGGAAATTAATGTAATGGTCTGATTTTCAAACATGCACAATGCATCAAAGTGATATTAGGGAACTGTTTGCAATATTCAGGGGAAGTTGTGGGTTTTCCTGAGGTGTGCTTTTAAATATTTTAAGGCTCCTGTTGCACGTGAAGCAAAATCCACTCTGTATAGTGAATATTTTGCAGTAGTATCCACTACAACTGTAATGACCTCAAAAACGAGACAATGACTTGCATTGGGAGAAGTCTGGGAGAATCGATCACCCACCATACAGCTAGGAGGAGAAAAGAGGAGGTTTGGTCAGCTCACAAAAAGAACATTTTCCCCTTTATGCCCTCTTCTGTGTGCGCACAGTGAGCTCAGGAGGCAGCACAGTTGTCTGATGCTTTGTAGAACTCTTGATACAGTCTGAAGTTTGTGACCATCACTAATTGTGCTCAGCAGAGGACACATCACACACATCAGCACACTGTTGTTTCCCAGGGTGCTTGTGTCTCATTTCAGTAGAGCAGAGCTCTCCTGCCAAGGGCTCCCTGTGCTGTGCTGCCTGGAACAACCACCTGAAGTTTCACTGTTGAAAGCAGAAATCAGAGTCTTGCACCACAGGCCCCCCTTTAATGCAATGCTTTTTGTAACATCCTCAGGATCATAGTTAAGCACCACATTTTACAAAGAAGTGAAGATTTTGGGATCAAGGTAATGCATGGATTGCATTTCATTAGGCAATGCTACACACCCTCAGCGAGTCAGTTAAATATAATGGTCTTGCTTTCAAAATATTTAAAAATTGAATGTTAACTGAAATACTACTTCAATGTAACAGCACTGTGACTGTATTGGCTACATTACCATTTTAATTGTGTTTAGCACCAGAAATGTACAGTTGTGACATTTCAGTTTCCTTCTGAGTATGAAAGTGCTATTCATTAATGAAAGGATGAATTGAGAAGTATTTGTGCTGAGTTTAGTGCAATCTTCGGGTACCTCATGAATGAATGAAACCTGCTGTTTCATTCATTTTAGGTAAACTGGTTAGTTCTATGTATGTAAGTACCTCAGGAAATCTGTCCAAGTGAAGGTGGAATTTATCTTTATTTTCCTGACAGAGGAACAGCAGACAAAAAAAGTTTGTCTGAATTCCTGTAGGCATTGATACTCAGGCCTCTTACTTCTGCTGATAATTCAGTGCAGTGTGAGGCGTCCCCCTGTCTCAGAATCCTTGTGTTTAGGTTTCCATAGAAGCATCACAAGTATTTGCTACTTTGATAAGGGAAGCCTCCAAGAAAAGCAAAATGAAGCATTTGGAGAGCCTGTGTATGCAAGGTGTGTATTTAACACACATAGTTAAGATCCAGAAAAGACTGGAGTAAGTCTAATGGAGAGCTATGGAGATGGTCAGGACTGGAGCAGCCTCCTGTGAGAAAAGGCCATGGGAATGGGTTTTGTTCAGCCTGGGGAAGACTTGGGGGGAAAACCTAATATCTGACCCCCACTCCATATGAGAAAGCTATAAAGAATGCAGAGGTTCTTCACTGATGTGTGTCATAGAAGAAAAAGAGATCCTGGTCAAAAATGGAAAGAGGTGAGGTTCTGACTAAGTGAAAGGGAAAACATTAAGGAGGATAAACACGGGAGTGGGTTCCTCAGAGCAGCTCTGGAATCTCCGTCTGTGGAGCTTTTCAAGACCAACTGAACAAAGTTTAAAGCAACACACTCTGAATTGACTACAGCTACACAGTAGTGCACTCTGGTGTTTTCCGAGAGAATCGTTTAGGTGTGTTCCCTGGTCATTCTTGCATTGTTTGCAGCATTACATTTTGCATTCTTGATTCTTCAGTAGATGTTGCAGTTAATATGGCATGGATTTTAGGGACAGAGATCTCCCACAAAAATAAAAGGACAAAGGAAAAACTAAAATTTCCCGAAGGTGCCCATTGCCATTCCTGCTTCTGTAGAAGCTTTATGGTTGTCAGTTTCTTTGTTTCTCTTGCTGTTGCTTCTCCCAGTTTCTGCTTTCTTCTCGGAAGTGGAGACAGATGCAGAACAGGAGATTTTTTTTTTTTTTTTAGTCCCCTGCTTTTGCCCTTACAAATGAGAATTGTTCTAATCAGACTTTACAGATCATTTTACAGTGATAAAAAGTATGTGATACATAGACAAGAACAGGAGTAAGGACTCGAAGCGGAGGATGTGCAGCCAGCAGATGACAAGACATTGGTGTTATCTCATGGACATGTTGTTCACTTTCCCATCTTGAATACAAATTAAACTGCTTGAACAATAGGCAGGAGGCCAAGTCTGGATTTCCAGAGTAGCTATGCTACAGTATGTAGACAGCAAGAACAAAATTAATCGGATGTGTGGTTTGGAGTGAAAGTTCATGTTCCCCTCCCTGCCACCCTCCTCAGCAGGTTATAAAACTGTTTGCATAACCCGCTGCTCGCCGCAGGCATCTCTCCCGTGGTGGCTCCTGCTGCCTCAGGGCTCACAATGGTTGTAGTCAGGAAGGGAAACAGAGGTGTCCTTTTAGATTCTGCCGGCTGCAGACATGAACGCTGCATTACTCTGTCACTACTGCTGTGGTCCGTAAAAATTAATGTGCCGGTGGTGACATTGGTTGCCCCTTTATTTGTCTTCCTGGTGTAACATGAGGGCCCTCTAGCAAATGCAGCTGTAATAAAGTGAAGAATGTGCCTAGGAACTGAAGAGGGCTAGAAGCTTGCTGATGAAGGGAATGGTGAGCAAAATTCAGGCTCTGACCTCAGCATTTCCTCTGCCAACCAGCCCAGGAGGAGGGCAGGAGTTCTGCCCCCATCCTCCCCTCTCACCCCGCTCCAAGGCATGGGTGCTCTCACTGAGGTACTGAGATGACCCCCTATCCTCTGTACTGCAGAAATTTACCGTGGGCATCCACAGATGTGTGTTTGCAGCTGGGGAAGGTTATTGGACGCCCTCGGAATAATGTGGGAGACCTGGTCAGCGTGGGACAGCAGCAGGAGTAGGACCATGGAGTAGTTTTTCCACGTCTGCGTACAGGAAACCTTACCTGATCCTGTCATGGTTGTTTGGTGCCTCAGATGGCACAAATGAAGCTGAAGCCCAAGTGTCTGAGCAGCACCTGTTTTTCCATGGGCAGAATTCACATGGCCTCCAGGAGGGTTTCTCCGGAGCGAGCTGCCTGGCCCAGGGGCCAGCAGCTGTGCCAGCCCTGGGGGCTGCTCCCGGTGTGCTGTGGGGCCTCCTGTGGGGCCCTGCTGCAGGGCTGGGGTCGGGCCGTGGTTCTGGGGTGCTGAATGCTGCTGAGGACAGGGTTTGCTGCCAGGTGTTGGATTCTGGCTGCTCTGCAGGGAAGGACTGGGAGCAGCTGTGCTCAGGGGAGGGGGGCTGGCAGGGCCCTGCTGGAGGGTGGGGGCCACAGCAGAAGAAACACCAATGTCTTTCAAGTTACGTTGGTGAACTTGGGCCGTGGACAGGTGGGTTTGCCCCAAAGGTGGATGCCAGAGCAGGTGGAGATGTGGTTTTTCACAAGAAGATGTCTGTCTTTCCCCAAGACCTTCCCCAAACACTGCTGTCCCTCATGACCCATCCCACACCACTTTCTCTCGTCGGAGAGATGTTCCAGGACCTGTTGTTAAAGCTCATCTGTACAAATCCACATGGTGCCTGCCACAAAGGTGAGCTACTCCAGGATGACAGGAGGTATTTTTCACCATATACCAGACAAGAAGAGGTAAGAGCCATTAAATGACAGCAACACAGAACATCACCTGCAGTCATGTGTCTCCCCTGCCTTCTTGGGCCTGAAATCTTTTGCGTAGTTGGAAACAATTCATCATCTCAGCTGGACATCATCTCATCTCAGTGTAAGTCAGTGGCTGAAAGAAATCAGAAACAGCATTTCCCTTCGCCTTAGGCAACTATAAAACTTCTTATAGAACTCTACATATTTCACCTCTGCAGCAGCAGTGTTTTTTGGCAGGAACATACTTAATCTGAAGCACAATGGAAACAATCATAGTGATTTGATGGAACAAGCAAATTTTTTTCTTCCTCACTATTAATCTCTTTTTTTCTTTTTTCTTTCCTTTCCTTTTCCTTTTTTTTTTTTT
>VZTJ01000686.1:201187-292074 GCA_013397795.1 Orthonyx spaldingii
TTTTTTGGTGGAGGATTGTGTCATAAGTGTTTCTGACTTTGAAAAAACACAGGATCCAAAATTAAAGATTACTTTTAATCTTTACCACCAGACAAATTATTCTTCTGGGTATATTATGGCCCTTTTTAAACATCTACATTTTAGTTTAACTCAAATAGCAAAGAGTAGTATATGACTACCTTGCAGCTACAGCATAATTTACATGAGCAAAGAAAAGTCAAGGAGTTGAGCAAAGAAAAGTCAACTGTCTTGGACTAGAAAACAGTGTAGAAAACTGACTGACTTGAGCATCTGTGAGAAGAAAGGCACATTGTAAATATCTGAGAGACAGGAAGAAATATACCTGAAAAGGACATCCTCAGGTAATTAATTTTTCATGTGTGTGTTTCTTCTGCATTATATAAAATTTATTTAAAATTTATTCTTGCCATATAAAGACACATTTAATATTTTAATTTCTAGTGTGCTTTCTACAACAGCTTTGTGTGAGTGTATCACTTGTCAGCCCATAGACCTGGAAAGGACAACTGAATGCAACAAAATACTGTTCTCAGCTACAAATTTCTCAGTTGTAGACATTGTTTAAAATTGTAATACATTTTATTTCCACATTCTCTTCTATTTGTACATTTCAGGATGTTTAAAGAAAAAAAGAAATATAAACGTGGCTTCTTGCATCTGTGTGACATAGACCTGTATCATTATCTGTCTTTAAAAGGTTGGGAAAGAGAGACATGAGGGAGCCTCTGACAGCAGCTGTGTCGGCAGAAACTAGGATGCTAAACACTTCTGCGGGTGTATTTATGCAGAAACAAAACTTTTTGCAATTCTGCTAGATGAGTACAGACATGGGAACAAAGTTTGGTCCTTAAACAGGCAGTGGGGGCTCCCAGGCAGAGCCAGCCTGTCCCAGGGCCTGACTGTGTCTGTCATCAGGGGCTGATGCACACAGACAAAACACGACCCTGCAAACCATCACTTTGCAGGTCTTGCTGCCTGTGGTTGAATCTGCCTGCATATCTTTTCTTCCACACATAAATCTGTCATGCTGCAAAGTGCAGATTAATACATATAGTGTGCCATTAATATATATTTTGTGCCCAGTGAATACAGACCTGCCTGTGTGTGCCAGCATGTAGTTTAATATAAATCTCCCCTCTGAATGCAGCAGTATTTCTCTGATTTAATTATGTTTATGCTTAATTAAAACCATTACTCTTCACTTCTTTCTGGTCGTTAACTTAAATACAATGATTTGGAGAAGGGAGAAAAAGCAGGTAAGGAGAGGAACAAAAATAATATTTAAAACCAAGCCCGTGTTTTTATATTTCAAAAAAGCTTTGTGCAGATACTAAGCAGCTGGTCTGGAGTAGCTGGATCAACAGAGAACATATTGATGGGTTAATAGGAAAGGGCCAAGGTTTCACTGATTTCCAAAACTAAAATTTACAAGGGTCTATATGGCAAGAAGACAGCAATGAAAAAAGTGGCTTTTGCCCTCTGTAATTATTCTATGTAATGCTTAAATAAATTATGGTTTGAAATTATTTTGTGAGATCATTTCAAGAATTTTGTTGACCTTCAGAAATCTCTTTTTGTTCTTTCAGAAGCTGTCCAATTGTTATAGTTTTTATTCTTGATCCTGTTTAGTGCACCCCATCTCACCCCCTACCACAGCAGTGGTTCATTGAGCCATAGTTATACAGAACACTTCAGTCAGCAGCTGTCCTAGTTCAGAGCAGTTTTAGGCTTTTAGTGGTGCTGAAATGAGGCAGGTCTAAGGGTACTTTGCTGAGCTCAACTATACTGTAAAACACTGTTGTCAAAAGGAATTGTATAGCTCCATTTGTTTTCAGATCTGAGATCAAATCCTGACCTAGCACCACTGCGTTCACCACTAAACCATATCCCCAAGTGCCACGTCCACATGCCTTTTGAATACTTCCAGGGATGGTGATTCTACAACTTCTGTGGGCAGTCTGTACCAATACCTGACCAACCTTTCAGTAAAGAATTTTTTCCGAATATCCAATCTAAACCTCTGGCAGAACTTGTGGCTATGGCCTCCTCTTCTGTCACTTGTTACCTGGAAGCAGAGGCCACCCCCCACATGGCTACATCCTCCTTTCAGGTAGTTCTAAAGAGTGATAAGGTCTCCCCTGAGCCTCCTTTTCTCCAGACGACACAACCCCACCTCCCTCAGCTGCTCCTCATGGAACTTCTTCTCCAGACCCTTCCACAGCTCCACTGTCCATCTCTGGACACATTCCAGCACCTCAATGTCTTCTTTGCAGTGAGGGGCCCAAAACTGGACACAGGATTTGAGGTGTGGCCTCACCAGTGCTCAGTACAGGGGGACAATCACTGCCCTGGTCCTGCTGGGCACACTATTGCTGATACAGGCCAGGTGCCATTGGCCTTCTTGGCCTCCTGGGCACAGCCTGGCTCATGTGCAGCTACTGTCAACCACTACCTTGAGGTCCTTTTCCACCAGGCAGCTTTCCAGCCACTCTGCCCCAGCCAGTAGCACTGCCTGGGGCTGTTGTGACCCAAGGGCAGGACCTGGCATTTGGCCTTTTTGAACCTCATAAAATTGGTGTCGGCCTCCTGATCCAGCCTGTCCAGATCCCTCTGCAGAACCTGAAGTCATTTGGACTGTGTCATCAATAATACATAGATAATATTCACTATCTGGTAATTAGAGATTGTGTTAAATAGTCTAGGACTCAGTTTCTGATGGCTGTGGATGGGCAATGTGGGACATGGTTTATGGGAAGGCTGTTCTTTAATAGATACAGATTTCAGCCCTGTTCCCAACCATCAGGTTTGTTAACAAGGACTTAGGTCCTCTTTATCCACACACGGGAGAAAAATCCCTGAATTCCCTGATGGCATGAAGTAGGACATAGATGTGAGTTTCCTCTACAGGCCTAGAGGAACAAATAGAATTAAAAATGAATAAAAGGTTACTTGGTGGCATTCGTGGGATATCAGAGGGGAAAGCAGTAATTTAAACTAGAATTGGAATTGTGATGGAATTGCACCTTCAGCAGTGATATTCTGATGCACTGCTTTTCACCCATTTTCAGAAAAGTTCTGGCTGAACAGGACTGAATACTTCTAAAAATGTCCTAAATATTTAGAATATTGCTAGTTCTCTGGAAACCCATTTTAAAAAGTATTAATACCTGAAGTTTAGGATTATTAATTTCTTGTCTGTTGATGATCTCCACATGGAGGAGCTATAGAGTTAGAAATAATCCAAGAAAAAACACTTCAGAGACATCATATCTTCTCTAGGTTAACTGAGCAACCCCCAAATCTATGATAAATGCTGAGGTACATGCATCCTTTCAGGTTTTGCTAACCATAACAAGTTGCAGTAGAACCTGGAAAGATGGACCAGGAAATTTTTTACTTTGCTAGTGTCTTCTATTCACTACATACCTGAACCTGCTGAGATCACCAAAATGAAAATGGCAAATAAGATTTGTCCATTTCCTTTGTCCTTTCTCTCTGCCCTCAGAGGGTTGTGTCAGATGTGGTAATGGTGAGAGCTGCCAGCCCACAGAGCAGCTGTGAAATGCAGACCTTTGCAGTCCTTCTTCTGACTTGCTGAGCTTTCAGCAGGAGTTATCAGAGCCCCTTCCAGATGTGAGCTCCGGAGCCTCACAGCTTATGCCGTGTTTCAAGGATAACCCAAGGATCATGGAGGATAAACTTTGTGGCTAATCCTGTCAGTGGACAGGTCACACTTTGGGGCTGACATGCCTTGTGGAGGCATAGCTCCTGTTAGCCCAAGACCACTTTGTCTGTGTAGCTGAAATTGCTTCTTCAAAAGAAGAAGCAGTAATCTAACTGAGCGAAATAGTTGTCTCAACTGTGAGTGCATGTTCTTGTTGTCTTTGTTGGGATAACTGCTGTGGTTTAGGAGCCAAGGCAGTGTCAGGGTAGCTTGAACATCAGTATTTTTGGTGACAGAAAAGTTCTGGAAGTGAATTCTCTGTTGGTTCCTTTTCATCTGGAATCCACTGAAATAAAAACTCCTGTTAGTTATTTGCAGGATTGAAATAACTGCAATATAGTTATTGCAACCGTGGTGGGTGACCCCAGGCATCACTGAAGCCTCCCATTAGCCACTCACTCCCTCTCTCCAGGGGGATGGAGGAGAGACTTGGGAGAGAAGTGGAGAAGAAAGAAAGTGGGTAGAGATAAATACATCTTAATAAGTGAAGGGAAAAGGAGAGAAACAACAGCAAGTGATGCAAAGACATTTACTTTACACCTCCCCCAAGCAGGCTGGTGCCCAGCAAGGCTCCAAGCTGGGGTTGCTCTAGAAGGACAACCCCCACCTTTACTGCTGTGTGCAGTGTCATACAGTACGGAACATCCCTGTGGTCAGCTGGGGTCAGCTGTCCTGGCTGTGTTCCTTCCTGTCCTGGCACACCCCCAGCCTCCTTGCTGGAGAGGGAGCACGGTGAGAAACAGAGCAGGCCTTTGTGCTGCTTAGTGACAGCTAAAACATGGGTTTGTTATAGCACGGTTCTAGTCACAAATTTAAACACAGCACCATATGGGCTGCTATAAAAAGCTAAATCCATCCCAGCCAGACCCAGTACATTCTCCTACACTATAAAGTCCCTGGTTTTCCATTCCTCTTTCCTGGTTTCCTTTTCCTGACAATTTTTCTTGTTTCTTGTTTCCATTTTCCCACTGTACTTAAGAAGTGTGCATGAAATGAATGTTTATTCCATAGCGAGTGCTGGAAACATCTTGCTGTCCTCAGAACCAGTGCAAAACTTCACAAAATTATCAGGCACAGATAAACTCATGAGAGTTTCTGCAGTATAGTTTCTTAGTCAAGGTAGAGCCCTCCATTCTTCTCTCTCTGCACTGCTTTTTCAACAAATATACAAATAAAACCATTAATATTGATGACTATAAGAGAATGAAATAAATTATTTAATGATAATATATTGCATCATATTCTATTCTATATTATATTACATATTATTATATTATATTATATTATATTATATTACATTATATTATATTATATTATATTATATTATATTATATTATATTATATTATATTATATTATCAGCTGTATATATATATATATGCACATGTATGTTTATTGGTACAGCTTAATTTATTTACGTACTTAAGTTTTATGGGAAGGGTCATGAGAATAGACAAAGACCAGCGCTATCACTGATATAATTACCAGACTTTTGAAAGTCCATGTATTCTGACCAGGACTGCACAGGAAAAAAATACTAGAAAGGAAATCCAAGTTGGTTTGATTTCTAAAAGTAAAAGGTTCAGATCACACGTGGTTTACAGAAGTCCAGACACAACCTCAAAAAGGTGGTCAGCAGCTAGGAAATTATGTCTTTCTAATATACCACATCTTGGCCTGTACATACTCTGACTTCAACTCCATTCATGTTGATCCTCTGTCACTTTGCAACAATATCACAGTGTGGAAGAATTTCACCACTGATCTAGTCAGTCTTTGAAATACCTATTCCATACTACAATCCTTTGCTGATCTTGGTTCCCTTCACCTAGGCAGGATCAATGAGCATTTCTGCTGTGTCTACACGAAGTAATTCAGTACTGACCAGTGTATACATCAGAATAAACCTAAAACAAATGCCTAAGTCATTTAAAATTCCCACTAAGAAAAATAAATCTTGCCTTTATGAGAAGGTGGATTATAACTAGAAGAGGGCTGAATCTCATTTCTTACCTTCATCCTCCTGAAGAAACTTTACAAGTATTGCCTTAATGCAAAAACATTTTTCTGCTCTTGAACTGGAAAAGCATATGGGGACTTTTTCAGTGCTGTGCTTTAAAGAGAGCTCAGGCACTCATGACAGCTGCAAGAGGCTGGAGCATCAGTGCTTATGGCAAGCAGGACAATCCCTCGTGTTCTAGCTGTACTGTCTGATGATTTCATGTAATATGTCCAATTCTGCCTTCTCATAGTTATGCATGACTTGCAATTACCCTGAGCAGACTCAAGGCAGTCAGTAATTTACAATGTCATCTTTTTGTTATTTTACTCACTTTATCTCTCTATAAGAGACCCATTCTTTGTCTGATTGTATTTCTGAAGCTTTTCTGGTCAGACAGACAGGCTCTTGCATTGCTCTGAGCTATCAAAGTCTTAGCAGACTAGAACACCAATTAGTCAATAGTTGTTTCCCCTGGCTGCCAAACCAACTTGAACACATCCTGAATATCCTGAATCTATGCTAATAAATCTAGAAGCCAGCTCAAATAAAACCACAGGACTTTGAAATGACTGTTCTTGGAGAATCCTTAGCTGTGCTTAAGGTAAAGAAGTGATTAACTTGTATTAGAGACAAAAGTAAATGAAAATATTTAAATTCAAGTTTTGAGGATAATTTCTTCCTGATATTGGAAAAATAACTATGAAACACATTTCAGTCTAGTATCCCTTTATTTCATGTTATTTTTATTCTGAGATTATTTCTTTTTATATGAAATATATCCCCTGTATTCTGTGAAAGATAAATCCTACAGAAGAAGAAAAAACACTTGTGGTTCTTTTATCTATCAAATACCATCTCTCATTTGGTGATCCTGTAGTGTTATCAGAAGCAATCAAAATCTTAGGGTCTGCTTAGATTTGGATATGTTTACCACCAACTCTTGGGTCTATTATAGTAACAATTTTTTTATCATGGCATCAGCATTTAACATCCTGTTTAGAAGAGGGTAATCATGTTTATTTAATGGCAAATATTTATACTTCTTTGAATTCTTTCAAAGTCAAGGACAACTTTCTGTAAGGTTGGTCTGACATACGCGCACAATAAAATTAAGGGAGAGGAGACATATCAAATTTCCCTTGTTTAAATTCAGAAGGCCTCCTCCGGCCAAGGCAAAACACTCTGTAAACTTCATTTAGCATCAAAATTTTTGGTCTTCTGTACAATATGTGGGTTTTTTCTCTGCATTATGTCATCGAACAAAAGGGATTTCCTCATTGTTTCAGAAACAATCCTAATGGCCACTCTTCATCACAGGCTTGGATCTGCTTGTGTCAATTAAAGCTACTTATAGTTTTGTGAAAACACTGCTTTCCTTGCCTAGAGAGATAAAGCAACGCTCTGCAGGTCTGAAAGCAAACTCTCCCTTTTGCAGCTGCACGTGACTGTGTGTTCAGTGAGCAGGTCAGTAACAGATTAACCACTGCTGACTGCCAGGAATGAGCTGGGAGCCAAGAGGGCTGAACCTCTGCTGAACAGAACCTTGGCAGCAACGAATTTCAGTATTTTTTAGTCTAAATGTTGGCAACATAACACACCACGTAAATAAAGAAACATTGCAAGTAAAAACTACTGACTTCATAGATGAAGAAGGTAAACAGTAATATTAGACCTGCAAATTATTTGATAAAATGATTAAGCTGTTATTTTCACTTAGAGATAACCACTGTATGAAGCAGCAGTGTTCACTCAATTTACTAATGCTTCAAGAATTTAGTTCTTAAATGCAAATGTGAACCTCTGCACAAACTGGAGTTTGCTATAAAATAACCTTATCATTCAATCTTGTAAAGTGCTCTTTTTTCATTAGCTTAATATATAAAGCAGTCATATGACTCCTGTTGTTCTCTAATTAACTTACAGTTAACACCTGTCTGAATTAGTTAGTGTTGGTTTCTTTTTATTTGGGTTCCATGATATTGGTTTTCATTTGGATGCTGTTCTGCCAAATTCAGTTGCCAATTTTGGCTATCTTGTGAAATAACTGGACAGTGTTAAAGACTCAATGAAGAGGGAGTATGATGCTTTTTTTCATATTTATTTAACTAATATGAATTTAACCCCAGGTCAGAAGTAACTGAAAATTTTTAACTGATGAGTTTGCTTTGACTTTTTTCAAATAATTGTGCCTTCATGTAGAATAATTAATTAGCAGATCTAGGTGCACTAAAGCCATCACTACACTTTAAAGTAAACAGCCTCTTCCAGAGAAAGGCCAGTAGGCAATGGAATATTCTTCTGAAGTGTTGGGCACAGGCAGTGAGGTGCAGAAGAGCTGGCAATGGTACCTCTGCCTGTGTGACAAGTATTTTATGGCTGTGTAAAAGGGCTGCAGCACTTAGGGCTGTTGGTTTAACGTCTTTTGTAAATCCTCGACTCACACAATCAAGAAGGAAATCAAGTTACGAGTTCCGTGCCTGAAGTTTGTTTGCCTAGGGATGGGAATGCCGTGCCAGAGAACAGTCCAGTCACAGTAAAAAGGTTATTGCACTGGGAGGTAGAGGTGTGACTGCCACATTTGTTCACATACTTAGTCTTTCAGCAGGTGTGCCCATAGAAATGATGTACACCTGCACCTGTGCCTGATTATATTTTGTTAGTGAACAGCACAAGAACAGGCTACTCTGTTTTAATTACAGTAAGAATTCCATATAAATGATGTGTGTACCTATACACCAAAAATTGCCTGAATCTCGGGACAGTACTCATGAACCTTAATTTGACATGTAAGTAGCTCTCCACCTCACTGATGCTGGATCTGTTTTAATTCACTCTGCCTGAGCACTTGCACAGAGAAAACACCCTCTTGTCCACACGTATGGCTGACAAATAGCTCATATTCTATGGAGCCACATTTGTAGATGGTCAAAGGAGTTCAATCAACCATTTACTATTCATAAATTAAATTAAAGTTTTACTGTTTGCGTATAAAATTTAGTTTTTATTCTGTGAGGAAAAAGCTGTGAATGAACAGGAACCTCATGATGTCACAGAGATGACACCACAAGACACTGCAGTTTGCAAATAATGCACCAATGCAACTAATAGTATAAATGATAATAATTTCCTATATAAAAATACATATATGGGGATAATATTTAAGCAGCAATAAGAACTAACTGAGAAAATACTATGTTTCTGCCACACTAATGAATGACAGATAGGAATAAGGATAAAAACCTCTTCTTCTCTTTGCTTAAACAGCAGAAAGACACTGGCTACATTTAATTATAACAGTTCTGATGAAAAATTAAAGATGCTAATTACCTGCCTGAAGTTTCAGTCAAAAGGCACAGGAGTATCTCTGGACTTATGAGTCTGACAAAATTTACACTGGGATTTGGGTATCCATGTTGGTAATTCTCAATAATTACCTTTATTTGCTAGTGTTGCCAATTTTTTCCTATGCCTTTTGATTTTAATAACTAAGCAGCTCTCTATAAACCTTACCTTGCCAAATTAATTGCTCGTGTTTGCCATTTGTTGCATGGATCAAATAGTCTTTTGATGAATTGTCTGCTTTGTTTGTTCTCAGTGTTACATTGTTCACAGTGGCAAAACTGTGCCTGCAGTTTACAAGCAAACAGCATTTCATCTCTGCAAAGGGCACAACTAAAATGTATTTTAAAATGTGCATGACAGAAAGAAAAGAATGCTTTCTTAGAAATCATATCATAAACAGGTTTTTGCAGCAACTTTTTGTTGGCAATTAGGTGCTATTAAAGCATCTAAGAAGCTGAGTTCATACTTTAATTTTGTGTACTTTCTTTTCAAGTTGAAAGTTGAAGCAAGCAACTGTTCTGATCACCTGATAGGACAGCTCCCAGAAGGCTTTCTGGGGTACAGGATGAATATGTACTATATGCTCAGGTAGGTAGAAGACACCCACAAAACATCAGTTCATATCTAATGAAAACAAAACAAACCAAGAAGATATTCTGAGGGGATAGCAATAAAACTGCCTGATGTCCAGACCAACCTCCATAGGCTGAGGCTGTCTTTTATGCACCTAAATACAGAAATCTTGGTTTACTGGGATTTTGAAATCATCCAAGCAGGTCAGGCAAGAGCTCCAGCTGGCTCAAGACAGATTATCTCAAAGATAATAGTGCCCATGTCAACAAACACTTGACTGCAGAATTCTCTGCAGAAGTTTCTGCACGCTAGAGGCAGGCAGACCTGACATGTCCAGCTTGCCACAGCCTCAGGGAGGGAGTACCAAAGCAGCAGAAAGCAGATCTTTACTTGTGCAGCCTCTCCTCTGCCTGTCCTCCCCCATTTTTATGAAGCAGTAGGACTAGGCTGATATGTCCTATCAACAATGGGGTAGCTGAACTGAGATTGACATTGAAACTTATTTTGCTTGTCAAAGCCATCAAGCAGGCAATTTTGGAAGTGATGAATGGTAGAGTGCTTAAATATTTTCAATACCTTGTGGTTGGTTTCACCAGTAAATGGCATTTTTTAAATACCGACAAAAACTCATTGCAACACCATCTACGAGAAAATTCCCTTTCCAGGCGAAGAACATCTGGCATCTCCTAGTGAATGTCTCTGAGAAAGTCTGTGACAGAGCTAGGACAGGAACACATAGCTCCTTCCTGTAAACCTTGTGCTTGGTCACATTTCCCATGGTTCCTTACACACTTGTAACCTTCCTCTCTTACCTATCTGGAGAATTGTTCAGCCCAAGTAGGAAGGCATGTCTTGGTGATTTGGTGAGTTTTTTGGCTTTGGCAGTTCCTTGCCAAAAGAGCAGGTTGCTCAAAGCTCCTATAGCTGAACCTATGCCCTCATCTGTCAAAAAAAAATATCAATTTATACTATGTTTACTCAAGCCATTGGGCATGTTAAAACTGTACCAAAATTAGTACCAGAACATGAGGTTAGCATAGCCCTTTGGCTTTATGCTGTCCCCAGAGTAATTAACCCTGATGAGAGGCTCATTGGCTACAGCAGATAGCCACACTGATGCAGCTGCACAGTTTTGAGGATCCCTGCTAAATACTTAGTACTTAGTATTTAGATAATATGTGGTATTAATTTAGGATTCCTGAGCATGACAGTGCCTTCCTTACTTCTTACATTGTCCTCCTTCTCTGATCCCCTTCCAGTTTGACACATTATTATATATTTTCTGATCCCTGAGTCATCCCTGCCCCTAATTCATTATCCCTTGCCAGTGTTAACTACAAATCTTTCATATTTAGTGGACTATTGAGAATACTTTCATACATACTCGTGCCAATCAAAAGTGCACAAGGCAGATCTGATGGCTGAACTTGATCAAAAAGCATCAAAGGTAGCTGCACATACATGGATTAGGAGATAGTTCTGATACACAGATCAGACCCTTTGGATTCCAAGTAAATGCATCCCATTCTCCACATTTCTGTCCTGCACATATTGCGGAATTGCACTTTTTCTTTCTATTTTTCATTTGTGATTTTTTTACAGAAAATTAACAGTCTCTTCATTGCCAAACCAGTCCAGACAATGCCTTGCCTATACCTCTCCCCTTCTGTATTATTCCATTTATATCAGATAGAAAAGAGCCAAAAAAGAATACCTGCCTCTATCTTACACCAGTTTCTGCTTTTCTCTCTTCTTGTATCCTTCTTTTATTCTGGTATTTCCCAAACATGTACAACAAAAGCCTCACATTTCTTCAGTAAAACTGAGAAGCTTCTTCAGAAGCAAGCAAGCTACAAGGAGAGATGCCTATCCCAAGCTCTGTATATGTTTTTTTATGTATCTAATGCTTTTTCTTTCACTCTGGTCCCATAGCACTCATGATGTAACCCACAACTTTACACACACGAAAGCTGGCAGAGAGGGAGGAACATAGATCATTGCTGTGCAGCTGAACCTTAGACCTCTCTGTCACTAATTCTGCAGGAGCTTGAATTTGTTTCTGAGTTTCACAGTTATGAACATCTCACCGTAATGAACAGTGTCCTAAATAGTGGTCATCCTCAATAGTCGTCATAGAATCAGAGAATCCTAGGATGGTTTGGATTGGAAGGGACCTTAAATACCATCTAGCTCCAACCCACTGCCATGGACAGGGAACCTCCCACTAGACCAGTTTGCTCAGAGTCCCATCCAGCCTGGCCTTGAACATTTCCAGGGATGGGAAGTCCACAGCCTCTCAGGGTAACCTCTCCAGTGTCTTGCCACCCTCATCATAAAAAATTTCTTCCTTCTATCTCATCTAATCCTAACCTCTTTCAGTTTAAAGCCATCACCCCTTGTCCTATCATTACATGTCTTGTAGAAACTCCCTCTCTGGCTCTCTTGTAAGCCCTCTTTAGGTACTGAAAGGCTGCTGTAAAATCTCACTGGAGCCTTCTCTTCTCCAGGCTGGCTGCCCTGTCTCATTCACAGGAGAGGTGCTCCTGCCCTCTGATCAGCTTAGTGGCCCTCCTCTGGACTGGTATTTCTTACTCCTCAAATAATTACCTATTTTGTTTTTTTAAGTTCTGTCACCTCTTTTGTGACACAGGGTAACAAAAAGTTTAAAAGGTAACTCCGAAATGCTTTGTGGAATTGTTTTCATTATCATTACCAAAATCTGCTAAAAATGATGGTGCAACACGTTGAGGGTGTTGCAGGATAGGTCCCTCAATAGCTGGTAAAAGACATTTTAGAGAAGCTCATGATCTGATAAAGTTCTTATCATTGTTCATGAGGAGGGAAGGACTTGGCTAAAGTAACACCTAAATTACGCAAGCACACCTAGTTACCCCTATCCCGGGCTTTTTTTTGTACTAAGAATGAGAACTGGCACTTTTCCAAGGAGGTGTGTCAGAGGTAAGTGAACATGGCACTGAAGTATCCTATTGTGTTGTAACAGTCTTACTGGAGACCCGAAGGTGTGTCCCTGCCTTTATAAATGCCGCACTGCTTTTCCAACGAGCTCCGACTCTTTGGAAAGAGGGGAATTGCATCAGGAGCTGCCTTTGGGTGTCTCCGAGCCCGGTGCAAGGTATGTATTTCAGTTATCTTACTTTTTCACTGTTCCACTTGCAGCAGAAGGTTACTGTCAAATCTTTATTCATTTTATGTTATTAATTGCTGTGTTTGCAACAGAACGGTAAATGCTATATGAGGTTCCCTAAAGAGGGGTTTATGGAGTGAAAATTTGTGGATAGTATAAGGCATGAAGCAAATTGAGTAAGAACTAAGTAGGGCCTGCTCACATATGCTGCTACCTGTGTATTCTACATTCTAAATTTATGTAACTAAAGATATTTGCAGATAACTGAATGTTGAAATAGATTCCTTATTAATGTACATGAATTCTGCTTTCTAACATAAAAACTTGGCTACAGAAATTACTATGATGTAAACACCTAAAAAAATATGTTTAGGGATTTAATCATCAAAATTCCAGGTTTAAACTCCTCTCTGATCCTGAAAGCTGCTTTATAAAGACAAACACCTACAGAAATAAGCATGCTCAGTGCAGATGCAGGGATCAACTTGATAATAATTTGCTAACTAGCTAGACTTCAAAACTGAAGTTGCACATTTATCCCATAATATTAGCGGCTTTAAACACAGCCCCGTACACTGCAGATGATCTTCAAAAGCAAAAAGGTAGTTCTGTTTGTTTAGCAGTCAAGGTGGAAAGGAATGCATCAATGGTTACATTTTGGTGGCTGGAAAGACTACCATAACTTTTTCAAAGCAAATTTGAAACCCTGGCATAACCAGTGAATTACAGTGATTTTCAGGATGCCTACAAAATAGTTTTCCTCAGCTTGAACCAAATGGTTTCCTTTCTGTCCAGCATATTTTTGAAGAATAGCCAGAGGTTGGAGTAAAAAATGCTTATGAGTCTTTTTACAAAATGGGAGATTGTGGGAACAACTGCTTTATTGTTGTAACTTAAGATATGCATCCGAGATTGACAAATCCCAGGTACAAATTCCTTCTCTGACTGCAGAAGAATTTTTAAATAAGGTACCTCAGCCACTGGGCAATAGCATGTCCTGGCAGTGATTCTTCTGTTCCCCATTGCAAAGGTTACTAAATAACTGAATTTACTCCACTGCCACTTACAAGGATAATTCATAATGGTATTTAAACCAGGTATTATTGACACAAAGGACAGGTCATTTTGCTGATAACATCACTTTAATAGGTATCAAAGAGCAGTGCAGTGCCATGTCTGAAAAACTTCAATTGTCAAATGTAATCCAGCATTATATGAAAATGTTTTTATCTTTTTGTTTGTTTTGAAGGCAGATAACAAGCAGAACAGAAACCATGATGATCAAAAGCTTTGGACTTCTTTGTGTATTGATGCTGGTCTCCCAGATGCTACTAGCCAACTGTGAAAGACAGAAGGAAAGAAAAAAGGGAAGACAAGGCATAGAACAAAGACAAAAAGATTCTAACCAAGGAAACGAAAAAGGGCAGAAGTCAAAAGGAGGAAAATCATCTCCTAAAGGCAAGTTTGAAACCAAAGAAAATGCTAAGTGCACCTGGTCAGTGATGGACACAAACGCTGTTACTGTGCACGTGCAGTGCAAGCATGGTGACAGTGAGTTCTGGTGTGAATTCTCTGGAGACCCTTCTAGTTGTGCACTGTATGCAGCAAACCAGAAATCCTACTGGAAACAAGTCTCCAGATCCCTAAAGAAGCAGAAGCAGATCTGTCAAGACCCCAAAAGTGTACTAAAATCTAAATTATGTAGGAAAGGCCCACGTAGTGCTCACCTCAGGTTGACTCACTCAAGCCTACTAACAGCAGTGGGTCCTGCCAAAGACAACACGATGCATCACACAAAAGAAGTTGTTCAGACTCCAGCAGGTGCCTCTGTGACTGAAAAAAACCTAGAACACAGTCCTCAAGACTGTGTTGAAGATGTAGATTACATTGACCAGAAAAAGGTGGCTGAGGAATACTGTCCACAAAGCTTGCTTTCTTTCTGCAACTTTTTTATCACAATGGTCCAAGACAAACGATGCTGAGGTGTTTCTAAAGCTCTGAATCATGAAAGCCTGGTCTCATCTAAGTTACTGCAAGGCATCCCAGATTTTATTCTCATGTTATATAGTGTATATAAGCAAGAAGGAATATATTTTTCTGATTTTGTATATACACAACAGACTCCACTTAACATAGTTGAAGATGTTGTAGATGTTATGTGCCCTCAGGTTGCTACCCGACGGATGTGTTACCAGTGGATGTTACATACTCTGTGCAGAAGTGTATCACTAATCTCCTTGGCCCTCTTTGAGCTGTGCTAGCCAAAGTGATCAGTTCAGTGCCATGCACTTCTCGGTTATGTACAATGCTTTTGACCTAAAAATTATTAAGAAAAATAAACCTCAAAATACATTTAATGTATTCTCCCTCTCTCTCTCTCTGTTTGTGTGGTTTACTAGATTTCTCTGTAAGTGCTAAGCCTTTGTCAAAGAATGATCTTTCACAATATCTAGTTGAAGTGTTTTTTATAAAGTAGTTTTAAAAATACTTCTGCAGCTTTGCAGACTTCAGTTTTTCATAGTGAGCTACACTATCATTAGATTTTCATTCTTGTAGTAATGAAGTGCAACAAGATTTTCTGATTTTTCAATAAGTGTGCAAATCTTCAGTTTTTTAACCTTACCAAAGGATGTCAGAACACTTTGAAAACATCAATTCCCTCTTTTCTCCTACAGTCTGAAACACATTGTACTAATTATCTGGTAGGTAAACAGAGACACGGGGATAGAATGAGTTATACAAGTTTGTACATAAGCCCAGGACTGGATCCCTTATTCAACAAATAAAGAACTCAAATTCAACACTGCCTGCATGGCATTTTGAAATTCCATATTCTTTTGTCTTTCTGTATGGATGACACTAATATTTTTCGGTTCATTAAGCTTCATCTGTATTAAAAAATCCAAACAAACAAACAACACCCACAACAAAAAACCCCACCCAAAACTCCAAGAACAGAGATTTTAGAAAATGTAGAGCTAAATAATGACAATTGATCTTAGCTAATTTTTGAAACTTCAGCTGGAAAAAATGTAAAATACAACTTACCACTTTTCTTGTGGATCTGAGCACAGAAGTATGGTCTTCTGCTAGCAGTCCATTTGAAGAAACTTGAAGTTTCATGGAAAACAATTTTCCTGACCATTTCTAGCAAATTAAACTAGCATTTCTGTTTCTTGAGAAAATACAGTCTGTTTCCTTCTGTAAATATGCCATTGCTAGAATATTTTTAAGATGGATGGTTATGAGTTGAATTAGGATGCTGCTATTAATCAGGCGAACTGTGTTTGAGAAGGATTCAGATGTATTTTACCAAGTACATACGGCAAAAAAGAAGCAGGTTCTTCTCACTGAAGTTCCAGTCTCTGAATGCCCTGTGGAAACACTGGCTGTTACCAGGCCACGCAGGAAAAATTTGATTGGACTGGTGCCCACAGCAAAGCAAAATTCCAGTAAAAAGGGACATCAACACTAATATCTGTGAGGCTGGAAGACACAGCCATGTTGGTGCCAAGTAGGGTGGGAAAACAGCTACCAGCTCCTCATTATAAGGTAGATACATAAACACAGAAAGGGCAGGTAATTTGCAGCTGCTAGGCTCTTTGTGTGGTGGCCTACACCCCTCCACATTAGGAGATGTTTGTGATAAGAAAGTACAAAATGCAGAGGAAGTATTGGGAGCTTTATTTGGCCCAAGCAATCATACACTGCAGTAATTAATTATTAATATCTGCTCTGGTATAAAGACACCTTTCTATTAGTTCCAGATTATAACCACAGCACTAGGCAGGCCTAAGAAGGTCACTTGCTACAGATATTTTGGAAAATGTCCAATCCTATCTACCCTTAGCTGCTGTTACTCTTGAGAGCACTATGGTGAGGACTTTGTTGCCTGAAGAATGATCACTCTGCTCTGAGTTGCCAGAAGGCACTGCTCTCCCTGTGGCTGCCAGCCAGCCAGGCACACCAGGCCAGTGACATATTCCAGAGCAAATTCCAGCCCGGGATTCCAGAGCTATGAGTGACATCTCCATGTGCAGGACTGTCAGCACCTGGACCCACGTGCGGGAGTTGCACGTTCCTCTCCGGGGATGCATTATATTTCTTCTGCCTCATCTTCTTGTTTCCATTCAGGGCTGACTTTTATCTTCACGTGTGGGTCTTTGCAGGAGGAAAACATGCTCATTCTCAGCAGTTCTGGATGATTCACCTGCAATGCAAGCAGTTGTGCAAGCACAGTGTGGAGCATCAGGAGATAAAGGGGATCTCTCTGCAGCCTTTTTCCTCAGAAGGCGGGCTAATGTCAGAGTGAAGATCTCAAAACTGTATCAGCCAAAGTGTGGAATTTTTTACTTTCATGGATGTGTAGTTTTGACTGTTCTTCAGAAGGGTACATTTCAGAATAGCAGGGTCTGAGGCAAATATATCTGAAGTCTGACTTCATTACAGCCTTTTCTATAATTGCGCTGACCACAACTCTACAGCTAAAAGGATCTGAGGTCTCATTGCTCTTACCAAGCCTGGTGTTTCAGCCAGTATCCACAAAACAGTCACTTGACAGAAATCACATATGAGTCCTTCTTTGGGGCATTTTCAGAGTCACTGAAGTCAGTATAACTTTGGTGATTCTGGAGCCAAGCTACTTCATATCAATAAAACATTTCCTGGTATTGTTCATCTTAGGATCGCTGCTCATTATGGAAAAGTTCACAGCTGAGCTCTATTCTCTGACTCTGTGCCCCAGTTGTCACTGTCAGAACTTCATGTTTGAAGAACTTGATGGTAGTGACTTTTTTAATACCATTTCTGGCAGGGCAGTCAGGACCACAGTGAAGGAAAACAATGAAGGGGTTTAAATTCTGGCTGCATGGTCCAAGTCCTCAGTCCTACTGTATTGACAGCATAACAATCTCAGCTTTCTTAGTGTTAATGGGAGTTATGGAAAAATCAACCCTATTTTACACCTGGGGAAACAAAGTACAGGAAGGCTGGATGGCCTTGACAATCATGGGAAGAAAATCAGTGGCTGGATCAGCAACCAGACAGAGGTCTAGAGTTCCAATGATTCCCTTCTCCCATGCCTCATGAATAGCCCATTCTGCACAACAACTGCATGGATTTGTTCTTGAAGATATCCAGCTAACTTCTTTGTCTATCTTTGTGAAAAATTAGCTTACTTTCTGGGCAATACAGTTTGTTTTCCAGACAACCCTGGGTATTATAATTTGAATATTTACTTGGGAAGAAAGATAGGGCTTTTGAAGACAGGAAACTCTTTTTAGCTCCAGAGATGAAGCTTCAGGGAGTTTCTCTTCTCTTGCAATATGAAATACTTATATATTTGGTAAATGCTTTAGATGATGGATGATCTTTTCAGATTGACCCAACCCTCACATATTCCCACAAATTCTTAAACTCTCCTCAAATTTAGGAGAGTTTAAAAATTAATGTTATTTTAAAAAGAGAAGAGGCAATTTTGGAATTAAAGAGTTTTTCAACAGTTGTCTCCTAAAACATGATGGTTTTATCTGGAAAAAGTTACATGTTTCTTTGTAGTCACTAGGAAATGGGAAGACATTGTTAATGCCCAGCAAACAGCTCTGGCAGTGCAGCACTACCTAAACATCTGTAAAATTTCAGCTCCTTCAAAGTTCCATTCATTACTATTTCCCGCAGTGTATTTTATGCCCACTTTCATAGACAATTTCATTTGAACGAGTTTCCGTTCCTTTTGCAACCTCCTTTATTCATTTACCACTTTGGCAGCAGACAGATTACATATCTAATCTCATAGGTTGCTTGACTGCTTGAAGGAGAATAGAACCGAGTGACTCAACCTTCCTGCTTCCAGGAGTTCCCCACCCTCCTCTTCCCCCGAGGGGGCCAATGGGTATGCACCACCTGAGATCACCTCACCTGGGTTTGACCAACCGTAGCGGAGACGGTGTTCAGACAGGACATATTTTACACTGCCGTGCTCGCTCTGTGTAGACAGAGCTGAACCTAGATAATAAATTCCACTCCCTTTTTCACTTTTGCCTTATTTTTTTTTTCTGATGCTGCCCTGAGCAAGGCAGCTCAACACTTGTTGGTTGCTGCTGCACCTCACTCGTACCTTTGCCGAGTTTGCATTCCAATTCAATATATTATATAGTTTGTTCCTCCAGGCTATTCCAAGAGTGATACCACACCAGGAACTGATCAAAAGGAAAAATCCAGCTTCAAGGATGGGAAATGCAGCAAGTTCCAGCCTGCAGGGGTTCCTTGCAATCTTGTCACATGGATGCTGTCCTGACGGGAGCTTGCATGTCCTCTGCCTGTTACCACCACAAATGCTGCAACTCCTAGGGCATTTCTGTGTTCTGACATCCTGGAACTTCTTTTTGCTCCCTCCTTGACCGAGCAGGGGACCTGGCTGCAGTCATCACCTCTCTTCAAAGAGCCAGAGAGGAGAAAGCAGAGTGCAAGGCTCCTGGTAAGGTTAGGGTTATCAGACACTGAACACCTGCAGGACTAGGAGGGATATTTGTGTGTCTCTCCTGCTCCTTCCATTGCTATTACCACAGTGAGACCATACACAGTCACAGATAAAGAGAGGGGGCTGGCCATGTCATAAAGCTTTTTACCAGTTTGCAGAGTTTTGTAGCAGGAAGGGATGCATTAGGACCCAGCTTATCTCTGTAACAACGATTGATACGTAAGGGTTTTCTCCGGAAACATGCTGCTATCCATGTAAAGTATGTGTTTAATTTAGCTATTAGAACTTCTTCCAAACCTGCTTATCAACCCCACTGGAAATACCTGGTTTTTAAAGGAGTGATAGTGAGTAGGTGGAAGAACAGTGAAAAGTCCCCATCAAGCCAATGTTACCTCTCTGCCTTGGCCACAGATCATACCAGGCCCCATGTGGAAATGATAAACTTAATTAACCCCAAGCTCCCAGTGGGACATGTAAGCCTCACACTGATTTCCAGGCAACAAACAGACACATCAAAGGGACTTTGTTATATAATGAGAGCCTGCAACATGTTCAAAACTGTCCACCAGTGTGCATATGTAAGTACTCTGTGGGGCTTTGTGTATGCCAAGGAAGAGAGTTGTTCCAGCCAGCCAGAACATTTGATGTTAAAATTAATCTTAAAATGCAGGAATTACAATATTATCTGTAACAGGAATGTATTCTATACATCCATAATATGTGCACTAATTATATGTAATAAGTGTGCTGAGATAATAGAATATTATTTAAATAATATGAGTTACCTTTAAATTTAAATAATATGAGTTACCATCTTTTGCCTGAAGGTGCTGTGGTTTCTAGAGTCACTCTAGAGGTGCTGTGGTTCCCTGAAAACTCTTGCACTGCTTTTGGGCTACTCCAGAGCAGCTGAATCCCTGCAGATGTACATGCCATGGCAGCTCAGTTCCTAGTGTTTGCTACAAAGCCTGCAGTCCTCAGTGTCCAGCAGGGAGGCCTCCAGGTACGTGCAAAACTCAGAGCTGCTCCATTCCTCACTTTGTGTGCAACGACACAGAAGCGAGCTAGAGTGGTAAGTCTGGAGACAGAGAACAGTTGGAACACTAGGGATGCTGGGTTTTGCGGAATTCCAGAGGAAATACTGTCTCCAAAAACACCTTCCCATGAAGTATTATGGTCTGCACGTGCTGCTGCAGATGGGGTGTTGGGGTGCACAGCCCCCCATCAGGGTTAGAGATCAGGTTGCTGGTTGTGCAGGATCTCTAGAGCTCCCAGGCCACGATCACGGCAAGTGAGGACATGGGCTGATGATGTCCTGGCCAATGTCCAGAGGGGTAATTACATTGTGTTGCCCAAGCTCTTCCCAGAATTTCAATCAGATGCAGCTTTCTTCCCTGTCTTAAACTGGTTTGTGCTCTGACTGTTAATGCTCCAGTGTGGCTGATATCACATAGGGAGAGGACTGGGAGAATATTTGCTGAAGTCCCCCAAGTCTGAAGGAGGACCAATTATTAAGGCAATTTCCAACTGTTAGTTAGAGAGAAGACATTAAAAAACATAGAATTAAAAGTGATGGTTTAAAAACAAAAGCAGAAAAATCATTGTTTTCAGAGAGGCAGATTTAATACTAACAATTAGAAACAAAGTCTTCGTATCCAGTAGTTTTATCTTGAATGTCCTTCTGCTTGATGTTTCTTTTCTACTACAATCCACAGAATCCTATGAAAATGTGAGTATCTTTGCCCTCCCAGTGTGAGTAAGACCTAAAAACATAAATTGAGTCTGCAGTTCAAAAGCCAAATTCCAAACACAAAGAGCCCCCTATTTATTATTACCTTAAATATTGCTTTCTAACCTAATCTCATAAAGGTGATCCACAACTTTTGAGTTCTTTAAACTGGGAGGGGAGAGATACCAGGCAATCAAATGCGAGCAGTATTAGTAGAAATTACTTTTGTAAAGTTGACTTTTTCAAACTAAAAGGAGAGACAATGTACCTGCAAAAGAAACGTGAAGAAATGATCACATGAGATTCTGTAGGAGTGATGCTTAGTGGTGAATAAAGCATTATTCACAGACAACGAAGACTGTTAATGTAGGAGCTTGTGGTCATACCTGCATGGCTCATCTGAATTTGCCCCATACTTGCTCCTGTAGACAGGTCTGGCAAGAGTACAGGTGACATTTCCATTAGAGTATTGGCTTCAGCCTTTGGAAGCATAGAGAGATATTTGGAGATTAAAGCTCACTACTTTCCTACAGAGCACCAGTCTACATATCATCCTTCCCATCTCTTGTTGAATTTGACTTCTCTTTGCATTCGTATTCCTTGAGCCACCTTGCGTTTTCCTGCTGCGCTCTACCTGTTCACAAGAGCACTGTTTTCAAGGACATATGTATGTTCAGTGTTAATGAAGTTCCTCTGGACTTGCATAAGTACAGCTTTGGCTATCATTAGGATTAATTTTGTCATTTGAAACAGCTACTGTAATTTACTATTGATGAGTAAGTCAGAGGTGGCCAAATAATTAGGTCCTTGCAAATAAAATTAATTGAAAAACTGAAACAGGATCAAAGAAGAAAGTAGCAAAGGCACAATCAATGTCTGTCTCTCAACAACTCTCTCTTTCCACACTCTTGTATGTCATGTATTTTAGGCCATGTCTGTTAGGCTTCTTCATGAATACAGGACACAAGTGCTGCAGGAATTCAGCAAACACTGCAGTTGGCATGACCCTGCTGGTACCTAGAGGTAATGTACCTGACCTGATGGACAGGGAACAGTTGCTGACTAAAAAGATCCAAAAATATTCATTCTGGCTGGTTTCATGACTGGAACATCCAGTTATCATGGAGTGTTATTCCCACTCTTAGGCTGGTGGCCCCTGATTTTTGCTGACAATGGGACGTTCTTAAGGATGTTACCCTCTTGAAGCCCAAAGTTGAACTGATCATTGGTAATGAGCAGTAGTCTAATCCAGTGTCTGCTGTCACAGTATTCCTCCTAATTTAAATACAGAAGGAAACAAATCCACTGTTTGCAGCAACACCTGAAATGTTTGCTTTCTTTAGGCATGTTCTCACTTGTTTAAATGTTCTTGTTACTGCAGCCAGCTATGATGAGTTACTGCTCATCATAGTCACCTCAGATTTCATCCACCAATTGCAGGTGTGCAAGAGACTACAACATATCTGATGTTTGTAAGAAACATCTTTGAGACTAGACAATTTCATGGTCCTATTTTCTCTCCTTTATGTGGGGTGATGGTGTTCCCAAATGTCTCAGGTCCTCAGAAGTCAATCAACATGCTCTAAGACTTGTCCTCTGAACTCTTCATGTCATAAGAAAAGATATTTTCATGGAATCTGGGAGTATCTGGGTTTGCTCCATCAGTTGATGAGTTAGAGGGAGTTGAATTATGCTTCAGAGCTCTGATGGAGGATGTTTAGTGCTCTTTCTACTGTGTTCCATTTAGTCATGTGGTACTAAATCACCAAACAGACATACTGCTGGTGCACAGAAAACAACAAATAACAGGCACACTCTGGGCAGTGTATTGCAGTGCAGACCATTCAGCAGCCTCAGGGGCTCCAGACTGGAGATATAAAAGAAATCTCTTTTGAAAAGCATTGTAGAAAAACAATTACCAATGCTCTTTTTGTACCCAGTTGATTTATTACACATTGAATATGCATTTGTCTGGCAAAAAGTAGGACATATGAGCAATGCTTTCTTTGCTCTTTCCAGAATACAGCTTACTTCACTGAGGTATGAGGAGACTTCTCACTGAGGCTCATAGTCAGTGAAGTCTGTCTGATGAAGATATCATTACTGGCGAGCTGCTAGGTAAATTTCGGTTTGGAAAAAGAGTTCAAAAATACCCTTTTTCACCCACTGGGAAATTCATGTGCCTCTTTTGTGGTCAGCATCTCAAAATTCATGACCAATGGATGCAGCAAATGAAACAAGTCAGCAATCCCAGGCACCACTATGTGCAGACTTTTAAAATGCATATGCAAAAACTACAATTTTCTGCACAATTTGAAAAGTTTCATGTCTTCTGCATTGACATTTAGATCACTGAAGTCTGTATCTTGCAAGAAATAACTTCCTTGGCCTCACTGTTTCTTTAGATTTCTAGACTACAGTGATAGCCCTGCAGTGTTCATCCTGCCTTGGAGGCAAAACACCACATTCCGAGAGGATCCTGGAGATGGAGGTTAATCCCTTTCATACACCTTACAGCTGAATTTTGCTTGTGCTTCCCCTGCAGGGAAGACATGAATTCAAGTTAAATGCTGTTGGAATACACCACAGTTATTACAAAGCTGTACATAAAAAAATATTGGCCTTTGCCCAAATTTTTGGAAAAATCAAAAAGCAGTAATAATATAACAATAGATTCAAGTAATGGTACCTGGTGCTAGACATTTTGTTCAATGGCTATTCATATGATGAGGTGGATCAAAAGTGGAATGAAATATTCAAACAGTCACACCTAAGACTTCAGTTTAGTCAAAAGCCTACAGTTATTCACTGCTCTTTCTTTCTATATCATCTGTTAATGAATAAAGATGAAGTGCCTCGGGACATGAGGGATGTGTTTGACTGCATGTAACCAAATATTTGCAGTGCTTAGTTACAAGCAGCAGTACAGAGCACCTTGACGGGGCAAGGTGTTGGTGTTTTGGATCAGCAGCAGCCAGACCTGGGAGAGGAATAAGATGGGAACTAACGAGCAGCAGCAGAGGAACAGCAATGGTCATGCTGAGCAGTGCTGCAGAAGGCAATGGGACAGCTTACACGGGCTCAGCTCACCAGCAACCCTGCACAGGCACTCTCATCCTGTCTGAGGATGTTGAACACCTTGTTTGCTAGTAACAGCAGTTACAATAAAAACTATGGAGATAGGGGAAATAAAAATGTGTTGCAGCATGATTTTTTGGGGGAAAATAAATTATAAGACCAGTATGCATGGCCTTGCCTGAACTTCACCTATTTCTCCGTCAACAAATGTAGTCCTGGATTTCTCTGAGGACTGCAGCACTCACCCAGGATTCTGGACACCTCAAGTTTGAACATAGTTGAGGGAAAACAGCACATGCATAGTATATGAACTTATTTTGGACAGACCTGTGTCATTTCATATGCTGCCTGCAACCACAGTAAAGGATGCTACTTTTCATAGAGGAGAGAGAGAGAGCAGAGACAAACTTGCAGCAGCTCTAGGAGGGTGTGACACCAATGCTAATCTTATCTGTGCTTCTTGCAGTTTAGACACGTGCCTTTGATGTGTGCCATTGTCCAAGGTCCTATAGGTCACAGATTGAGTTTCTGTTACTGCTGTGTTATTTCATTGAAAGACTTACCCAAAATAACCCTATGTCTTGCAAGCAGCATACTTTCCACAGAATCTGCTGATTGCAGAAATTTTTAAAAAAATTAACACTGAAGCTGACAGGTCAAAATCCAACAGTAATCAGCCTTTGCTTGCTTAGTACTATTGCCAGGAAAAGAGCCTTTACCTGAGGCTATCTTGTGAATTTTGCAGGCAGGAACCTCCCATGAAACAATGTTTCTATAGGGAACAGTTTGTTCTCTTTCGGTTGGTAACAAGACCTGTCGTTTTGTTGAGACCTGTGTTAAGATGATCCATGACAGAGAAATATAGAATTACAAAATTGAAAGTTCTTCATTATGCTAGTCCATCATCCATAATTAGCAATGTGTGCAAATGACCAATAAATATGTATTTTTTTCATTCAAGCAATGAATTTTGATTTAAATTTGCTGCGTTTACTGAGGACCAAAAAAGTGTGGATGTTTGGAGGGCTTTGCTGGCTGTCAAGTGTGAAAGTGGTCAGAGAAGCTGGCTAATCCCCCTCTCCTCTGGCTGCACGTTCGGCTGCAGGATGCCTGGTGAAACCTCTCAGAGATTACACCATCATTACCAAGCATTGACTTCTCCAAGGCACTCAAAAATCCTGGCAGTCACACAGGGAATAAAAATTCACCACTGCCAAGGATGCATCGTATTTCTTCACTCCTCCTACAGCTCTTATTTCTGGGAAATGCTGGGTCTCTAGTGACAGGGCCCCTATCTAGCCACAGGGGGCTTCTTTCCCTGCAGTGGTTCTCGTTTCCTCTTCCTCAGGTTTGAGCTGCTTGAGCAGGCCCAGGGAATGGCCGATGCTCTCCTTCTCTGGTAGTCTTCCACTGCCAGCACTGCTCTTTGCAATGGTGTTCATCAGGAATTCTGGCATGCCATGGACTGGGCCACTGTAGGACAGTCAGGACATTTAAGGTGCTGCTCCATCCACGTGCGTGAGGCTGGGCTGTTTCCTGCTTGGACTCAGAACTGGGGACAAAGCAGCACAAAAGGCTGGGTTCTGTCTCAGTAATGATTAACTGGAATATCCCTGTCAATACTAACCGGAGTTTTAACTGAATTCAGGTAATAACAACATTCTTATCTCTGGATAGGGATGTTTTGCAACAGACTCTGCCATGAGTTCATTGACCCACAGGTGCCTGTCAGCTCACGGGACAGCCCAGGCATTAATATTCAGTACAACTCACCCACTGTCGAAAATAATACAGGGAGTGATATATGCATAATTTACTATTCATTGTTAATTTACTGCATCAAGCTTTATCACGTCAAGTCATGACCACAGTAACCTTTCCTGAGCTAATTGAAGATTATGTCAGTGAAAAGAGTGAAAGGCAATTTTAGAGAGGCAGACTGGTATGTTCCTACTGTGGGACTGTATAATTTTTGACACTGTAATTAAAAAGCAATTACTTTCACACTGGCACGATTTGTCATGCGGTACACTCTGAGATCACAATCAGTCATCTCCCTGAAAATTATCTCTGCTACTTTGAGACAATATTGTGAGACTGTGAACACAAAGAGTCTAAACCAAAAGGACACAAAATATTAAGTGACTTTACTAATTTTCTTTGAAATTTAGATCATGTCTTTTTGGCTTCAGCGTTCAGTGATATCCCACAGACCCTGTGCTGTGCCTTCCATTTAGCTTACTTATGGACATCTCTGTTTTACTGGAGGACTGAGTAAAAATGGCATAAACAGGAAAAATTTGTAGAATTATGGCCAAATGAAACACGTGTGGCACTTGAGCGGGGTTGGAAAGTTCAAGGTGACTGTGGAGCATCACCAGGTCTACAGATATGTTTCCATGATTTTCTGTGCTTCAACTTAGTATTCAGTCCAGAAAATAACTCAGACATTGGTAAAGAGGTTTTTAATTTCTCAGGGTTGTTGTTTTTCTCCTGGTAAATTGAGATAGAGAAATGTTGATGCTGGTGAGATCTTTCAGGCTTTAAGGAAAGCTAATAATTAAAGCTTGGTACATGTAATTTGTACTTGAAGGTATACTACTGTGCAGAATTCTTTTTCTCAAGGAGATTGGAGTGACAAAAGGTCTGGATTAGAAAAAGAAATCAACTTGTTACAGTTCTGTTAAGATAGAATGTTTGGGCTACTAATTAAAAGGAAAGGTTATTTTGTAATCAATTAACCATGGTTGAATGATAAGAGAATATTCTGGTGTAAATTTGAAAAAAAATCTTGCCTGCTATAATGTGCCTACTACAATTAATTGATGCCATGATGTTACATTATGAAAAATAATGTGTGAAATAGATCAAATGAAAGACATGCTTTAAAGAGAGGTTCCTTGACATTCCTGCAGCTGAATATTTTGACTACAATGTCCACCCAATTCTGCTGGTTATTATAACAACTGGGTTGATCTTACATAGCAGAGAATCGGCCTCTCAACTTTGCCCCAACAAACTTGTGAATACTTTCTGTAATTATTTTATTATAACTCTTTAGTGATAAACACAATAAAAGTGGGGATTGAATTTCAGTCTGTCTGTGTCAGTCAACAGGCACAAGGCATACAAGATGAATCTTTGCACTAAAAGAATAATAAAGAATGGGAGAGGGTGAAGTAAAAAGACACAGATTCTAGCAAATGTACCATCCTGAAATGTTTACAAAGGACGATCCCTCTAACTCACCAGGAAAAGAGTGTGAGAAGTGCCTAGATTAAGAATTCCTATCAGTAGGAGAAGCTGCCCTTCCCCACAGGAGAAATTATCTTTAACACAGGATACAAGAGGAAGTTGTTAACACCTGAGTATAATCATAGAATGAATCACAGAGTGGCCTGAATTGGAAGCGACCTTAATGATCATCCAGTTCCAACTCCCATGCTGTGGGCAGAGACACCTTTCACTAGGCCAGGTTGCTCAGAGCTCTATCCAACCAAGCCAATATAGGCAAACTATAAAGTAATTTCCAGTAATGGTGGTAGGCAATTCCTGGAACAGCCCGTGATGAAAAGTGAGTGCTTCACTGCCTCATGTTATCAGAGAGCACGAGACCAGTGCTGCTCTGCAAAGGTTATGTTAGGCTAAAGCACAATTTGAGGACACAGTAGAGGCATCATATAGGATGAAATTAAAAAGCTGTAATATTCATAAAATCAGTTATATCATTATGATAGGTCATTATGATAACCCTTATGATATTAAAACTGTAAAATATCAGCTTATCATGCCACCCATTTTCAGGCAGGAAATCTCAAATCTGAAGGTTAAATTGTTTGCCCAGTGTCCCATAGCAAGTCCCTAGTAGCCATAGAAATTAATCCCTGTCTACACAGTATATTCAATACAGCTACAGCTCAAACCAAAATGTAGTTGAATAATGGAAAAAAGATTTAAGCATCCCAGGACCTGCTCAAACTTATCAAGCCATGTATTATTATTTTACTTGTTCACATGAAGCAGCCCCATATATCACGTATCAGCAGTGTCTGATATTACTCACGAAAGTTAGAAACCTCTGATAAAAATTTTTGGAAACTCTGTCTTCCAGCTTCCTGTTTTTAGTAGCATTTTTAGCATAGGCAATGAGTTACACTGTATTACAGCTGTGTTTATTTCTATAATTTATCTCTGTCTAGACCACTTCGTAGTCTTAATGTTTCCCTACTGTAAACCAAGCACATAACCACAAACTGGTGTTGTGGAAAGTCTGGCTTAGGGAAGCAAAGCTGGCTCCTTCTGCTCACCTAACATTGGATGTAGGCTATTACAGCACAAAGTTATGGCTCTGTTAAGCATCATCACCAATAAGTTCATCATCCATCCCAATGCTGCTCCAAATGACTGAGCAGTGAGTTACACGTCCCCTCTGTGTCTGACCCACAGAGATCATAACTTTGCTGATGTTTTCAGACAAGAGGCCTTTTGTTCATTCCCTGAGGGTTCAGAACTCAGCTGCAGAGGTCCCAGGTCTGATTGCAGTAGAGAGATATTGATTTGATTAATATTCCAAGAAGAGCAGGAATGGAAAAACGTTTTCCCCCAGAGTTTTCCCAGTCCTCTGCAAACCATTATTGTCACTCTCTTATATTGACTAATTTCTAGATTTTCAATTTCATTGAGAAACACCCCCTCCTCCCATATTTAAGCCACCCTTTAAGCTATTTAAGGTGTAAATATAATTTTGAACCTGTTGCATTTTTACTCCACTAGGCAATACGAAAGAAATGGTAAGATTTTTCCCATGGCAGTTCCATCAGGCAATTTTGGCTGTCATTCTGTAACTAAATTGGAAAAAAAGGGCCAAAAAGCTAAGCAAGTATGACACATGCAGGAAAAGAAAACCCAAAAGCAAGCAAATGTGATCTCAGTCTTGGAAATTCATGCAGTCAACAGAAAACAAGATATGAAATAGAGTCAGCAGATTAATAACAATTTATTTTTCTCCTGCAAAATGCAGATTTTCTAATTGACTGCATTTGATAGATTGAAAAGATTTAATTATCACATAGTCAGTTCCTGAAATGGTCAGGAAATTTTAGAACTGTGGCTTTAGATACTCAGGAAATGGATTGTGAAATTATAATTTTTAAATATTTGCAAAACCCTTTTAACTGCTGGATGTGAGAGGATGCTTAGATGTCATCTTCTGCTTTATAATATTTCCCACAGGGAAATACGTTTGAGATTAATTTTATGCAACTTTAACCACCTGGAAGCTAATTTTATAAATTTGAGCTGATAGTCTGGGCAACTTTCATAGGGAGAGGAGGGAGATAAGGATCTTGTGTTGGAGTGCACATGGTCCCTGCTGTGCTGCCCTCACTGCTGCAGAGCAGGAGGAGTGCTTTCAGGAGGTGTCTGGTTTGTTCTTTTGCTTATATAGAAAGTCTGTACAATCAGGGGACTAACCTTAAATTATAGGAATCCTATCTAAAGTATTTAGCTTGGATTTTAACCCTCTCTGCTCTATTCTCCCTCCACGCACACCCAAATTGCAGTAATTAAGTGAATCAGGGCTACAGTAGCTGTCCTGCTGTGAAATATGCTGGTGTGGAGCACGGGCTGCTCTCTGAGCTTCTTGGGTCTTCTGATTTGGGTACTCACTGTGACACAAGAGCGGAGGAACAGAAAACAGGCAGCTGCCCTCTCCTGCTCCACAGTGCAGTGCTGAAAATAAACATGCTCTTCAAACTAAAAAAAACTTCTTTTTTTTTCAGTTAGGTATAAGATCTTTTATTTTTCCAAGCAAGGAAAAAAAAATATTATCCCAGTCCATTTGCCTTTCTTGGTTCATCATGAATTTCATGAAACACTTCTGTTGGCAAAGCAGAGGGATAACCATTGAGACATACTATTTGTTTTTAATCTTTTCACCATGCTTCACATTTTACATGCAAAGAATTTTCTTTGGATTAGCCATTACTCCTTTCAAGCTATTTGATAGGAAGGATCAGACTCTTAGTCCATTTAATGTCATTGTAAGCCTGTAAATGATATTGCTGTTAAGAGAAAATTTCTGAAATTCAGCCTGTTCACAGGGTTTCCTACCTGAACACTTGTGGATCTCATTTTTCTCTTCTTTCTGCTGAGCTCTTTTACACAAGACAATGTCTCAGGGTCACTATTTTGAGTATTAGAGAGCCTTCCCAGGTACCTGCTTGAAGGATAGTCCAAAAAAAGCAAGGGGAAATGTCTGCCTCATACTGATGGACACTGCAGTGCTGCCACTACATTAAGTTCCATCCCAAACCACTCCCCTGTTGCCAGAGTCCAGGGGGACCCAGACCCACTGCACAATATGCTGCCAATACACATAATAAACAAAATCAACACCAGTCTCCAAGACTTTTCCCCATAGATTATATTACAGTGTTCAAGGCCAGGCTGAATGGGGCTTTGAGCAACCTGGTCTAGTGGAAGGTGTTCCTGCCCATGGCAGCAGGGTTGAAACTACATGATCTTTAAGGCCCCTCCCAACCCAAACCGTTCTATAATTATATGAAATCAAACATAAGGCCAAGTGCTGGCTGCCAGGGCGAACCAGATTCTAGATTTTCTAGATTTCATTTGTTTTGTAAAAAGTTTTATGGTTGCAGGTTCTGGTCAGGTTAAATGCATTGAAGACTTGGGGAAGCCAGAAATGCTCTCGTGATAGGGTCATAGAAGTAGCTTTTTCAGTTCTTTGCAGTTCTGGGAGTGAGAACGTTGATATCACCTTATCACACGGTAACTCAGATTCCTCTCATGTTTCTGGGCAGCACTCTTCAGCAGTGTTTGATGTGGGCCTGGGGCACAAGCCAGCCTATTTACTTTGAACAAATTATGAGAGTTAGCTTTGTTAGACTAAAAGCATATTTTCAAAACCCAAGCTTTTCCAAACCATATTAAGACACATTTACTCCGCATAGTGGGAAAAATGCATGATTTTCCTTTTATTTATTTTCTGTGAATTTGGGAGATTTTGTATTGGTTTGAGAGGGTGTTTTGCTTGATAAATCTTCAGCAGAGCAATAGGAATTGAAAGTATGCATGTCTGGTAAGGCATGTCTGCTCGGCATTTCAGATGTGTGATCATGCATAATAAAAATGTTTGTTGGAAATGAGCTTGCTCATGTTCTGCCATGTATGTGATCCAAGCAGCCCAGACTTGCCAGCCACCTGTGTTACACAGCCATCACTCACTCCAGCACAGTTGCCCATATTAATTGTGCACCTCAGCTTCCAAAAGCGCAGTTTGCTTCTTAGCATCTTAATCACATAACCACTGATGGGAACAATCATCTTTCTTAATTATTATGGCCAAGAAATTTTTATATCTATATGTATATATATATCTATCTATGTTCAAGATCAAGACGCAGGATGTTTCACTTGCAGCCACCTACAAAGACAATGACTTCTCTGTATCAGACAGAGAACACAGCCTGGGGAGGATGTGCTCTGTTTCTCTGCTTTCATGGGTGGTTTCGTGTAGTGTTTCACACTTTGAGCAGATTTCTGAGTTGTTTTGAGCAAGTGGCCTATTTTGGTCTTCTGAGAATCTTTTTTCTCAACTTTCTGAGCTTACATACAATGAAAAACTGAATTAACAACATTTGTCATCAGCAATTTTATTATAGATCTTGATTTTACTGTCAAAATTTTATATTACAACAGAAGAGGTACAAAAATGAGCATGAAGACGAACTTTTAACTGATAGTCAGAAATAACCTATTTGAAAGTATTGGTATGTGTCTATGTCGATGCAGCTAAGTAGTTACATAACGGATTGCAAATAAAAATACATTTCACTTAATGTAAACATTATGGGTGAGGTCTTGGCTTGGTCCAGCCAGGCTCAGTGCAGGTCTTCCATTGCTATTACAGAGACAAGGTTTATCAAGGGATGTTCCAAATCACACCAGCTTGTGTAGTTCCATAAGGATGTTTGGCACTCTGGGTAGTCACTAAAACATGTGGCATTATAACCTTCTCCCCGTGAGATGATGGAAATCCCAGTCTGCCTCATGGCTTGGCGACTGCTGGTTATGCTGTCACCTCAGCACCTGGGAGCGTGTCTGTAGCAGAGGCTGCTCTATTCTCTCAGTGACAATGGCACTGCACAGAGGCACCACAGCCGTGGCCACAAGCTGCCCTCAGATACTTGTTTTGCTACAAACACTGCACTTGAGACTGGTAAAACAGAAATCAAAGGAAATCAGTGAAACCTGATGCTTCAGCGCACTACAGCGTGTGGGTGCTTGTGAATTACACACCTCAGGGCATCACCTTTCACTGCAGGAACTGAGGTCAAGAGAGAGACTCCTTATTGTGGCAACCGTTTGATGTTTGTTTCTGTTCCCATGGATGGCCAAGTTGTGGCCTGAGGGACCTTTTTATGAAAGTTGGAAAGCTAGTCTTTACTGCTATATTAAGAACAAAATGTAATCTGACCAGCAATAGTGTATCCAGTAGGATTTTAATGGAGCTGTCTGAGTCAGTCTCACTATTTTCTCTCTCAGCTGCACGCTCAGCAGTTCTTACAGGTGCAGGCAACCCTCTGAGCAGTTTCTGGTCTTTTCTTGGCCCGGCTCAGCTGTCTTCCCACCAGCTGCTTACTGGGATGCCCATTAAAAGGCAAGAACCACTCTGCCTATTCCATTGCTTGCTTTACCTGGTCAGAAGAGTCACAGTACCTGGGAAAGCTATGATTTATACTGTGTGCCACTGGGTAATGTTCCCATCTGGGGAAGGTTACACTGAGATGCAGGGAAAGTGTAGCATGCCCTGGTCATTTCCTACCTAACCTTCCAGCAGGAAGGAAGATGAGTGCTGCTCTGGGCAAGTTCTGCCTCTCCTGGAAAGTCTCTTTCTTCTATGTGCATGCTCCAGGGAATCCCTGCTCTGTGCCAGTGGTGAGCTGTATAGGAGGGAGCAAACCAGGGCAAAGCACCTGCCTTTGGTGGCTGACCACAGGCCCAGCCCATCTGAAACTGTGTTTGTGTGCGTGTGTGTACAGTATCACACCTCAGCTATCCTCTCCTGCTCTCCACTGTTAGTACCACAGCAAGGACTTCTGGTTATGGACTCAGTACCCACCATGCTACTGTTATCACTCTTAGCTATGCAGCCACATCTTTTCCAGCTTTATACACAAGTAACGAAATTCTTCAGTAGTGAGAGAGGGGAAGTCTGTTTCACAGGCTTGCTCTTCTGTTGGTGCAAAGACTGCAGTCTGTGTGGTCAGGGTTATGCACACACTGAAGATGCTGAACGGGCCTGAAATAAGACACAAAACCAAACAAATATTTAATGATCACTTTGCAAGTACAACAGAATAACTTCACGGTTACTGAATGCAATGTGAAAGTCAAAGTGCATATTACACCTGTGCTTATCAAGCAGATGGGTTTTCTTAGGGTAATTCTTTTTGATCTTGCTGCAGAAAGGTAACTTTGGTGTTTTTAGGGATAAGAGCAAGTCGGTACAAAACAAAGTAGGATCTGACCTCACAGCATGTCAGCTATGCTGCAATATAAAACATAATTACAAAAAAGGAGAAAGATCTCTTGCACAGACTGTGGAATTCCTGCCATAACAGAAGTTCACCATCTGGCTTACTCACTGGTAACCCCTACTGCTACATCAGAAAGCTGTTGCTATGGATGTCAGATATGATGAGATTTTTTTTCAATGCATCCAATAAATCCAGTTTTAGAGTTACTTCTGGAAGACACTGTTGACATGGACAAGAGCAAGAGAAAATGATCAGCATCAGTGGCTACATGGCATGCAAAGCCAGGTGTTCAGCTGATACAGACCCAAATGGTTCTGTTTATGATGACTGCAGGGGAGTGAAGCCAACTAACATAGTCTATCCTGAAGTTTGGCTTTACCTGTAAATTTCTTATTTTATTATTATTCTGCATATAAAATAGTAAAATTAATTGTCCATGTTGCCCAACCCAGTTGTTTATATATGTGTTAGTTGAGCTTTGACACAAAGCCCTACTTGTTACTTTACCATCAGAAGCGAGTTGTGAGACACAGCAATGAGTGTGTCAGGTTCCTCCCTGTGCTAAGCCACAAAGGGTCTAAGCTAAGATATATTTCCCCTTCCTGCCTCGCTCCATAGCTTATTTCATCAGAGGCTGAAATAATCTGTACCTACTTACAGGTCCTGGGAGTATTGGTTAAAGGTTCCTTTTACCCAAAGAGAAAGTAAGCACACGATTTGGCAGATTTATGCACCACACCAGCACTAATTTTTTCACAAAGTGCAGAGCACTCATTAATCAGGTTCAGCAATACCCAGACAGGAATATATTGCTCTGCCTTCAGATTTAAAGACTTATCATTTGTCTCCTTTGCAGACCAATTTTTCCTTACTTAAACTATTGTCACAAATCCAGAAGTTCATAGAAATGTATGTTTACTTTGGAAATGTTGTTATCCAAGTATGAGTCCTTGACACTGAAAAGCTGTATTGACAGATAAGATATGAGCAATATTGAGTGTTTGCTGCTTTTCTAATGTCTCTGAAGAACAATTTTGCTCTGTGTGAAGGTCTCTGAACCCACACAGAGGGATAAAGTGTCTCTGACTTTTCTAATTCCTCAGCAGGAAGATGGAGATTTCAGGCAAGTCAAGACTTGGGCTGCTGTTTCCCAGCTCCTGTTTTTTGCTCCTGACAATGGTAAGTTATAGTAATTAGTAATGCTTATCGTGTCTCATGCCTCACTCTCTGAGAAAGCAGCAGGACAGAAAGCACGGTCAAACTACGGTGAAGGAAGTAAGGACCACCCTTGGCATCCTGCACTATCTATATGCAGCTGTGAGGAAAGCTGCCTGTTTGGTTCAGATTATTTTAGGTAAAAGCCCAGTCAGAAGAAAATCTGGATTGCTCCCTCCCTGAAAACAACTGAACATGCTCAATGGGAAGTGTAGGGCAGAGACCCAGACCAGCCAAGACCAGGGCTGCAGCCTGGCTGGAAGGCCCTGAGAAAGACCCAGCCACACTGGAGGGATGTCATGGCAATAAGGAGGAAGTCTGCTCTAGCTTGCTGCAAACCTGCAATATCAGTGTTCTGTTAGCAAAGCTGTGACCAATAAGAATGGATGATTACCTGTAATTGTCTTCACAGATGATCTTAAATTTTCGCTCTTGTAAGATGCTCATTAACTTCTTAATGGAATGACCTGAGCAGGATTCACTGCAGAGAGAAGACTTCAGTTATTTGTCTTCCTTGTGTGTACAAAATGCTCACCTAAATTCCACCCTATGTCACTGTTTTATTATAGGCAAGATTATTTAAAAGCTTGTTTGTTAATGTGCTGTAAAGTCCATTGAATTTGGGAGCTTGGGCTGCCATTGGGCCTTTGCTGGTAGAAACTGTGTGATGTTCAGCTGTGCATCTTGCATGAGAGCTTTGTGCAGCAGGACACCTGTGGGAAATGACTCAGTCCCATTCACAGCTCGGGGTGCTCTAGAACTGCTCCCTTGCTGCTGGTGGCTTCCATCCACAGCAGCACAATATAAGGCTTACTGAAATCTGTCAAAGGGCAAGTCTGTCATCTGTGTGATGAGAAAAGGCCAATCACAAAAGCCAGCAGTTAAGTCCCAGGTAGGAAGCAAGATAGGAGGAAACTGATAGAAAGCATGGGAGGAAACAGGCTAGGAGCACCTCTTGTCTGTTTGACTCAGTTTATGGCTGCTGCTGCTGCTGCTCTATTTTGAGAAGGGGTTGTTTCAATCACTTTTTCATTGGTAGGAGCCCTAACTTGTGTATTTCTTTCCCATCCAGACAGGTTTCGTGAAGCATGTAGCACTCTCCTATCTTCAAGATCTTTATCTCTGTGGTTAATTTAATTAAATAGCCCAAGGGCCCCAAAGCTGTAGTGAGAGGTTTGACAAATGTCGTAGGCATAGACAGAGACATGGCAAAAGACTTGCTACCTCAGGGTAAAAATCATCTCCTCATCCAAAGTATACGATGCACTTTTACTACTGTGGGCAAATGCAGTTCCTAACATATGACATCAGTGGGAAGCACATCCAGCTCCTTTTTGTTCACTAGACTTGACAAGTTATCAGTGATTCAACATGGAATATCAGTCAGAAAATACAAGGAATGCATGCTATTGGGGCTACCTTCCCCCTCTGTCCTTGGAAGCAAGTAGAAAATAATACAGAAATTGCTATGAACTTGTCACAAGCGGAGGATGTGTCCAGCAAGAGGGCTGGCAGGGCACTGTCTTGTTGAAGCTGTTGAGGGGGAACATGATGACTTTTCTGATTTTGGGAAATCATGGGACAAAGGATCCAGTGCTGTGTCTGGGGAAACTGATGTAAAGACTACTCAATGTCCTTTTCTTCAGCAAACCTTTATGCAAAGGACCACAAGAGTAAGTCTGGTATGCTGAGCCCGGCACAGACCTGTGAACCATGGCAGCTGTCAGCTCCTGTGGGAAGGGGACACTTCTGGGTGTCTGGGCTAAGGGAGGGGCTGCAACACCGGAGGTGGAACTGTGTCAGAGAGTGAGGCTGTCTGAGCAAAGTCCACACTCCTTCCTGAGTTGCACTGCAACACCACAGCCTGCTTCCTGATCCATGGCACCACAGCTCCTGTTCCTGTCATGGAGACCCTTAAGAATGGGAAAAACTGTGGCAGTGCATTATGACCACGTGAGCCACAGAACTGGCTCTGAAAGGAGGGATCAAAGGCACAGAGCCTCATGCTTAGTGCTTGAAATGTGGTATATCTGCAAATGAACCTGATTGGCACGAAAAAGATCACTCAGAAAGGCTCAGATGTAATTTGAGGTCGCTGTTCTGGTATCAGTAATTCCATGGCAAGCATTTCAAGTATAGATTTGTTATTAAAAATCACAGAATCATTTAGGTAAGAAGGGACTGCTTGAGATCACCTAGTCAAACCAATATGAGCTGGAGAAAGTTGCCCAGGTCCCAGTTAGGTTTGGAGTATGTCCACAGATGGAGACTCCACAACCTGTTCTGGTATTCAAAAATGGCTGTGCTCAGCATAATTATACTATTCCTGTGGACAAACATATCCATGTTTGGATGGATACATGGACATATCTGTCCATGCAGACAGAGCCTGGTCTCTGATTTCAGTGCTGCACCCATAGCAAAGGTCTGTAGAGCTCAGTGGGGTTGAAAGGAACTGAAAGGTCATGGGCCCTCTTGAAAGCAAGGGAAATGTCATCATGTCTTAGCTATAACTGTTCAGCAGTACCTACCAAAAATACTAGAGGAAACAACAGCACAAATATCATTCTTTCCTGCAAAGTAAGCACCTAGAGGGTGAATATAGAGCAGATTTCATGAGTTTAAGAGTGTTGCTGTCAGATCTGAGCTGTGCTTGGTGCCCTCCACACACTGCTCATCACTGTGCGCCAGTGTGACTTACCTTTGAGGTCCACCAATGTCGTGCATGAGCCAAATGTGCACTTCAGAGACTTTTTTTGGATTCAGGCTAAAGATCTCAATACTTCCAAAGATGCTGTAAGAATGGAACATGAAATAGCAAAACACTTTTAGTTATCTCAGAAAGATGTAGACAGTACTGGTGCTTATCAGTGACACTCTGTGAGAAAACATTATATTGACAATGCATTTTCATACACTATTTTATTGCCTTATGGTCAAATGTTTTCTCCCTATTCTTATGTCACTTTCAGGAGAACTTTTGAAACTGTCTGCAGACAGAAACAAACTGAAGTCTTGCCATCTTTAGTGCCTCTTCTCCTGTTCAGTTTCCTGGCTATTGATTTGGTTTGGTGTCAGGGAAATGACCATGGCTGTTCCCCCGGCAAGCATATTCTTCATCTTTTGATAGTATTCAAGACTTCACTTCCAGCCAGGGAAGCCCAGGATGCACAGTCTAGTGGGGTAAAACCTAAGAAACTGTAATGATCAAGTTACTTTGCGCAGTAAGAGCAGAATGGATACCCCATACCCTCTGAAGGATTTGAGTTACAGTCTCTGTATAGAAGGAGTTAAAAGAATCAGCTTTACAACAGCCAGTGGTGAGTTTACCAAAATCCCTTCTGCACTGGGACTCACAAGGAGACACACTCACCACGTGCAGCCCCACAGAGACATGAATGGTTGTGTGCTGAGTGAATACCTGCTGCTCCTGAAAGCTCCAGCTTCTACTGATCCATTGAGCATCACTTGAACCACACCACAAGCTGCTTCTGCAAACTGAACAGAACAAATGGACATTACACTCTGACACTACTCACAGTGCCAAGTTAGGCTTGGGGCTGGTACAATTCATTGGTGTTCTCAAAACTGTCTAATACAAGCAGAGGATCTGGACAATATTTTTGCAGAACATGTCAGTGCAAAACAAAAGCCCCTGAAGGTTATGGCAAAACTGAGATAAAGCCCCATTAGACAGCTATGAACTGGCAGACTAAGGCTGCATAGGACTGGTACAGCAACTTGGCGGGTTTCAGTTTTTATAGGGTTTTCCAGAGCTCCAGCAGCTACAGCTGTCTGTAGTAACTCACAAAAATCCTCAGACTGCTTTAGCTCAGGAAGTGAGGACAAGCCAGAACAGAGGTACCACTAGTTTAAGGACACACAGACCATCACATACTTGCTTCCTTGTGACTCATGATCTGTCTTCTTTTGTGGCTTGAAATTTTTTCTCTCTTGATATTTTAGCAAAACTCATCACTGAGTTTTGTTTTATATGATTTTTAATATACTGGATCATGTAATCACTGCTTTTTGATTCTTTAAAACTCATGTCCAAATATTTAAAGAGTACTAAGGTCTATAAAGTTACTTATTCTAGATATATAATTCATTGGTAAGACAAAGAATTTTAAAAAAGCTTAATGCAGGTGACTGTACTTATCAAATCTTTCAGGTCCTCTTAAACAATGTGGCTCAAATTCAGATCATGAGAGCTGCAGAGTTTCAGGAAGTTTCATTATGTGTAGCTTTCTAATGCAATAAGCATGAGTTTTAGGAGATCTTGAATTTATATAGCTAGGAATCTTATAGCTGAGGAACTCTGAGTCTGTATGGTGGTTTTATCTCTCCCAGACTCAGAAACGGAACCATTTTCACTCCTAGTTTACCCACAAAACAATTTTTTTAATGGCAAGTGGACTTTTTCTTTCATACATGAGACCTGGAGCATACAGGAATGCTTGTTTTCCACCTGGACAGTCATCTACTAATAGTCATACCAAGGGTGAAATCTTGAGAGACGTGTAAAATTAAAGTAATACAGGACATCAGGTTTTTCTCTGGCAGTTTGTTCCTGTAAAGTGCTGATTCAACATAGCCAGGCTAATTGCTTAACTGGGACTAGCAGGATCTCATTCCTGTGATGGGAGTTGGCATGTGTCTACGGGTGGGGACATCACAGGAGCCTTGCCAGGTACTGATGTGGGAGGGAGTGCTCTCCAGGTTTATGCCGGGAAGTGCAAGGGGATTCTCGGCCTCTTGGAAAACCTCTGTGCCAATTCTGCTTTCCACATTAGCATGCTAAAATATATTTTACTGTGGCAATTTAAGTCCTGTGATTTAATTAAGGTGATTGTTATAATTGTGAGCATTACTTGCAGAGCTCCAGCTCTCTGCCAAGGGTTGTTCTAGACACTGACACTCAGCCTCTGTCCACAAAAAAGAATGCCCAAACTACAAGGACATTAAATTTTGTACATAAAATATGGGACCTTGGATTCCAACACCATGATTTTTAACACCTGGAGCTAAAGCTTTTGTCAGTTTCTACTATTCTGTGTTTTAAGTCCAATCTGCATAATCATACTTTTTGGCAATGTCAGGAACTTAGTGCCTTTCCACATTTTGGATGAAGGGAGATTTATTCTAGATCTTACCATCTTGGATGCCATTTTCCAGAATACAGAGCCGGGGTTGCTCTCACACTCACTTCGTTGTGGACAAGATTCATAGTTGATTCCTGAGAAAAAACACATTTATAGAATAGCTAAGGCTAGAGCGAATATTTTTGCAAGGCTTATGTGGCTTTGTGAGCAAAAAGATTTGCCCTCTACCAAAGCAAGAAGGCTACATGAGGAGAGGGCTCTAAAGGAGAAAGGATTTGCATGTGTTCAAAGGTCTTCCCATTTGCTCACAGTCTTTTCAGGGAGGGAGTTGCAGACCCTGTATCACAAATAATTCTCAGAAAACTGAGAAGGGAAAACACTCGGTTCCAAATGTGAAAAACAGGTTGTCTCTTGACAAGTACTGTCTGATTGCATTGAAAAATTTTGCCCAATATTTTCAGTAATTCCAGCCCAGTTTAAAGGTTCCTTGCCTTAAGCACCAACCCAGGAATCATGTGGGCAGCGATACCCCCAGGGTACCTGCACACTTTGACTGGCCTATGACCAGGTCCTTTCAAATGACATTCCTGTTTTGCAGTTTGTCCCATAGGAGGCACAGGGTGGAAGTAAGCAAACTAGGTAAAGAGGGCTGGATGTGTCCATTAGTTCAAGCAACAACTTGGTGTTAAAATAATCCAAAGTCATGGTTTGTAATTTCACCTGAGAAATAGGTATTATTTTCAGACTTCCAAAATATTGGACAGTTAAGGTTTTAAACTAAATCACTAGAAAATAATGTGAAAAGTGTTGTGTTCAGGTGTAGATTACCTGGGGCAGAAGGGTCTCCACACCATGAAACGCTATCAGCCATATAACCCAGCAAGGTGTCCTCCAAGGTAAGGAAATTTTGATTGGATTTTGTATAGCGATGAGCGAGGTCACCTGTCTTGCTCCAAAATAGTGACTGTAAAATAAGATACAATGTCTGGTAAGTGATAGCTATACTACAATTGGTCAGAAAACTTTTCTGGAGAAAACCAGAAAGTTCATGACAATAAAGGAGTTTAGTTTTTATTGAAATGCAGCAAGTTCACCCTAGTGGGTCAGTTCTTATTTGAACACTCTTATTTGCAAAATATTTTGGGTGGGATTTTTTGGTGGAAAGGGACATGTTCAGCTTTTAAAGGACTTTGAAAGAAAGGTTTGACTAGCTTTCATAGCATGTATACCAAATTTGTTGTTTGCTTTTGAGCTGTGTATGGAAGAAGTCATTTTTGGGAAGCAGTGTCCCTCTACCAGCATGATGGCATGCTCCTTACAGAGAGCCATATGCTCAGGGAACAGGGACATGCCTTCACTTCACTGGGATGATCCTGGTACTGGCTTGAGGCAAGCCTTATACAGGGGTGATTCCCAGCAATAGAGCATGGACAGGGTTACTGGGGTCCAGAGGTGTAACTGCAGGACTGTTGCAGGAAGTGCAAAAGCAAAATACCATTCTCATCAACCTCACAGGAACTACCATCAACCTACAGGCCCTCACAGCTGTCATGGATGAGATCCCATTGCTCAGAGCACTGCCAGACCTGCCATCCCACCACAGCCCACCCTGCACTGTGCTGTTACCTTGTTACAGGGTATAGGATGACTCGCTAGCTTCATCAAAGGCTGATAATCTTCTGGTGTGATATTACAGGGATTCTTGTAAATGAATGCATCTTTTAATGATTCCCATATTTTCAGGCAATCCTTATCCCTGCTTAAAGATTAAAACATAGTTAATAAATATTTATGAATATTTGTGTCTGTGAATGGTTGTCCCTCTGTTATGGTCAAACAGTCTGGATCAGATGTTAAAAGAATTCCAACTATGCTCAGGCACCAAATACATGATCCATTACAAATGCAGAGTATCTTCAGCAAATTAAGTATATACTGAGGAATGAACAGTTCCAAACCATCTTTTTCCTCCTTCCTGCATTTCAAATTACTGTTTATTGCAATATCTGACCAACAGCTATGTTTTTACCCCTTAAAATGATCAGTGCTGATTTTACATAGCCAAAAGATCAAATTTCTTGATTATTCATACCAAATCATGAGAGGCAAATAGCTCTTCAGACTGTAGGTTGTACATTTTAAAAGTATGGCCAGAGAATACTGTCCCCTCAGATACAGCAAGGCAAAAATAAGGCCATGTGTCTCCCTGGAGGGAGTTTGACCCCACAGAACAACTATCTGTAATTTTATCTAAAACAAAAGCAGCAATTTAGCTGTTTGGGACCTGAGATTGTTTTTATTTATGCATTTCTTTGCAGCTATTGACTTTGCTAGAGGCACAGTTGATGTGCACACCGGGATAACCAGGATCCAGATCAGGTGCCACTACACAATTCTGTCTGAAACTGAGCCTGGGAGCAGGGACAGGGCACGCCAGCCTGGAGGGTCTCCAGATAAATGGCCAACCAAGCTCTGGCACATCCCAAATTTCCTTTCATGTCACGTCAGTCTGTCACAGGGCCAGCCCCACTTGCGTTAGGGACCACAACTCTCATTTATATGAACCAAACTTACCTCTTGGTAAATAAAGATGAGTTACAATGATGATTTTTTTAAACAGGACTATTATCTTTCATTCAAGAGCCTAAATACACTTTCAGTGAAATCACTGTAGAAATAAAAAGCCAAACTGTGGGTGCTGCAGGGAGCATGGTCATTGTTCAGCTGTTGCACTCCTGTGTCAGCAAGAATTCACGTTTTACTTAGCAGGATTTAACTCGGGTGTATTAAATTTTCTCCTGGAGGAACCTTTCTCTGGCTACAAAGTGTAAATAACCCACAGAGACCATGCTCCAAACTTTGGTACTTTATTTAGGGGTTAGGAAGTTGTAAATACCTCTCCCTGCCACAAAGGGTTACTACATGGACACACTGAATCATCCAAAAGAGAGGGCTCCTGCTGATTGAGCAGTGACATTAGAGAATAGGCAGCTGTCCCCTTTGCTCTGCACAGTCAGTGGTATCATAAAGATAATTTGTAGGGCTTGCCTGTAAGCACAGGCACATCTCAAAGACGTTTATATGGTTCACACTTTCTAATTTGTCAAACGATTTGTCCTCCAGGCAGGACTTTTTTCTTTTTTTTTTTTTAAGCTACTCCTGAAATCTGCTTTATGTAAGAGCATTAACAGCCACAGGCGACAGCTGGGTACCCGGTGATCTATCCTTTCACATGGCAAAGTTTTTATGCTTGGTTCTCAGAAGACAAAATATTTTTCAAGAAACCATAAAAAAACCCGTGTTTGTTTTTATTTTTTCAAAGAAGAGAGGTAGGAGCTAGACACAGTATAAAGCATTTCTGCTGCTAGACTCAAGCCATGGCCATGAGAGGCACAAAGAAAACCATCCAGATGATTCATGATCATGCCAAGACAGATTGCTGAGTCACTAATCTAAAGCATCAGTGTTCTATCCTTTCAAGACACCAAACCCAGCATTGGATGATGCATGTCAATGTCACCAGTATCTGAGAGAAGAGTCTTTATGCACAGTCCTGGCAGAGCTGAGCCAAATTGTATCTTTAATATCATGGAAGTTTGTAGGTCATAACCTGCAAATGGGGGAGGCTTTTCTACAGCTGCTAATTTGTGTGGTACTGTTAGTTGTACCACACAGAAGAATGGTTAAGTCATAAAGATGGGCTTTTGTGGAAATTAGGCAATTTCAGCATTGTTTTAGAAATGAAAATACGGATCATCAATGTAACAAAAATAGGTACAAAAGCTAAACAACATTTTCTTCTTGCTGACCTCACCTATCCACATGTATTTTTTTACAAACAAATAACATAAATCATTGATTTGCCACTGGAAAGCTATTTCAATGATGTGAAGCACAAATTTTGTCTCACATCCTAAAGAGACTGCCAGGCACATAGAACTGTGATTTTGGTTTACATATGATAAGCACTGAGAAGACTTGAGGACCTGCAAATCCCAGCTCCAGGAAGAAATCCATTCTTTCCAGTCTCACTGTTGAGGTAGAATCTGTTAATAAACTTTCACCTGACCCTTTTTCCAGCACAGAAAGAAAATATTTGTCTGGTGTGCAACAACTCACACTGAGCAGAGGTGAGGGGAGAGACCTGCTGTACCTCTAGGCCTTCTGAAAACAATATGAGAAGTTTGCTGGCATGTGGTACGCTAAAAATTCCAGCAAGAACAGCTTCAGGTTGAAACAAGAATATGTGCCTTGCCAAAAAAAATGCCTGAGAAACAAACTTTTCTGTTAAAAATGCTCCCAAGTCATACAATGTGTTGATTTAGGGTTTCTTCTGGATTTACAAAAAGAAAGAAAGGCTGCAAAAGAGATCCTCATGCTATTAGTTAATTAAATTTATCTAATCCAGATAATTCAGGAGTCCATGGGGAATACTCTTATGTCCCACACTGCTGTGGGTCTTGGGCGCTCTCTTTCTCTGGTTTTCGTTTGTGTATTTTGGGTTGTATATGAACTAATTCTGCATTCTATCTGCAAATGTCATAATATAATCTCTTAAACATAATGGATTTCTTCCTTTGAGACTAACTTTGTTTATGCTGAAATATTTAACGTCTTTTATTCTACTATAGACTCTGAAATATTGAATTCGAATTCAGTGATACGTAGCATAAATATACTCTAAATTTATGTTTCATTTTTTCAAGTTATATTTTTATGAATAGAGTTTAGGCAATACTGGTAAATGTGAAATAGTAACTAACAGAAAGAACACAGTGAAAGCTTCTGTAAACTTGAAAACTGCAACCTTCCTCTGGAAAACAAGGATTGAAGAACTTGCCTTGAGAGCTTTTTGAGCCAGAGACTCTACCCTGAACTCAGTACAGCATACAATAAGGGCTGGGATACAAACAAACTTTTCCTTATTAAATCCAAATGTAATAAATACTGCAAAGCATATCCTCCATTTGTCCTTATATTGGGGTAGAAGTTTCATTTTCCACTAATTTGAGTATTTCTATCCATTTACCTTGTATATGAATATCACATTAATCTATCAAGTGAAAGCTGGGGCCAAGAATATTTCCATTAGCATCTATCCCTGCAGCCAAATTTTAATGTGCATATTAGAAAAATGGACAGCTTCTGTATCATTATTTCTTGCATATCTGTACACTGGTCTGGCTAACCTTGAAAGAACATCCTTACACTGAAAGGAAAGGGATGGCATTGAGCTGTCTGGTAAATCACTGTTACTATAGATTTTTTTTCTTTGTTTTACCATTTCATTTTTTTTTCTTTAACTGGACATGATGAAGCAAATTCATCCCCAGTTGAAACTGATTTAATTAGTATAATATCAAGGGTAAGTTTCATCCCTGCTGATTTCAGTTACACCATGAACAATGTCTTGCTTTCAGTTCAGCACTGAATTGACACTGAATGCTGAAAATATCTTTAGAAGGACAGTGTTCCCTTGGGCTGTGTTGCCCCTAGTTTTCTACTCAAGAATTTGAGAGAAATGCTTCAAGTATGGGACCCATTCCAACTTTATAAGTAAAGAATTACTTCCAGACTTTGTTCTGGAGAACTCAAACAACTCTGTCCATGTTTTCAAATCACCCTTCCAGGCAGAGACACTTTGCCGGTGAGACCTGCTCTCCCCTGCAATCAACATCAACTTTGCCAAGGTCCAGAATTTTATTTCTGAAACATTGCAATGTCTTCAGGCCACCCTGAGATTTTAATTGTGGCCCTGTGGTGAAGCTCTGAACTTACAGCTGGAAACAGTTCCCTGAGCCCATGTACCTAACCTGTGCAGTGACCAAACCTCTGCAATTTGCGTAAGAAAGTCCCTCTCATTTGCTACCATCACTAGCCAAAACAGTGATGAACCTAAGCACTCAGAAATATGACTCTTTTAAAAGTCAGCAAGATGTTTATGGTTATAACATAGCTCCTTCGAACCATAAAGCCATTTTTCACTCTTCTGGGGATCTAAGGCATAGGCTTCACCTGTAAAAGCCCAGATATCTCAGAAGGAGAATGCATATCAAAGGAATTAAAAGGCATAGCAACATTTCTGCATCTAACAGACCCATCTTTGCCTGTGTCAATTTATCTGCTGCATTTTGGTAAACTGTGATGGCTGTAGGCAGCAGCGAAATTTGTACATCCATATTCCATATTCAGTCTGTTTTTCCATGTGAGCTTATGTGTAGCTATGTCTTTATGTCAGAATTTATGCAAGGAACAGTAACATTTATGCCTGTGTTGAGAGGAAGCCCTCTGTAGCTCAGAATCCTTTTGCTACCTTTTCTGCTGTGAATATTTCTGGGGTTTTATTTCTCCAGCTTTCCCTTCCCTACTCCCAGCATTGCCGTGTCTCAGGGCTGCTTTGGAGCAGTTTTTTTGGAGCTGCTCCCAAGGCCAGCCCAGCCAGCTGTGGTTGGCTGTCTCTGGAGCGAAGCTGGGCTGGGAGCTAAAAGCAAGGAGAACACTGCCATCAGGTGGGACAAGGAGCGCCTCAGAAGCAGCAGCTGAGCTCAGCCCCGAAGGTGTGGATTCTTCATGCTGGGTGACAGCCTGACCCATCTCCAGGGCACGGAGTTAGAAAATGGGGACGTGCATGCAATGGATCTGCTTCCTTCCTACTATTGCAGCACCTAAAACCTCCCATCGGGTATCTCCCTCCTAAAAATCAGACATATGTGAATTAAGAGGGGTCAGCCAAAACTCTGTCATTGCTGAGGATTTGAGGACGCTACTGTCTGCTGGTTTTAGCATTAGGATAATGGAAAGGGGGAAAATTAGCAAGGAAAAAAATGAAGGAAAAAAATTAGACCTGTCAATTTCAGTGTCTTCAATAAGCACAACCCTCTCTTTTCCCACTTAGTTTAATTATTGCAAAGTATCTGCTACCATAACACTTAGGGTAATAGACTTTTTGTCAACATGAAAATGACATGCTTGATTTTTTTTAGCAGCTTGATTTGGTAAGCATTGCTTTCTGCTAATTAAATGGTTCAAAAGTCAGTAAAAAAAGCATTGGAGGAACCGACTGGGAATAGAGACAGAGATCCAGAACCCTGAGTCAGAGAAAGATGAGTTCTGGAAAGGTTGCCTGTAGGCAGAGCAATTAAATTCTGCATGGCAAAGAGGGGGAGCCTGGTGGTCTGGAAAAAGAAGTGCTAAGTCAGATTGCTGCTGGGTGCACCTCAGGGCTTTGCCTGTTCCTGTACAGGGAATGACCTGGAGCAAATGATAGCTCCTCATCACACCAGTCCTTCACCTTTGGCAGCAATAAGAAGGTTTTAAGGGCAGGAGTATTTGTGGCTTTGGTTTACAGCTCCTAGAGTATTTTATGTGAGTCAGGAATCGGTGCTGCAAGACAACACTAAGCCTTATCACCCTTCCGGGAAGGGTTGAGCCAAGAGGTGGCAGCTGTAACCAGTGAAGGGTTCATCTACATAAGCAGATTGTTTTGCTGCCTGGATTTCAGCCTCCCTGGGTGAAAAAACAAGCTGCTAAAGCAGATGGTGTTTTCAGGGATGCTCTAAAAGTGGAACAGAGCCTCCAGAAGGGCAGAAGTCTCACCTGGACTGCATTTTGACAGAGGGTCATAGGTGCTCTATAGTTTAAGCTTCCAAGTGAGAGCCATGTCATCAACAGATATAGAGCGAATAAATTTAAGCTGGCATCTTTTCCCTTCATCAGAAAGGGTATTTTTAGTAGAGTTTTAATGTTAGTATTAAACTTGTAAGAAAACTTCTATAACAGTGATCTAAATTAAAGTATGTTACAGCAAGGAAATAGTCAATGGCTTCATAGAGCTTTACTTTTTCTCCCCCATAACATAAATTGCACTACATTATTTTGTTTTGTTTTGTTTTGCTTGTTTGTTTGTTTTTAATAGAACTAAAGCTGCTGGGATGTGGCATAAATACAGTAATGTGGGAGAAATCCCTGCTTCAAGGGTGATCTGTGTCAGCAGGACACAGACAAGGGAACAGATCAGAGATTTAGTACAACTGTGAGTGAGCTCCTTGCTAATTCCTTATTTTGTTGTCATCTCCAGGGAAAACAGAATGCATCTTTAGCATATGTTTTTATCCTTGGACACTTGAGACAGACTTTCATGTGACCCTAGAGGGAAAAAGGTTCTATTCCTCCTATCCCTATGGATAAGCAGAGTTATATTTCCTCATAGTGCTCTGAGGTGTTAAACAGCTCTTGAGTTTTGCCATACCTTGGCAATGACAGCTGAATGATACCACCTCTGAGCATGGTTTTTTTCTCACTGTCATCTCTGCAGATGTTATAGGAGAACTGAAGCAGGGAAAAGTGGGAGAGAACAGTATTTCCCTTTTTCAGCAACAAGCTCATAAAAACATTTAATAATTTCAATCCTAAGGTGGTGCTATAATTTAGACAGACACAAGACATTGCCCTGTAGAGTCAATTCTATAAAATCAATAAACAAGAGAGAAGGTAAAGAACAGGCAGCTAACTGACTGTGCGTGACTAAATAGCTGCAAACAGTTACAGGGGAAAACTAAGTTGAAAAGTATTTCATCAGAAAATACTTCTGACTAACAAGTAGAAGGTCAGTACAGACAGAATAATATTCTCTCTAGTATCTGGGATTAAAAGCAAAGGAGATTTTGACTGCAAGGATATTTTAATATAGTGATGCAATATGTATAGACTAACCAAATGTGAAAAATTATTTGAAATCCTATGGAATCTTGCACTAAGAACCATTAAGTATCTACACACTGTAAAATGAATGTAAAAAGTTTGTGTCTATAAGAAGTATAGAGTAATTTAATAACAATTTTTATATGATAACTCAATATAGAAAACTGACAGATGAGTTGACATATGGCTGTCAAAGTGAGAGATAAATTCAGATCTCAACAACATTTCTGTGGCTTAGCAGTACACTGGTGTTGGCCATGGGCAAAAGACAATGTATCTTTTGACATCTCCCCCTTACACTTGCTGGACTCTCAGACCTTGGGTTGTCTGTGGAGTTACAGTGTGGAAGGGCAGATTTTCTGCACGGAACTGAGCCTGAGCTTTGCACAGAACTGGATGGCTCTTCACAGCCTAGCAGTGGCATTTATACTCCAGAAGAGCAGGAATAAATATGCTGGTGATGAATTGTCTCAAGAGCAAATAAATGATAGCTACCCACTGCCCTATGAAATTGTCTCTTGCTTAAAGAAAATTAATTTTTCTAATGAACTTCCTTTAGAAAGAGATAACAATAAAACCCAAATAGAGTTCTATCTTACAGCCCAGAGTAGTTATGGAAATTAGTTTTAAACAGCATGAGGACTCTCTTGAAGGAGAAACTCCAGAGCCAGTAGCCCTGCCTCTATATTCTCAAGTACTAATCACTATTTTTGCCTACTAAACATTATGTTCCAGTTCCCCATTAAAGCTCAGTACAGCATATTTCAAGAGAAGTGTACTTTTAAGTAAGACTCAAATAATTGTTATTATTAGTAATGATGTCTTTGCTACCAAGAAACTACAAGAACCGTCAAAGTCACTTGTATACAATTGAGGGAAAAACAATTGTAAAAGAAAACCTTGTTATAAACATTGAATGACAGAAGAAATGAAAAGCAGAGCTGTGCACGTTTCATATAACAAAGGCTAAGACAGAAAAGGTGTTAAAGTCACCACACAAGCACATGAAATAGAGAGGGGAATATTAACAGCATATACAAACATTAGAATTTGAGTATTTTAATAAGCAGTGTGTTATTATGATGATACAGTGCCCATCTTAACATTGAGAGACAAACCAGATGTAGGAACAAAATATCAACACCATTTCCATTAGAGATGAGCCAAAACATTTCTTCATTGCTGTTTGTCCTAGTTTCCCAGTGGACTGCTTACAAGCGCTTCCTAAGAAATGAAAGATAAGGAAGGCATCTCCGGTGATCATCTAGTTCAAATTCTGGCTCAGAGAAGGTTGCTCAGGACCAGGGTCAGTCTAGTTTTGAATATCTCCAAGGATGGAGCCTCCACAAAGTCTCCAGTCAACCTCTTCCATTCTTTGATCATCCTCATAGTAAAAAAACTCTGAGTTTTTCCCTATGTTTAAATAGAATTTTCTGTACTTTAATTAGTGCCCATTGCCTCTTGTCCTGCAACTGAATACCACTGAGAAAAGCTTGACTCTCTCTTCTCTACTCCCCTCCTGTGGTATTTATCACCTTGAGCCTTCCCTTCTCCAGGCTGGACAGTCTCAGCTCTCTCAACCCCTCTCTGTATCTCAGACGCTTCAATTGCCTTCATGCTCCTGCACTAGATGTGTTCCAGCTATGTCCCTGTCTCTCCTGCAGTGACAAGACCAGAACTGGACCCAGCACTCCAGATACGTCTCACAAGGACTGAGCAGATGGGAAAGATGTCCTTCTGCCAATGCTCCTTCTCACATAGCCCAAGGCACCACTGCCCTTTCTCACAAGGGCACATTGATGGGTCACGTTCAGCTTGTCACCAGGCCCCCGTGTACTTTTCCACAGACAGTGCAAATAAAGCCTTTTGTTTGCTCTGGGACCAAAAAAGATGGCACAGCAATGATAACAGATTTTTTTTTAGAAAGCGTGTTCTTACAAACAAAGAAACACTAAATCCTTTGCGGTTTGATGGATATCAAATTAGGATGCTTTAGAAATCTGCAGAGCACTCTGAGAGAGTCTAGTGCATTACAATTGGGTAATAACTTGTTCAGAAGACTGGTTCAGTAATGGTTTCTCTCATGTAAGGCATATTTTCTCAGTGAAAAAACAAATCTCAGGTAAGTTTCAATATAACGTCATACCTATAAAATATAAATCTAGGATTTTTGTAACACTGAATCAAATCATGATTATTTAGTACCATGCTTGATGTGAAAGCATTAATAATCAGTGAACAAACACAAGGAAATTAGATTAAAAATGTCCAGCAAAGCATGAAGGCAAAATGCAAAAGTAAGCATACAACAAACCCCAGATTTCTTTCGGGAAGAAATTAATTGCTGTGAATGCAATAGTATCTCACACGAAGTCATGGTCCATATGTTCTTTATGACAAAATAGATCTCCATCTCCACAGGCTGCAAAGGATTGGAAAGGCAAAATGCATTCATGATTGTGCAGTCAGAAGACAAAGCTCTCCTGGACATGCACCAACTCTTACTAAATTTGATGGAATTACAGGCTGTTAAAATTTGTTGTAACAGAATTTGCCACTAACAATAAAAACAACCTTGGTTGATCTAATTATATTTAAGGGGGAAATATATTCTGTGTCCACGCAAGATTGCATGAAAAATGTATTGAAGTTTTACACTTTCAGCTTCATCATCAGGTTTTTGCACTGCTTAGTCAGGCACAGCAGCATCTTTGGGCCTGGCAGTTACATGTGTTACTGAAACTGCTCCCTGTCTGTGTCCTTGGTGCTCTCTTCCTGTCAGAAGTTAGACAAAAAATAAGCTGGTTTTACTTCAAGCAATTCTTAAATAGTAGGTCCTTGCAAGCTTCTCTGGACGCAACCCCGTGCAATGCGCTCTAGGATGATCCTGCTTGGGCATGGAGGTTGGACCATCTGACCCTCTGCAGTCCCTTCAAACCCGACCCATTCTGTGATTCTGTGAATTAAAGACTGAGAAGTGACTGCGATGTGAGGGCGAGCAGTCTTTAGCTGGGAATGAAAATTCTCTCGAGCTGCAAATGTAAAATCCGTTATTTCTAGATCCAAAAAAAGGATTGTTTATGCTTTGGGCATTAGTGACTATAACCTTTTAGATAATGTGCCTTCTCCACTCCTTCCCCAGGTCACAAAGCACTGATGGTTCCTGACCTCAGCCCACCAATTCAAACGCGGTGAAGAGGAAACTTAGTTAACATAGGCTACAGCTGCTGCCACTTGCTCTCCGCCAACAGGTACCAGGGTGTCAAACCATCATAAGCAGCATCCTCCGAGTGATGGGTGAGTTATTGTGTCGCCAGGGCTGGTCTTTGTCAGCACGGACCTGCTGAATGCCCTGGCCTGTGCAGGTGAGCCTGCAGCGCTGAGCGCCCTCTGCGCTCCCCGCTCTGATTGTACCAGGGATAAATTATTGGAAACTTAGACTTGCATGAGCCTGGAGGCTGCAAGCGGTTTGTTAGCCACAAGAGGGAGGCCGTGTTACTAGGAAGGAGGGAAAGAAGTAATTTGAAGTCGAATTGTTTCTACAGACCAACTGCCTTTGGCTTTATTCAGCCAAAACTGCCATACATACCGACGGCCACGCGGGATTTTTACAAGGCTAGTGAAATCAGAATTTCTAGCTTCTGATAATGTTGGAAAAAAGGTAAGACTACCAAGCAGTGACAAACTATTGCTTTGGAGCCAGTATTTTCCAGGGAAGCCAAAAGAGGAATATTGTTCTTTACTGTCAGTATGTAGGTGTGTGACTCTGTGTGCAGGGAACAAACCCCCTAAAGCCTGCTGCTATACCATACACATTTTTTCCTAAAAAATACCGATAATACTGAAAATGCTTTATTGAAATGTTTGGTACTCCCTTCCTCATCCTCATGAACTCTGTCGTGACAGCAGTTCTTTGCAAGAAGACTGAGAAAATTGTATATGTGCAAATTATAAGAGTCAGCCAGCAGCAGAAATAAACCTGAGGATTGGATTACACGCAGGCACTTGAACAAAATTGCTACCAGCAGATGTTGTAATATGGTACCAGAGAAATGTCCTTTTGTGAGCAAGTTCAATGCAGAGTTTTGTTGAATTTGAAGAATAAGCAAATCAACAGGATAAAATCTGGTTGCATGAGGTGTTTACAAAACTCAGATGCAGACAGCAGCAGCCTTTCAGTGGCCTCATGGGGCTTGGGTTCAGCCTAGAGATTGTACTGGAAAACAAAAGAGCACGACCAGAGTGAGCTGGCTGGACACGGTGTAAGACGAAGGACAGTACAAGGAGGTATCCTCAAGGATTAAAGAGTTGTGATAATGAAGGTGCACACTAACATGTCAGAGGCCTTCTCACATGACTTACAGCACACAGTTGCAAAAGCAGAGCTAAATGGGGGCTGTAGACTTGTGAACTCTGTTAAATCCATCTGTGATAGCTAGAAACAGTATAAAATCCAGTCATATGTCAACAATCCCCCTCTTTTCAAAGCCTGCCAGCTACTCTGATTTTAAATATGGCACTCCAAAATGTAGTAAATGACACGCTCGCTAACTACCACAGTGAATAGATTTCATGTTCAGAAAATATCATCAAAGGTGGAACTCAGTGACTCTGATAAAAAAAAAAGTAAAAATACAAGGAAATGTCCATGAGTTTACTAAAAGCAGATCTTTTTAAACAAATGCACATGTCAGTGTAAGATTAAAAGGGCAAGAACAGAATATGGGCAAATTTATGAGAAAATGAGAAGATTTCTAACCAAGATAGCGAGGTTCCCATGGTAGGAAGTAGTGGCAGCAATAGTCCTGGCAGAGTACAGGGCACAGTTTGCTCAGCTCGTAAGCCTGCCCACATTTTTGTAGTTCCCTGTTCCTACTCCTTCTCTTTGATTAAGTCCACCACAGATCCCCTATAACAGAGGATCCAAGGCCTACAGTAATGATGAAAGAGAGAGGGATGAAAGATCCCACTCTCTGATGTGCCCTAAAGGCACCCATGTCATTATTATCAGAAAGTGCCAATTGCGGAAGTGGTTGGTTACACCACAAACTGCACAGACCTCAGCATGGTCAGAAATGAGCAGCCTCGGGTGTGATTTCCAGAAAATCACCTACATTTAATTCTCCATTCAGGAAACCTCTGAACATTTCAGATGAACATAAACAGGCATATTTTTCCTTCTTCTGTGCTCTATGCCTTGGAAAAATTTGTGTCTTAAATAAAATAAAACAAAAAAGGGTTCTATTATAGGGAAGTCATTTAATCTGAAAGAAAGTGAGCTCACAGCCGCAAAGCTGTTGAACACTGTTGGATTATGAATAGCACAAAATATTATGCCTTGTAATAACAAACTTTCTAGAAAACTTGTGATCATGGATTTGTGATAGTTGTTAAACTGTCCTTGAATTAATTGCCTAAACAAATCATTCCTAGTGATTTTTGTGGTCCAGATTCAGACTGTGTTGTCAGTGAAAACATACTTGGCTGTGGCTGAAATTGTATTCACCCAAAAGTGTTTTTCAAATCTTCAGCACCCCAATTTGAATGAAACAAGCCCACGTAGTAAAGGCTATTAGGCTTGAAAACAATTTCAGATTTAAATATTGAGTGTATAATTCTTTAACAAATTAATTTATGCTTTTAGAAACATGCATATGATTTTGCCGGTTTCAGGAGCTTTTAAATTTTATTTACAAAGGAATCCTCCTTCTCGTCACTAAAGGCACTCAAATATTTAATGTAAAGTGTGAGCAAGGCTCTGTGTGCTCAGGCCATCATTTTCCACATGACCCTTCAAATGCTGCAAATCAGCTTTTTCACACAGTGCAGGATATCCAAAGCCAAAAGAAACTCAAGTGCAAGCAAACTATATACAGCTTTGTTCTCATCAGCTCCATGTCATGAAAACAAGAGGCGGCAATTGCCTTTTTCAGGACAAAGACTGGGATGGTTCTGTCACCTGGCCAAGGTGTGGGGCAGCCCCACAGTGCTCAGCCCAGGGTGCTGGAAAAGTCTGCCAGAGGCTCACTGCAGACACAAAGCGGGGCAGCTGGTGCCACAGAAGTGATGGATGGTTCCCTGCTGAGAACTGGCTACTCTGGATTCCATCCTGAGGGTCTGGGTGTCCCCCGTACCTGCTGGGGGGGCCAGGGCACTCCTTATTTCATACTTTCCCTTTCCCTGCAATGAAAGGGATCAGAAAATCCGTTCTTAGCTCTAATACACTATTGCAGACCGGGTCCCACGGAATCTCTTCTGCAGGAGAGGAGGGATGGGCTGCCTGGGGTGTTGCATACCTGCTGTGATGAGCTAAGCAAGGACCACCTCCGGGAGAAGGTGTTTGTTGCCTGGGATTGCTGAGCTGGTATTGGGATCCACCTCTATTTCTCCATTCAAGCTCTCTGTGCTCATTGAGAAGTCTTACCCACATGCTAAAAACATCGGTTTTGGAAAACCCCAAGATACTTCTCAGTGTTTTTCTAGCATTTTTGTCTGTCCTATATATCTGTGTTGAACTTTCTCCTTTCCCTCCCTCCTGCGTAGTTTTGGTTACAGGACTGCAGTGTCACATTACAGGAGTTTGGCAGATCAGCTTTACAGCAAATTGCTTCACCTCCATGGACTGAAACCTGTTAGAATTCAGCTTTTATTTCAGGTTGCATTAGGGAAGTTGCAAAATCCATTTATGATTATGTTTCGACCTAAGATTAGTGTTACTTTTATTGCCTCTGCAGGTAGTTTCCTTAAAAAGCCACCACTGGGGCACGGAGTCTGTACATTTTTCTACATGTCTGTACATTTTTCTGCAAAACAGGGTTCTTAACCCCCTGATTTTTCCCTGCCACTGCAAACCCAGTGTTCACGGCCGGGTGGAGGCGAGAGGCAGTTCTCTTCTGTTTACCTGACACCTGAGGCATGACCCAGACCTTTACTCACCCCAGCTCTGGGTGCCGCGCCGTGATGTAGTTGTAGCATCTTCCCAGCATGACTTCTTGCAAGTTCTTAGTGGTCCCTCTGTCCTTCCACTTCAGCATTTTGGTGCTGACCTTGTGCCTTCCGTGGGTCAGGAGAGAGGCCAGCACGACGGCGAGGACGAGGACGGCCAGCAGGACCACGATGCCCACCAGGAGGACCGTGCGCTGCCGCGTCCGGGCAGAGCCCTGCCGCAGCGGCATCGCGCTGAGCGGCGGCGGCAGCTGCTTCTGCCGCCGAGGGACAGCGGCTTCTGCGGTCACCCTGCGCTGCCCCCGCCCCGGCGGATGCCCGGGAGGCCGGGCTGATCCCCGCCCGCCCCGGGTCAGCGGCTGCCCGCGGAACGCGGGGCTCTCCGGGGAGCGCTGCCCTCTCCGGGGTCCCTGGGCTGACCGAGGGGGGCTGGGCTCTCCGGGGTCTCTGGGCTGACCGAGGGGGCTGGGCTCTCCGGGGATCCCTGGGCTCTCCGGGGATCCCTGGTCTGACCTCGGCTGCCGAGGTTCCGGCGGGGCAGGGTCCGGACGCTTCCCACCGCTCCCACCCCCGCCGGCACCGTCCGTCCCGCCGGGTTTAGAGCCAAACGAGGGTTCAGAGCCAAACGAAAGCTGTCGGGGCTCAGGGCGGGACGGTGAGAGCCCGGATGCTGTTTGCCCTCTGTGCCTTACCTTGCCATGACCTCCCTGAGTTAAGCTTGGGGAAGTTGTCGGCGGTAAAGCACACAAGTGAACGCCAGGAAATTACTCGTAAAGTTCCCGGAGCTCTTGGTCAAATAATTGCAGCGACATGCTCTGTCTAACGTGTAAGTAAACAATGAATTCAAACCACCCCAGTCTGTTTGCTCTAAATTAATTGGTTTGTAAAAGGTTGAATCTGACTTTACCTAAGGCAAGAAGGCAACTTTGCAGAATCAACTTTGCAGTAGTCATAAAAGCATAGCTTATCAACACACAATGGGTTATTTTACTTTTCTCCCTTGCCCATAGGCTTGGATTAGTTGTCACATGAATTTCTAAGACAAGTGTGTAAATTGTGGGTGTTTGAGACTGTGTGAAATCACCTAAGAAAGCATTTTCTCTGCAAGAGGGAAGTTAGTTCCTTACTGTACTCTCCAAAGAGGGCAATTTTACTTCCTTAGTCAAAAAGTCAACACTGAATAAGACTCAAATCTCAAAATCTTAATAAAAGAAGTTATGCAATGCCAGAATGTTAACTATAAATTTCTCATAGATTTTTAATAATTGCTTAGCAAGCATCTGTCTTTAACAGATTGACTGTGAGAAAGGACATTTGTGACACATCTCAGCCAGGCCTAAGCAGTTCTGAAAGACCTGAGAAATGCTGTGCTCTGACCAATGCCTGCACTGGCAGGTGGTATGCTAAGCACATAACATGAATTTTTCTGATTCCATTTTCCCAGAAACCATGCAAACTTTGCAGAATTGAAACCCCAGTTTTAAATCAGGCTGCCAGACCCAAAGTTCTCTCTATGACACTGCTGGTGGCACTGGTGGTCCCCATTGCTGACAGTGCACAAAGAGCAGGAAGATCTGTAAGAGACAGTTCAGTAAGAACTAGCTCATAAAGGAAGTTTGTCCCCATATTCCTTTCAGTAAGCGCATGGGTTTTGCCTTGAAAGACTCTTGATTGTTCTTTATTTTCACCATCCTGTAAATGTGAATGCAAGATGTTCACATGCGAACTGCGTGATATTTTATTATATACAAGAGAAGTTCTTGAATTTAATGGTTTTGGTTTGGTTTTGGGGTTTTTTTCCTGCATGTATTTTCTACTTGTGATTTTTCATTAACTAAGAAAATACCATGCTGGGGAAACCAACTAGTTATCCTCAGCAGTTTATGCAGTAACACTGCAATCTCTGTTTGTCCTGGGTATTGAAGATAAATAGCTTCGGTAATTCTGAGTCACTTTTAGAGTGGAATAATGGAAGAGTTAATTTAAAGGTTTAAAACTTAAAAAATGCTATTTTTCAATAGCCTGATTTGTGTAAACTTTTTTGTCTTCAGATATGACATTGATTCACTGAGAATGAATAATAAGGTGAGTGCAGACTCAGAGGCTCTGGAAGGTGTCCTTGCTGCTGATTTTGCAACACCTCAAGCCACATAAGGAGTGTCAAAGACAAGTAAATGTCAAGCCTCCTTTAAGCAAGCCTTGGCAGCCTAATCAGAGTGAATAAATAGGACAAGCAGAGTTGAGCAGGCAGCACTAAAACCCAGTAAAAGCTCGTACTCCCAGTGTTTCAGAAGGTGGAAGATTCTTTCCCAGCATGAATGCGAACATGAAATCACTCCTTGCAAACTTTCTGGCCCTTGAGTATTTCCACGAGAGGCATGATTAAGATAATAGCAGTGACTCAGCAAAGAAGAAATGAAACAGCATTCCCTGAATGGGATGGAAGAACAGAAGATGAAGCGAAATGAGGAAGGCTGAAGGGAGGTGAAAAGCAGTGCAAGGGCCTTGCATGCCCTTAGTCTGTGGAGTGAGCTGGATTTCACTTCTTTCCTAAGAAGTTTTCCCAATGCCAATGACCTTAAGCTGATTGACTTTATTCCACAGGAATTCAGTACTGTAAACAGGACCCTACTGAAATCCAGATTTAGGATTTTCCCCATGATTACAGTTAAGGGCTCATGGGTCTCTATTCCTCTGGAACTGTTTTGCTAGTGCTTATTATTGCATTCGATAAGGAAAATCACAGTCTGAAAACACTGCATCTCATAAACTGATAGCCAACTTCTGGAGTCCTCTGAGCCATGTGAATTTCCAAGAAACCAACTCCAAACAAATCTTTTCAAGGTGTGTGTACTTTTTTGAAAGCCTTTACACTAAATCTTCAGGTGGGGTGATTAGAAAGTGGGTAAAAATCAGAAGTGGTAAAAAGTGGTAAAAATCAGAAGACAGAAATGCTTCAGGAACCTATTGCCAGCCTCTACCTTTACACCATTTATTGAAGCAGAGAACTTGATAAAAATGGCCCTGTATTAAGTACAATTTATCCAACAGCATAGGAGTATTGTAAGACAAAAGCAGCAAGCTCCCATTGCTACCTGCAAGTTCTGTGGATGATATTTTTGGGACAACTAGGGATAAAAGACCATCCTCCAGCTATTCCCAAGGCCTGATGACTCAAAAGTTTTATTATTCTTTTCTTTTTTTACTGTCAAATGTAGATAGTTCTGGCACCCAAAGCATGACTGAGGAGAGGAAGAATCCTTCATGGTAGAAATTGCTGATAAAAGGTGGTGTGCACAGGTGTGACTGAATCTGTCCAAAAGAACTATAATATTCACAGTGCCACTAAACATTCCCAGTATTGTGGACACCTGTAATTTTTGGATGTCACTTCTCAGCAGAACTTATAAATGAGAGAACGTGATCTGAAAAGAGCAGAAGCTGTTATAACAATTAAAGAAATCACATCTGTCCTGGATTTTGTTGGAATAGCAGTGACTGTAATCTTCTCACTCTTCCCAATTTCACAGGGCAAATGCTGTCATAACATTTAGAGAAGGTTTGAGATGAATACTGAAAATAAAGTGATAAATGAGCTGGGACAGCTAACACAGGAAAACAGCTACCACAAAGTGACAGCTGTGAAGAAATGTGTGCCAGCTAATCACACATACCAGCTCCTGCAAAAGAAGCCTTTGTAACTTCGTGTCTGGGCATTCAGTTCAGCTCTTCTTTCTTTCACCTCCTCTGCAGGCACTGCAAAAATGTAAATTTTCCTGGTGAGCTGTACTCTGGGCCCATTGTATGACCTGCGGCATATAGGAGTTATTTAACCTGTAAGTTGCTCTCTATTTTCCTGGTGGCAGCCCCCACTGCACCTAACCTAGAGCTACAGGCAGACAAAGAGACTGACAGACAGACAATGGTGCCTTAACTCTGAACCTGCACTGGCGGCCATCTGAAGTACATGAAAAATACCCCAGTTGTGTCTTCTGCAAAGCCATATCTGCTGCTGGGAACACAGGACATGTTATACTCCTGTTTACCAGATGAGCTGCCTGGAGATGGTCTGAGCATCAGAATTCCCTTCCCAATCACAAATCTTTTTTGCTCACCTGGCTGATGCTACCCAGTTTTCTTATTCAGCATTGACGTATTGTCTTGATCACTTTATGTTACTTCACACAGATTTCTACTCTAATTACACTTGCTTCTCCTGTAAATGCTCTAAGATTACTTCTGATGACAAAATGCTTTATTATATGTTCAAGTCTAAGTATCAGATATCAGGGTGGGTTAGTCTCCTCAGAACAGGATTGTGTGGCTTCCATTCACAGCAACAAGACTTCTGCAGCCCAGTCCATAACATTCTGGTTGAAACTGGCTAATTAGTTCACAAGAATTTGGGAGGAAAAAGGCTGACAGATAGAGAAACAGACAAGCAAACCAAGTGATTGGCCTCCTTTCTTCTGTAAACCAGGCTTAAGGAAAATTATCTTCCCACTTGCAAGGCTGCAAACAGCAGTGACACAAAATATTGTGCTGTGCTAAATGACTGACACCACTTGCTGCAGGTGCAATATAAAATCTACCTGATGGGTGAGGTAATTGGCTGTCAGACCTTTGCCAGCTAATCTGATACTACAATGTTCCATAATGTTTTAAAATTCTTTTTTAATCACTTCAGCATTTTTTCAGTTCTTTGAAAGGATATTGCCCGCTTTTCTCACTGTGCCTTGCTGCATGAAGAAGCTGTTTGAAGCTGTTTGAAACATAACATAACCCTTTCTGTGTCTCCTGTGTGGTTTTTACACGAACTACAGGGTTCTGCTGCCCTGCATCAAATTTTTCAGCAAGTGTAGAGATAGACTTTGCTTCCTCCAAGCAACTGAAGCTGAGGGTTTGCTGCATTTACCTTATAACTTTGGACTACTACATTGAATTCCTGTCTCCTTCAAATAGTGATTTAATTTGTACCTGACCCATGTCTAAGTAGTTCACTGAAGCAATCAGTAATGTAGATGTAAAACTGACCACTGAGACACGTAGGTGTATTTTCACTGTTTCACTTCAGATACTTGCAGCTTTTCAAATTTCTAGGATTTCAGTCCTGAACTCTTCTTGTAATTATCCTGAAAAATTGTACAGAGTTGTGCACCAGTCCTCAAAACTAGAAATGCTTTCTGTGTGTGTGTGTGGGCATGTACGTTGTCTCACTGCTACTGAATTTTTGTGAGGGGATGCTCCTGAACTAATTTGTTGGGAAAATCAATAATTTCTTAACTGCTATCTTCCTCTGAGTAGACACTTCTCGACTTGCTCATACACTTGTGTTTAAGCACCCAGGACTTTTCAGTGCAAACAGAAACACTATTAGATCTTAGGCATCCTTATATTTAAGAATTGCTGGATAGAAGGTGGTTTGAAACTACTTTCTCAAGTCCAGATACCTATATTATTCATAAATGTGACTATGCACTCACTGAGTATTCTCAGTACGGCCACTTTATTCTTATTTTTGCTGCAAGTAAGGTCATCATGATGAGTGTTACCCTTTCCTGGGATGAAGGAGAGGTATGGGGGAGATCATTGCCATTGCCTGCTGCTGTACACACCGCCACTTGGGCAGGAGAACACTGCTCTCATCACTGTTATTGCTGCATCTAGTTGTGGATGCACACACATTGCTCCATGCTGGTGGTACGTTTTGGGGTTAAACCCCCTGGGTTTGGAACGGGGAAGTCGTCCCACCTGCTTCATGCACAAGTCCTCCAAGGAGTGCTGCAGCAAGAGCAGACCCACCTGACCTGTTAGGCTAATGGTTGGACTCAGTGATCTTAGAAACCTTTCCAACCTAAGTGATTCTGTGATTCTATGACCACAGAGCAACAGGCTCAAGCTGCTGGACCCAGGGCACAGGAATTCATTCTAGAAATTGATGAATCATTATTTGTAGTTTGCCCACTACAGGCTGCTGGACCTTTCTGTCTCTTTCATCTGCATCACTTGTAAGCAGCCTGTTTTTCCATGTGGAAGTTGATTCATTTCATTCAATGTGCTGTGCAGGGGTTTGGGTGGGGAAACGAGAGTGCTGGATCAGCCCATGCTGATGAGCACAGCGTCTGTGTCCTCTCACTAACGCACTCTGCTCTCTCGACTGGAACCGACTGTTTTCTCTTATGCATTCTCACACAAGGAGAGCATGGGAGGACCAAATGCCAGCACTGTGCCTTTCAGCTTTTGTTGGTGACCTTTTTAGTACCCTACATGCACACCTGGCTATGCGGGATGTGGTTCCTTCTTGAGAGTTGAGCAGGAAGTTGAGGGCATGAACAAAGAAAGAAATAACAATACAGATAAAATCTAACAAATATGATAGTGTTTCTGCCTTCTGTGTAAATAATGTGGAAAAGTACACGCCTAAAGAGCTTAATGCTGGACTGCACCCCAAGGCTGATACACCAATTTTGAATTGTAGAACCAGAAAGGGCCAGCACAACAGCAGATGACAAAGCAACATCTAAAATGAGAACTCTTGATTCAAGACAAAACCCTCCTGTATTTGCACAGGCTCACACCAGTCTCCTTCCCCCATCCCTTTTCCCTCCTGTTTCTCAAATACAACACTTGTGCACTGCTGAAGGGCAGGGTGGGGGATGACATAAGGCCACCAGCATAAAGCTATTTCATTCTTGTGTGAGTCACTGGAGGATCTGGTTCACCTGTCAATCACCTGTCAGATCTGCAAATGGGAAGAAGTTCAGACGGTGCCCAGTGGACCTGCTTGGGTTGCTCATGCTCCCCCGTCTCCATGCTTGCAGCTTCTTTTGCCATCTTCTGCAGCTCTCTGCCTCAGCCCCACTTCTGCAGTTTGTATATGCAAAGCCAACCTCTCAGGGCAGATCAGTCCAGTGCTCTGCTGCAGGGCACCAGCAGTGACTGGGTTGGCTTTCAGTGACCTGGTACAGCAGAGGAGTGCTGCTCCCCTGTGTTTTATTTGGGATGAATTGATCTAGTGGTAGTTTTCTCAAAACTCATGGAATCAGTGATCCACTTCTAGATGTCAGTCAGCAGGATGGGAAATTTTATGATCAGAGCAGACATTTAGTCAAAAATTACTGCTTACGGAATGTTGAAATATGGCTTTATGAAGGACAACAGATATAGAAGTGTAAATGCACTAAGTTTGGTGTGACAGAAACATTTGTGACTGAAGGACTGTGGTTTCTCCAGAGACCTGATGGGTGTGACCCCAGGAGCCACCGAACATCAAAGGAGGCCAAGAGGGCAAGTTGATTCAAGGACAGTCTCAAAGCAGGAGAGTAACCCATTCCAAAAGGCAGGAAGTCAAAGCTGTGGCAGGAGTACAGCTTGGCCAAATCAGGAAATCCGGACCAAGTTCAAATGCTGGAAGAAAGAATAAGGGGAGAGCAGAAGCAGGGATTCACTATCTGGGAGGAATGTAGAAGCATTGCCCAGACTGTTAAAATTATGTGGCAAAGCTTATCTGACCACCCACAAGGGAGCTTGGAGAGACAATGGTAGGGTGGGGAAAACAAGTAATATTCTTCCTGGGATGTATTGTGGGATGCAGGAGAAAAGCAGCTCATGATCACAGAAGATTTATAATAAGATGCTTAGGAGGGGAAGCAAAGGTGGGACAAGAGAGGGATTTAGGTAGATTGTGAGGAACAAGAGTGGTAAAATAGACAGGTAAGGGACTAAAAAGGGAAACTGCATATGAATAGTTCACTTGACTGTGCTCTGTGCCTGATTGGGGCAGTCTGTCCTGACTTCTCCAAGTCCTTCCCAGCTCTTCCCTGGGTGATGGTTTTCCATTCTTTGTGTGCATGGGTGTGTATGGGGCTATGAGTACCGCAGTGGGTCCGTGTCCCTGGTGCTGGTGGCTGCAGTGAGTGTGGGTGTGGGAGTGACTGTGTGAGCTGGTGAGCAGGTGACATGACTTGGGAGCAAGGGGGTCAATGGGTCCATTCTGGATGTAGCAACACCAGGATGTCTCTAAAGGCAGGATCTGTGGGACCAGGGGAGTCCTAGCTGGCCCTGTGCATGTGACAGACATACAGGGAAGGGATTAAGCTACTCTTGTCCTTGGGAGGTGACTCAACCTATGATTCTCTCAAGCTATCATTTTGTGATAATGATTTACAGAATGATTTCTAATGACTAACTAGTGAAACTAAAGAACTTTATCTGACAGGTCCCCAAAGATACTGGGATTTAGGGAATTGAAGACAGATGCAAAACTAGCTAATGTTTCCTTGAAGAAAATAGCTGAAGTCAACTACATGTAAGAGAAACCTCCAGGTAGCTTAAGGTTGACTGTGAATGCAGCATGCTGTGGAATATTATTTGTGCTGCCTAAATTAGAATTTTAAGTGTTCTTAATAAAACATGTTAGCTATCGGGTTTTAAAATAAATGCATGCAGTATTACTGCTAAATTTCTATGGATGGCTATGGATGTTATAAAAATAAAGCTGTCTTTCCAGTTATACATTAGCCTTATGAAATGAAAAAGAGGACAATACTATGTGTGACAGGTCCTTCCAGAAAGAAGACATTTAGTCATTGCCATTCTTGAAAAACTCAAAATACCACTGAATGAGGTAGGGATGCCTGCAGGTTATCTGGCCTCAGCAATTGCTCAAATCATGGATAAGTAGAAGGTTAGATTTGGTTATTCAAGGTGTTCTTCTGTTGAGTTTTGAAAACCTCTGTGGATGACGAGTCAAGAATCTCTTTGGGAAGCCACTCTTATGGTGATTTTTTTAAATGTTTAATCAGAATTTCTCTTGCTTCACTTTATGACCATTCCCCTTTCTTGACAATGCTCTCTAGATAGTAGAAGAAATGATCCTTTCTGATATTCTTTTGGGAGATTTGCTGCTATTGCATACAGAAATGTGTCATGGACAGCTGTGGTGTTCAGACTTTTATAACAAGGTTCTGACACCCATCCACATGATTTTGTAAAGATTCTTAGGAAATAAGCTTCCTCTTAGATTAATATTTTTGAAAGAAATTGATGAGATTAAGGGAAGCTGGGGTAAAGAGTTACAGCATGGCTGTGTCAGGATAAAATAGGGTTTTTTCCCCCAAAATTATTTCCATTAGGGATTTGGTGAGTCCTAGCATACAATCTCTGTCTCACCTTATTTGTGTCCTTCCAAATGTCCTTACTTTCACATGGGAGATCACAGCTGGAAGAAGAAAGGAAGCAAAGTTATCCTTTCCTCTCCTCAAACACTGTGTTTTAGCATTGATGAGATATCTTTTATCAGTAAGTGCTAAATTTTCCTGAACAGTAAATTAACTTACAAAATCTTTCTGATTGCCTGGATAGGTAAGGTATGTTTGTCTTTGTATGGATTGTTATTTCTGTTTGCCTGTTTACCTGTGAAGTTCTTTAATTAATGGTTCAGGGATGTTTTGAAGAGCTTTTTAAAAAAGATATATCTATATATATATACATATATAAAACAAATTTCTCTAAAAACCTTCCTGATCAGGAAACTCCTACCAGATATCCCATAGAAAACTACCTCAAATATTTTATATAACATTGTTTCACACCAGGCTATGAAGAAAGCATAAGAGGTAAGAGCTTTTCAAGGCCAATAACAGACCTTAAGATTCCTGAATTAATTGCCTGCTTTTTCCATTGGTGTTGTGCTCTGCTGAAATGGCACTGCAGGGACAGAGTTTAAATTGTTTCTTCCTAGGATGTGATTTATGAGCAGTCATATTATTTCAGCAGAATCAAGTAACTGGTGAGATGCACTGACAAGAACATAGACATACCCTGAGCAGTCTCAGAAGTGGTGACATCTGTCCTTCATCTCAGATGTTTCAAATGGTACTGCAGCTTTGACAGCCTTACAGATTAATCGCAATATGACTGGATGTGCATTTAAAGCTCATGTCCAGGGAAGAGCTGTTTGGGAACAGCTATTCCCTGATCACTGTCCACGCAGATATGCACAGCCCAGTTCCTTTCCCTTGTCTGTCTGAGCAGCACCAGCTCCTCTGTGAGTTGGCTGTGAGAGAGAGCTCGTCGCCAGCTGGAGCCATGACAGCACTGACAGGGCTGTTCTCTCTGAGACAGGGTAACAGACACCAATTACGGATTTTTTTCTTTGTTTATTGTAAACAAAGATCCCAAAGGGTCCAAAACATTCTCCCTCTTTGGACCAAGCATCTTCCTCCCATTTCTGTGCTTGTTTCCTGTGCTGGCTCTCTTCAGTGTCATCCCATCTGCTCCTTCCCCTTCTCTTGGAGAGCCTGCTGCTTCTACAGGTGCATCCTGAGCTTTGCTGTTCCTGAAGAATTTCCTGCTGCCACCAGTGCTGCTTCTTGTACTTTGAAATTCCCAATTTCTTTTTCCTTTAGTCAAAGTGGTGGGTTTGTAACAAAACAAAGTCATAGCTGGGGTTTGCACATTGATTTTGTCAAGGAACAAGGCAACATGCCAAGAGATCTCTTACATACAAACACACTGCTGTGGTGGGGAGGGAAGTGGAGTAGCTCCAGAACAGTTTGGGGAAACAGGTTGGTTCATTCTTTTGTATCACCTTCACCACTTTTTGTTATGCCTTTCTGTTTAGACATGTCAGAAAATGATGTCCTAGGCAAACTAGAAAAACACATTCAAAAGTGTATTGTTTAAAGCACTGCTCTGCAGAGTGGGAGACCCATGTTAATGACTCATGCATTCTACCTGAATCAGGATATGAAGAAAGTATTTTGTACTCAAGACATATTTAATTTATAAAAAAATTTAAACAGCTGTGATAGTCAAGTTTGCAAGAGAGCTGTACCAAAGCTACATCCTAGCAGTGAGGGATCTTACCATGATTTCTGATGAGGCTGCTGGACTTTTCTTGTGCAAAGCGTTTTTCAAGGTTTAATTTAGTTCAGAGGAAAAGCATATACAGAAATCTCACCAACTTTCATGAAACTGAGTGCTTGTTTTCTAGCCAGTACTAATTGTTATGCTGCTCACACGTTCTGAAGAGAAATACCCATAAGGCTGCCATCCCACTGAGGCAGCCAAGGAAACAAAGTGGATACAGAAGTAGGCTCTCCAACTACAAGACTGTAAATAGCACAGTTACTCCTATAAGAACTATACAGGGTAGGTATGCCACTTGGAAAGGATTCATGTGATGGCTCAAAGGTCACAAAACAAGAAACTTGACACAGATTCTTTCTAGTTGACAACTGCGTAAAAGATGCTTTTGTATACATGTGCATAAATATTTGTCTGGGATTTTATGCTGCAATTTACAAGACTATTGGTTATGCTTACTGTCCTTAACTACTTTTCAACTGATATCTGTCAAGTGATATATGTCATATAACCCCATGCTAATGTGCAGTGGTGACAGGAAGTTCTGGGTGAAAGCCCAGAGCATACAGTCTAAGTTGTGGAAATACCAGCTCTGAATTTCCTGGTACCGTTCATCAAAGCAAAGGGATAAGAAAAAATGAAGCTCAACACAGGTCAGCATGTCCTACAGTTGGAATTTGGTATCAGAAGATCAAAATTTCCATGGGATACTTATTTCTACCCATTTGCTCCTTTGCTTGCTGCTCCTCAAAATGGCACGAAGTGACCTAGGAGCTTTTCCACATCTGCACCTTGACACAGTGTAGCAGATAGGATTCCTGCAATTTCTTTAACACTCTTGACTTTACCTGCTGCAAATGGGAAAAAAAAATCTTCCTGCAGTTTGGTAATCCAGCATTTGCCACAGTCTTGACTTATAATTCTGGTTTCTGCTTACAATACTTTGATTCTTTGGTAATTATTTGTCAAAGCATTCATGCCTGATGCCAGACCATATCAAGTGTAATCACAGGGAGATGCCCAGACAAACACAGTTACTGGGTTAAAAATATTTCTTTGTTAAGTGTTGTAACTAAGGGCATAATTCAAGATACTCCAGACATACTGGAGGAGTTCTAGGGGATAGTCTCTGTCTTCATTTAGGGAATTTACCACACTTACTGCCTCCACAGCCCACAGGTATTCCTAGTCAAATGGTCACAAGTAAGAGACTACTTACTTCACTGCATGCCTGCTGCTGAAAGGAAATGTATGCCATAACTTCTGCCTTTGTTTTCCTCTTACAGAATTTCCAACATTGTTTTCTGCTCACATATTCTGCTAAAAATACGAAGTAACTCATCTGAACTGAGATCAGGTTCACCTTTGCTGTGGCTGCAGAGAAAGGGAGAAGGTGGGAGGCAGGGCTGCCAGTTACCACGGGCACTCTGGCATGGTGTGAGGGGACATACGTGCCACATTCCCAGGCTCCAGTTTCCTGCACCAGTCTCCCTGCCAGCCTGCACTGGAAGGGAATGAGGATCTCTGAGCTTGCCTTCATAATTTTCAGGAAACTAGGAAATCAGATGCCTACAGATTATAAACAAAATTTGACAGATTATATTCTTTGCCTCTTACATAAAATGGCAAGTAAATTTAGACTGGGCAGAAGCTGGAATTAGGAAAAACCTGAAAATCAAAAAAACCTTGTGAAGTGTTTGAGCCACCCTGACATTTGGCTAAATTAAGATACTGTGCCTCCCCATACTGAGCTATTTTAAACCAAACTTCTTGGCTCTGCTAAAAGCACTTTTCTTCCACTTCACACTATTGTTGAAGCAAAATACATCAGAATTATTTCTAGGTAATTCAGTTGAGAAGAACACTATCGAAAGAGTTAACTTTCATGGAACAAAAAGTATTATTCAAAACCTTGAGGTTTCAGGTCTCATTTCACTACATTTAAGATTGTTGATTGAAAACAGTCATGTCAGCTGAATATCACATCAAGACCAATATGACAAAAATAAACACCAGCAGTATAAAAAGGGCAGAAAGGTGATCAAATTGTCCTTGCTTTATTCTCATAACTTTGTACTCCAGAGCACTCAAGAGTTTGCATTTAAAAATCGGCAGAGCAGGTGTGAGCAGATGCATATGTGTGCATGCACATACATGCTGGAAAAAGGAACTACTCTGAATTAGACTTCAGCTTTTGTCAGATACAATGACTGAAACACATGTAGCAGGGAAAAAATGTAGCTTAGTAGGAGGGGAGATTATATTTACTTCTATATAGAAATGAAGAATGTGAGACAACTGAGTTCTTAAGGGGTCCACAAAATGGGCACAGCAGGAAATACTGCCTCAGTCTCAGCAGCTTCCACAGATCTGTGCAGAAATGCAGAACACCTTGTAATGCTCCTGTACATTATGTTTTCATTTGCCATAAGTAGTTAGATCATAATAGATCTATACAGGATTTTGGCATCAAACAAGACTCAAAATTAAGTGATATACATATTGTTTTCATCTGAAGCATTTTCTCCCTCAAATTCACATCTGGAGACAGCCATTTTTGTAGTACTGCTAGTACAAATATGAATGGTTGAAACATTTTGAGTCTATATTTGTGAACTTTCCCAGGCTTGCATAAGTTTAATGAGAAGGGCAGATGCCTTTTGGACAGTATGATTTCTCCACATTTGGCACAGCTCTTACATGAGACATTGCTGAACAGAGCATTTCCTGAGTGTTCAAGACAGAGCACAGGCTCACCTGGCTGATTGTCGCCACTTAAGTGTAACACATATCTGTAAATAGTACTATTCATATCCTTATAGATGTATAAATAAAAAAAGACATGTTCATGTCTCTCCCTTCCTCTGGGAGTAACAAATGACTTTATTGTTTCTTGCTTTGCTGACACTTCTACCCTCAGCTTCCGAGACGTCAGTCACACTGTTCTTTTGCAAAGATTAAAACCATTATGTTAAACTCAGAACAAATGATTCACACTCAGCTTGAAATTTGCTGCCTCTAAAGATCTCAGGAAATGTATGCATCTAGAACTTTCCCTTGTTGCTTTTTTTTTACTAGCTATATTAGTTGGTTAGCTAAAAATCTTTACAGATCTTCCCAAATTTTTGAAGCAAGTGTGAGACACTTTATTGAACAGGTATTAGAAAAGAAATTGCCATCTTTGCTACTTTGCCATCTTTGTTGAAGTAATGGGAAAAGAGAAAAGAACATTAGAAATAAGAATACACTGCAAGAGGTTCTGAATGTGTTGTTCTTGACATAAGGTTATGCATGAAATAACCTCAGTTGTCTGAATTGTAGCTATCCTACTTTGTATTTTAATTTTTTTTTTTTCAAAACAGAATAATGTAGCACTTTCTACAGTGTGTTTGGTACCATGTATAACTGCCAGCACTGACTGTGCTGCTGAAGTCAATTACATGCAGAGGCTGGAAAGCTTTCATAAGCTAGAAAGCAAAAGTTGTCCAGCTGGGATGCTTGGCTTGTGGATGGAAGTTGCCTAAGAGGCACATGGCTGGTTAATGGGATTAAGCTGTTCTCTGGATCCCACACACAGTGTCACATACAGGTCAGCAGGAAGGACACACTGGCCCTGATGATGGCTTGGACACCTGGGAGCCTCACACACACTATCTCTACAGCCTGTGGCCCAAAATGCGTCATGATATGATCTGCTGTGGGCAAACAGAAGATTGATCAAAATTGCTTGGCTTTAGCTATCAGAGATGTGACTGTGTTACAGACACAGTGCTTACTACTCTGGCGGCTGCTGTAAACAATCAAACATGAAACAATAAAACAACAAAAAATGAAGAGGCTGTTGAAGGAACTAATCAAAGGACTAAAGTTACAGCACAGATAGGGAAAAATTTTGAGGCATAATACAGCCCAGCTTTTCAAAGGTCTGTAACCTCTGATTTCAGTACTTCTGTACTTTCAGTATATTTCTGTGTCTGAAACAGACACAAAAAACCTTCAGGCTGGAACCTAAAACCCACCCGTAACCTAGGCAACCCCACATATATGTGTAATATAAAGAGAATTGCATTAAAACCAAATTAAAGATTATTACAGGCAGAAAAGCAAGAGAAATAAGCAACATAAACACATTTAAAATATTTTATCTTTCAAACATATAATATGATACAGTTGTATCAGGGATTGAAAGGATGTAAATCTACTATGGACCCCTAAATCAGATTCACTGAGATAACAGGAACATTCTCTCCCAGTTTTCTGGTAACCAGTCAATACAAACACAAATAAATAATAAAGAAGCTAGTACAGAATGTGCAAAAATATCTACATAAAGTTATTCTCTAGTAGAACGACTATTTTTTTCTGAAGATTTAAGTGTCATCTTGGTAGCTGGATGTCTTGGTGGTTTAAAGGAGCATCTAGCTGCAGCACTGGAATTCACACAAGTAACTCAAGAAACCTTCCGGATGGCATCTGCTCTGTCCTCAGTGTGTTCTGAACCCTGCTATCTGAGTTCACCGCAAGTAGGCCAATGTCTGACTTGGCAGGTTCTTATCTGAATTTGATACACCATAAATCACATTGTGGTGGAAAAACTGTGGAACTTTCTAGACCTGGTATTTCTGACTATTTGCTATCCAGTGCCCAAGAAACAGCCAGCTGAGGAACAGCTGTGCAGATGACAAAACAATTGATATTATGTAGTAAAATACTGTACACAAGTATTCAGACAGAATCTTCCTGTACCCCAGTTTTTAAGTTTGGCCCAACTACTGGACCACTTATGAAAATGAGTTTACTTTTCCACTGTTTTACATTGCATCTTGTATCAAGTGAGCAATCTAAGATCTCTCCCACTTGAATTTATGTTTTGCCTTCCCAAAACACAACAATCAGTCACTTAGTTTTCAAAAGTTAGGATGGTTTTACAAACAAGTAGGTGGGTGATGTATGACAGGCATAGTGTTACTTTTCTTTCTGAAATATGTGAACAGGAATATAGTTCTGAAGAATAGAGACAACATGACATAGCAATGAACTTCTTCTAAAAAAAGAAAAGAAAATGGTGAGGCTTTCTAGTAGCAGTGAGAAAATTTTTGATAGTAAAAGGCGGTATCTAGTATGCAAGGCTTTAATATCTAGGTTTGCCAGTCCCAAAAGTAGTGTGAAACTGCAGTTAGAAATTATCTGAAGCCCAACTGATAGCCAGCTACGGCAAACAGAGGATACGGATTCAGTTGATTAACTTAGTACACTAAAGCAATCTGAACAAAAAACCTACAAAAGAAACAAACATGAGCTTGTTCCAGCTGCCTCCTCTGTCTGAAGATATAGGTCCTCTTTGTGCTGCTGGTGCAGATCTGAAGAAGAGAAAACAAACAGGATATTCACAGCACAGAGCTGAGTTAGGATTCTTTTAAATATCAGGGGTTTGTTGCCAAGTGTGAAGTTTGTGGTCCAAGTGCTAAGCTAGAATTTTCTTTATATGAGCCTGCCAACGGATTCCCTTTGCTTGTCATGATTCTATAAACAGAATACCTTTACAAAACCCTGGGAACTCTTCTTTCTACCTTTACACAAGAGCCTTCTTGTCTCTCCACATCCATCTGCTGTCTCTGGCCTTATGCTTGTGATTTTATAATGCTCTTCGAGACAGCAGTGGTCCTGGAGAACTGTATTTTCTGTACCAACAGCACTTGGTACAACAGTATCCAGATCCACTTCTAAGTCTCCCCGACATTGCAATAATGCAAGTAATACATACCACCACTACCAGGTTGCATCTGGCTTCCTTCCTGCTTACATTTGTAAGCCAGCTATGCCATCTAGTGGATATCTTTTACTCATCAGTTTTTTTCTAACATCAGGGTGTCACCTTAACAAGCCAAAGTCCAAATTTGACTCAGCAGGAGCATAGTTCAAGTCTGGAGAGGAGTTAAGGGGCACGACCACTATGCAAGAAGCCCCAAATACATTACAGCACCTTCTAGGCCATCCTTCTGCTACCCTGACACAGCCCTCTCCTTTGCTATGCCAATCTAACAGGAGTTGTGGTGACATAAAAAGTCACTTGTCCAACTCTGATGTTTTTGGGCTCAGGACACTATTCTCTGGAGGCTGAGAGAGAAGCTGTCAGCCTTGTAATAGCAAATAGCCCTCATGAAAGGAGGGCATCAGAGCCTGCATGCCTGTTTCACCGGTTATTATGGAAGTATGAACACTGAGAACACACACTCTGCAAAGGAAACTTTTCCTAACAGATACACCCTCCAAATAGTGATACCCCTGCTGACCAAACTGCCCCCATGTCACTTAATGGACTATCACAGAGAGGGGATCCATCCACACAGAAAACGTGCCTAAGAAGATAATCATCAAATTATTTATATGCATCTGCTTAAGGCTCTCTCTGAAAAGGCAGCAAGTTTCAATGGAGGTGTTGTTATTTGCTGCAGAGAATTAAGTGATTTTGGGAAGAATGGAAGTATTAATTGGCTTGTACTATTTAAGTTACTTAAATTTCAGGGAGAGGCAATGATAGTTTTGCATTCAGATTGGGAAGCTCTATTGTGATTTGGGATGGATATGAAATGAATCAAACTTATTACAGTGCCATGCATGCAGGATGGAATACAATGCTCGTGAAGGAAACGGGCAAGGAAACTTTTCCTAAGGAGGATGAGAACAGCTGAGTTGCTCAGTAGTTACCCCAGGAGAGTGTGAGTCTGGTGTTTCAAACGCACCAGGGATTGTGTTACTTTAAGCACCGACATGGATGGAAAGGAAAGGGTGGCTGCTCCCCCGCTTACACACTGCAAGCACCATGTGGCAATACTGCAGAACTGCATGCTCATCCCTCAGTTGACAGGAAAAACATAGTAATGGTTTCCAGAAGCCTTCTCATCCAGGTTTCCTCAGCTGAGGAACATACCCACATCACAAAACTTTGAGGAAAATAATTTAAAACCTGGGAGAGGAGGAAAATCTTCTGTTAAGAGCTCACAATATTGTGTTTTTCAAAGTTCTGCAAAGGGCTTTTTCTTCCAGTTTGTTACTATTGTCCCTATGTTCACAGCTATTATTTTGAAGGGGATAACTGTATTTTCCTTTGACATATGAACAAAAGCCTTATCATTTAGTGGCAGAACAAGGAAACCCTATTTTAATCCACGTGCAAGTGGCATTTTGTAACCAATAAAAGCCTTAACATGAAGTCTGTTCTATGATCTATTGCCTAGAAGAAGTCTGGAGCTATCAGTGGTATCTATAAACTCACCATTTGCATACCATTTATATGCTGGTGCTAGGACATAATTTGCATGTGAGAATAAATGTTGTTGCATGACAAGGTGAGTAAAAGTTTTAAGTGACCACCAGGAACAGGGAATTCTCACTTTCTCTGTAAGTGTGTACCAAAAACTGGACACATGTTACAGAAAGTGATATCCACTTCCTTTCCTGCACTGCATGAAGCACTACAGCCCCTACCCAGAGACAGTCAAGCTGGAATTGCACCTCTCTGCTGCCAGAACCAGGGCCAGCAAATCAGGACTTTCATATCAGAAGTTACCATTGCAATATCACATAGGTATTAACAAATAAAAATTTGTAAAATTTGAATAGGAAAGAAAGGACAGTAAGAAATAAAGCATGGATTATCCATAAAAATAATATAACTAGAAAACTGTGTTTATGTATCTATATATTGTGCAACATTCCAAACAATGAGGAAGTTCTCCTATTCAGATGTTCAAGTATCTTATGTGTACCTATACATGCAATAGCATACAGATTAAGAAACATAGAATTGAAAACAGTAATCTTTACTGTAAATTCACTGAAATACATAATAAATGAATTTAATGCTCCTTATATAATAAAGATAAATATGGATAAGTAGGGAGTTTGGGAGCAATGCTTGCTAATTAAGAAGTTGTGTGTTGGATATAATCTGCATTCTTTGTAGGTAACTCACTGGACCAAGGTACATACATTAAAATATAGAGATTAAGTTTCACACAAAATGGAAGATGAAAAGGAAACTTCCTCAAAATTTAGAACTGAAAATTCCAGTAGCTGGAGAAATGTCCTTTAGATCTGTTGCCATTTGATCTATAGTTTGATTATTCAAGAAATTATATTAATGAAAGCAACTTCAAATTTGTAATAGATTTTATATCAGAACAGTGATATGTACAAACTTCACATTATCAATGATACACAGTGTTACTGTGTGATCAATGAGAATCCATTAATACCTAATTTTGAATAGCAGGTGCTCACAGACCTGCTGTGCACAATTTGTGAATAGAAACTGCCAACTCAATCTACAGTAAGTAACAAATTCAAGAACACTGTGTATTGCATATGGGTGACAGAGAATAGGTGGTAGAGGTGGGATCTGTTGAACTGTTGCCTTCTGCATAATTTATTCAGTTGTAATGACACTGAGGAAAGGTTGAACTTTTACTTACGATGCAAGGGCACACTTAGAATCATCAGGATTATTCAGGCAGAGTAAGAACATTACAGACCTGTGAAAATACATTTTATTTAGCACCTTTCAGGCAGATAACTGAGAAAAAAAAACATGAAAAAATGAAACAAACTCACAGTACTATCACATTTAAATCTTCCCTTCATTAAATTTATCTTACAATCCATGGGAATGACTAGAGCTGTGAAACCTATCGTGAATAACTGGTAATCCTGCAGACACTTATTAGTGTTTTTAACTGTTGTTTAGATTTTAATTCTAAATACATGAGGCCATCTTCTGTGTCTGACATTGAGTAAGTACAATGTTCCACTCAATCATACAATTTTTGTGTTTTGCTCAATTCACAACCAAAAAATGCCAAGTCTGAAAAATGTGACATCATCCCTCCAACATATCAGTGCCTCTTGAAGACACAACATGAATGGCACTTCAGTATTAACAGTAAGAATAAATATAGTTAAGGTGCTTCTGCAAATACACCACATTAATAAAGGATTTTCACTTACTTGTAATTGTCAGTGCAAGTGATGTCATAACCAAGGGTTTTCAGCCTGGTTTCTAATGTCTTTACAGTGTGAGTTCCACAGGAATCTCTGTGAGGAAGGATTTCAATATTATTGAAAGTCTTTTTTCATTAAACTTGATGGAATTAGTAAAGTAAATCCCCATTACTTTGCCTCTTCTGTATTCCATAACACCTCCAGAAGAATGGTGTACATTGCTCTTTATGCTTCATTTGCTTACATTACAGTTGTTTCACAATTTATACTTAGTTTACAGAGTCTGGAAGATTAGCTTCAGTCAGTGTAGCATTTTCAGATTCTATTAACCAATAATCCCCACTTAATATTTGACTAGACAGAAAAAGACCTGAATAATTTTGTAAAATAGTAAGTGTTTTGTTTGTAATATTCTTTGGCAACTATTTGGGTAGTGATAAAATTGATGCTACCTATCTTTACAGAATAAGTTCGTTATAATAAATGAGAATTATACTTGTTGTTAGAAGCTTATTCTCTCTCTTGAATGTTGAATAATAGAAAAACACGAAGAGAGAAAAAAAATCCAGAAACAATCCTAAACACTCCTGTTTCTAGCACGATTTTTTAATTTGTAGTCCAATTAGCATAAGAAAGTTTAGCATAATACAGAACCTACTGAGACCTCTAAACTTGCACCAACATAAAGTATTAAGGCCAGTGCTGCTTATCTGCTAGTCAGTAAATACCCATTACTAAAGAAATCATGTGGAGACCAACAAAATAATTATAGAAAACAATTAATAAAAATACATAAATACCCCCATGCATCCATTAACTGAAAGCTCAATTAACATTCAGATCTTGTCTTACCTTTTCTTTGTAATAAGGGCAATTTTTACAAAGATGAGCTGTATGTTTTTTTCCCTCCCAGGGGGTATAATTCTTTGATTTAGAGAGACAGGCTGAGAAATGCTAATCTGAACTATGCTGTGTAGACTCCACAGCACTGTGGTTCAACAACAGACTATTCTGTTTGGACTGATCAGTTTTGTTATATTTATTATTTATTTGTTTGTTGATAAATTTAAATTCCCAGCAAAGTTAGACACCTTTAAAGCCTACGTTTAATTACTGAATTAATGACTATGAGAAAGGGAGCTCCCTGTTGGTATTTGTCTGCTTCTACAAATTTTCAAACAGTTAAGACAGGTGAAAATGAAAAAAATGCATATGGCAAGGTGAAAGAAATATCACTCATCAGCACTTAATCCGAAATTCAGATTGAGTCTTAGTAAAATGGTTCATGCTCTATCTTCATTCAAGGTCTGAGATCCGCACACACGTCTAATCAAGAGTTGGCTCCAGATCTAATAATAGAATTTATTTCTATTTTGGCTAATTCTGGTGCTTCTATACTCTCTAGGAATGGCAGGTTGTGTCTTCTGTGTTCATGAAAGCATCTAAAATACTCTTGTTTAAGTAGTATGCAAATATAATCAAACAGAAAGATAAGGTGAAATTTTAAAGGCAGGTCCAAAAGGAAGAAACTTGGTTTTTTTTGAAGATATAACTTACATATCTGGTCCTTCAATATCATCCACAACCCAAATGACAATTTGTGAGATTTTGTCTTTCTGGAGATTAGGTATTTCATAATCTGCAAAAAAACTGATTCATGAAAAAAAATTAGGACTATAAAGAACATGAAAATTAAATAGTCTTTTCATCCTCTACATTAATGAAGGCTCTGATCCTGATGTAGGATATAGGCTTGCTTGACTTGATATCTTCTGATTACAATCAGACTCAACACAGACTAGAAAAAGCTAATTCACATTCTGAATATCCTCAAAGGTCAAAGGCATTTATAGATTTATTTTCATATTCATCTTAGAGGGACTCAGAAAAAAAAAAGTTACCACCTAAAAGTGAACCAGAATGAAGTGAACTTTTAAAAATGCAAAAACGCAAAAAGCATTTGATACTTCCTCATAATATCTAATCTAAGAAGGTAGGAAATCCAAAGATTGATTTTTAATGTTTGTAGATTGATTTTTTTTGTGTGTGAGATGCTGGCATTTCAAAGCCACAGATTTCTAACCCTTTCAGCAAGATGTAGTGTACTGATTTCCAACCTTTTAGGTGTTTTTTCCCTCAGAAGGCTTATAAGGACTGTGCCCTCACTGAATGCTTGGTCCAAGTCTGGGCCTAGGTCTGTCCTCTAATTTGCTATTTGCCTATCATGTGTCTTCTTAAATGTGTATATCAGCACTACAGTGTCTCTTAGCCCTTTTAAATGTTCTGAGACCTCCACAGAGAAGAAGAGGCTGTTAGTTGCCACTTGCTGGATGAGACCAGCAGTGACAATGTGGGTCTGTCCTCCTGGTGCCTTCAGGCAAACCACCAGGGCTCTGCCATGGAAGCACAGGACGTGTTGCTTGCCAGTGTCTGTGGTTCATGAAGTTTTAGCAAGTTATTTTAAATTTCTGGGGAAGTGGAAGAGGAGCACGCAGACACTAAGAGTTGCTTTCTCTGGTCAAGTCTGGTACAGACAAGTGGCTGACCAGAGGCCAGTAGCAGCAACCGTAGGTTTGCCTATCTGTCCAAGGTGTCCAAGCCTGTCAAACACCTAGTGAAAATATAACAAAAAATAGACATTCCAACTCATTTACTCATTCATGCATATGTTATTGTCAGAAAAAAAGAATCTTGTTCCCAAATTTGGAGAAGTCTTTAACTAGAGGAGTCAGAAACTGTAGAGGAACAATGTACAACTGACTTCTGTAAAACTGATTTTTCAACTGGCTACTATTATTAAAGAAGTCTGCCAACTAAATTCATACTGTGTGAATAAGCAAAGTTATTTTGCTTTGAAATGAGAAATAAATCTTAACTGAAATGATATCAGGTGACTTAATGATGATTCAAGTGTACAAACTTTAAAACTGGATAAACTTTGAAAGTGGCTTGAAATACTTGAAAACAGACCAGAGAGATGATTAGGAAGACAGACAGATCTTTCAGAATACCTTCTGCTATTAATTATTCAACTTTCAGCCTCTTTCAAACATAAGCTCTTAAACAAATTCAGTCATGAATGGACCAGAAGATACACAGCAAAGAAAACAGATGGAGTAACTGGCTTTTGTTTTCTCCTTGGCAGGCTGTGTTCCAGTGGTGATTTCACGAGTTTAAATACCACCAGACTGGCAACCCAGGGAACTGGTGGAATTAATTTTTGTGTAAGATGCTTCTGAGATAAGGAATCTGTAAATCAACAGAATAAGGTATTGACCTGCTGCCAGTATTACCCCCTGCAGAAGATTTGACCAGCTGACCACCTGACCAACCCAAGGAGACTGTGTAAGTCTTTGTGATTAGCTGAAAGCTATGTACAGAGATGGATGTATTGCGGGACAGAGGTAAGTACTTAGTAGGTGTTTCGGAAAAGATGGTTCTTGTTTCTCTCCTATCCAGAGATAAAATTGCCTTTTCAATGGTCATTTTTAGTCCTCAGTGAACACACAGGAGGAGGATCTCTTCTATGGATTTTTAAAAGATGTAATTTTTTGATCTGCCTTGGACAGGACAACTGCTGAGGGAATGAAAGACATATTTTTTACCACAGGGAAGCAGTCACTACAGACACATAGTAGAAGTTCTAAAGGGTGTACTTTTACAAAAAATTTTGAATGTAAGCTTAGATGAACTTCTGCATGGTGGTACACATGTGAATCAGAAAAATACACTTGCTATTAATATAAAAGGAGCTAAGGAGAAGAGGAAGTTCATCTTTGCTATTATCCTTCTCAACAAGCTGGTTTTTTTTGCTTTCTGAAACCATAATAGATTTCAAACTACTTTCACTCTTAGTCATAGAGAAATACTTTCCCTTTAGAACTTACCAAGTTTGTTCCTAGGCCTGACAAAAGCTACACTCCTCGTAACAATATCCTCTAATTGGACATGTCCCTGAAGAGAAATTTTGCTAACACTCATCTTTTTGAAGACATACACATTTTGCCACAGGATATTGTCTGACTTGATGGCAGCTTTCAAAGAGCATTCACCCGCTTGCCACAGCAGTTTGTAAAATGCAGGAGCTGGAAGGATTGTTTCTATCCACTTCATATTAATTCCTTCAGCTAGGGACAATTAACAGTTGTTTCCACAACTCTGCAGACTTTGATGCAACAGGTTCTTTCAGCTACACTTCCCATGCTTTATGCAGCAGAAGATCCAAATAACTGGTTTTCTTTTTTGTAGTCATCAGACTCTGTATACATAAATCAGTTCATTTTCTTACCCTGGCTGTGGATAAGCTCCTCCATCTGCAGAACCATTCAACAAGACGTGTATCACCCCAGAGCTGTGCCGTGCATACTGCAATAGAGAACAGAGCTTCTCAGAACTGCCAGATTTGTTGTATGACTTGGGATTTTGCAAACAACAAGGAAAGAATTTTACCATGAAGAATATCAGAACTGCAAAAATAATACTACACTAGCACCCTAGCAGGTCACTGCAGTAAAAAGGACAAGAACCAAACAGGCCATGATTTAAATTAGTGGATCTTCTCAAGCTATTTTCTCACATCTGTAAGTAATTCCTTAGGCACAAGAAGAAAGCATTTTGGCATTCTCTGTTGAGTCTGATCTCAACAGAGTAAAGGGTTTTCAGCAGGGCTGTCAAATGTCACTTAGGACCTGTAATCAGTAGACAGTCAGTGTGCTTACTGTGCTTAGTATATGCTATTAACAAAGCTAACAGAATTTTAACACATTATCTAACTAAGGTGAAAGTTAGGTTCTTGCTGAAACACTGCAGCCAGTCTAAAACAGTGTATTTGTATCAGAGGAAATAATCCAGCAGAGTTACAGATTTAAATTTGTTTTGAACTAGCAATGTTTTCCTGAACCACTCCGACACACTGGCAGATGTATGAATACTACACTAATACATTATTTACAGTGATTGAGGCCATCCTCCAGAAAGATTCCACCGCGTTGTTTTCACATTCCTTCGTGGTAGGGCAGGATTCATAGTCCAGTCCTGTAGGAAGGCATGTGATTTGTGCTATTAGAGAGATGATAATGACTATAAAAAGTGACTTTAGAAAGGAACTAAATATATTTGTGCATTAATCACTGAACCCACATGATTATTCGACACAGCACTGAATGCTGTTGTATTTTTTCAATAATTTTCCATCCTTTGTCGTTTACACAAACAGTGACATTCTGTGGATTCAGTAATTTGGCTGAAATGATTCTAACTCTGTTCCTGGGATGCAGAGAGCTCCAGGTTCAGATGACTGAGAAAGGGGTTTATCTCCACTGGAGCACCATTTAGATTTCACTGCGTGCTCCCCTGACTGCAGCGTTAAATATTTCCATGATACAAAAGAGAATGAGACAGTGAAGGTATCCCTGATTTTTCATGGGCTGTGAGCAAATTTAGTTTCTCCAGAACACAACAGTCGGTATCCATTAAGGTTTTACAGACAAATGTTTAACATTGTCTTACCAGGGCTGTCTGCCTGCCCACACCAGTTTAGAAAATCTCCAACGAAGCCAAAGAGAGTATCACCCAGAGACATGTAGCGACGTCCTCTGTCAGCAAAGCTATTGACTAGTAGCTGATTATTTTCCCAGAAGAGAGACTAGGGAAAAAAAACCAGAGAAGAAATGTACCAACACTTGGGTGTGGACACAATGAGATTATGGAGTATTGAAAACAGTTTAAAACATGTTTTGGTATTTCTTTCAAAATCAAGCTAACAACCAGAAATGTTAACTCTCTCTTTCAAAGAACAACATTTTTTATTTTGCAGAGGCATAAATTCTGATCACAAGTGACTTGAGGGACAGTAATACTTTGATGAGAAGGGATATAGACCTATTTTAAATATAGTTAGGCCTGGCTTTGCCTGCCTCAGCAGACAAATTTAGGGGAAGAAGAAGAAAGGAAGATATTTATAAGCTAGATACATGTTACCAGAAATCTCTCACGTTGCTATGTTGGCTTACGGTGTGAAGAAATTCATATGTCTAGATGCTATTTCTGTGTTTGTGGAACTCTTCATGAATTAAGCTATGTTGACAGTAGTATTTGTTGGTTTAGCTTGTATCATTTAGAAGAATAATTGTGCTAGAGGGAAAACAGCTTTAAAGCACAACACATCTGCACTTTCACAGTTCTTGGCAATTGCCAGCACATCAAACCCTCACTGGCATAGAACAATGTCCTCTCTCATTTCTGCTTTTGCTTGTTCAATGTGTCAATGTTTAACATGTCACTGTCATGAGACTTAGCAGTGAGGAGTAAAAGCAAAAGATGATAGCAGGCACAGCATTTGCAGGCAGAGCACCTGACTTCAGGAAAAATAGAAGTGGAAGTTCAGGGACCATGACAGAGCTCCCAGCACAGCAGGAAAAGTGGGAGATCTCTGTAGTACAAAAAGAGAGACATTGCTGAGAAGTTACTGCATAAAATAAATGGAGACAAACACATTGAAACATGAAGTCTGAGTCTGGTTTATAAACTACAGAGTCTTGTTTATAAACCACAGATAGGTCAAAAAAAATGACTCACAAGTCAGCCACAGAATGACTTATCAATTTTGAACTGTCACATAAAATCTGTTGCATGTCACAGGGCAGTTAACATAAAAAATGATTACCTTGTTAGCCGGAATTGTGTGCAATGACAGGTTGATAAATAATTCATAATCCTTAGGTAGAATGCTGCAAGGATCCTTGTTAATAAATGCATTTATAAATGCTTCCCATATCTGTGAACAATTCTTCTCACTGTAATCATTGAAACAAACAAATAGCAATTTTTTTTTCAAAGCAGAGCAAGGAAGTTATTTGTTCTTAACTTCTTCAAATGCCCAAATTAAAATCCCTATAAGGTTAAGGCAGCAAACTGAAGTCAGGGTGGTAAAAAACTTGTAGCTCAGGAAGAGCATAGAGATCTTGTCTTCTGAGTCATAACTGCAGCAGAGAAGGAAGAAGTAGCAAGGAAAATATTAGCATTTACAGTGTGTAATTAGAAACACATTATGATTCAACAAAAATCTTAGCAGGTATGGTATACCCAGTGAGTTTGCTACCCAGCACTGTAGAAATACTGAAGAAAAGTCTTTCTTTGAAACTTTCCACATTCAAAAAGCCATTTCAAATAAACCATAGCTAAATATCCAAAACTACTGGAATGCAGTATTACTCTTAAAATGTCAGATTCAAGTGCAGGATGAGTTGCTAAAGAGTTTCAATGACAGAATAATGATTTTGACAAAGAGATGCCTTCTGCTTCTAGGCCCTAGGACTGTGCAGTTTTATCTTGCTGGAATGAGTACAGTGACCAGGGACTGTGCGGGACACACACTGGCACTGTGCAGTAGCTACAAGAACTACAAGAATATTGTTAGCATTCAACACTTCAAGTGCTTGTGAAAAGAGGCCTGAAACAAGATGGTAGGCGCTCCAACATTTCCCTTCTGCCAGCTCTGCCCTGGGGACAATAACCTCCATGGAGGGACAAGGCAGGCTATCTACAAATGAAAGTGTCGTGTCTCTTTGAACTTTCAGGACCTCACCTGTCTGTCACAGCTCTGAGCCTGCCTGGAGTAATTAAGAAGGGAATTCCTACTTTCACCACTCTTCCACAATACCTTTCCCACATAACACTGTGACAGTGTGTATGCCAGGAACACTCTGCACAACAGAGTAATGACGTTATGTGCATACAGCCTTTCTAACATGAACAGCTGTCATTGCAAAGCTCTAGCTTGAACAACAGCAGTCCTGGTAACAAAACTTTGCCATTCCAGTGTTTTGTTCATTTAATATCATCCACAGACAGCAAGGTTTCTGCTGGTACAGGTTCTTTAAGGAGCTGTTTCTTTGACACTGAATGTCACAGACACTTTAAAGGAACCCTTGTGATGAACTATGCAGGAAATAGACTACAGTTGTTCTTACAGTAATCTCTGGTCATGCTTTTGACAACTATATAAAACTTCCCTATGTAGTATAAGCAGATATGGATCTTGACCTGAAAATTTTCAGTGATGCAATACGATCCTTGATCAGCAGCTCGAAGGTTTAAATAGATTTACTTTATAAAAGGATTTACGCCCTATTTCCGGTTTCAAGCTGTTATACTTTAGCTTCTGACAATTGTGTACACTTAGGTCTCATTTTGCTGAAGAGCTTTCTACTTGAAGCACTTATGTTAGTACTTGTAAGTTATGATCAACTGAACTTTCATCATCTTCCTTAACACTTGACTCCATCAGTATTTTTCTGGTTAATTCGCATATTGTTTTTTATTTTCATGACTTCTCATCCAGGTTTGAATAGCTTGTAAATCAAAAGGATTATTCTGCTCTGATACTCAAAACTTCTTAGTTGGCAAAAACACTTTTTGTAACTACAGGGTGGGGAAGGACTGCAATTCAGGACAATTCATTCTAATCTTAGTAGACACTAACAAGTCAGATTAATTTCATACTAGTTAGTTAAAAAAAATGTTTTCAAAGCTTCCATGATATACTACAAACAAACAAATATGGAGGAAAAGCTCTACAGGAACATTTGTGTTATTTAGCGTACTCCTGTTAGGAAATGTCAAATATGATCTTCATTCAAATTCCTCACTTCTACATGGCCACAGCATTTTGTAAAATGCCTCTTTTAACTGCCATTTTTCATATTCTGTTTTAACATGTAGGAAAGTTTTCATGTTCCTATAAACATCTTTATTTTTTTATATCATAGTTTTAACTATGTTGCATTGTAAAGACATGTTTTGCTAGCTTCCTTTATGTTTGCAAAGTATTTTTAGAAAATTTGCACATAACTTCAGATGCAAAACCTATCCAGGTGGTCATGTCTCTATAAAAGCTAGCCAGGGAGCAACTAAGAAACAGACAATGAACAGAAAGGGCTATACATAATTAGAATATCTGTTTTGCACCTGTGCAATATGAAATTTCCATTTTTTTTGTCTTACATTATTTGCTTATAGACCTAAGGGAAAGTCCCCACATTACATGAAATCAATTGTGTAGCTCTTCTTTTAATGATGCCATTTTTGGTCTAAATTCAGGAAACTGGTCCTAATGTCCTGCCTGGCTTCATGTTATCCTGAGCAAGAATACTTTGATGAACATGCTCAAACTTCTTAATTTTAAAATCATATTGTGAAAATGTCACCAGAATTCATTAGATCACAAAACTATCATAAACAAGAGTCATACAGAAATGATTTCCAGAATATTGCATTTACATCTCTAAAAGTCCAAATCCGTGAACGACACAGTTAAAATTTCTACAGTAACTATCCTTTATGATGCTCATTTTAGCATATTCTGTATTATTATTCAAGTCCTGTTTCAGATATAAATGAAGTGACACCTGTTAAGTCCTACAGGAGCCCTAAGTATCTGGAGTCTACTGCAAGACCAGATTACCTACAGAACTGTTAACTAAGTTCACATATTTTATATTATATATTATATTGTAGGAATGTAGAACTCTACACTTAAAGTTTACTTCCACCTTCCATTGTGACATGTTTATAAATTTGCCAAGCTTGAACTGTTCCACTGAAATTCAAAAGTAGTGTTATTTGCATTAGGTTGACCTTTTTCCTTCATAAGAAACTTGAAAGATAACACTTCTGATAAGTTAAGAGTGTTATTGTGCAGAAAGATACTGTGTTGCCTTTATAAAAAGTAAAAAATTTGTTTTAAGTCCTCTGTCTTCCTCTTTTGCAACAGGAACTGAAAATGGTGAAATGAGGTGAGATTTGCAATATAATCTCACCCTGTTTAAGACAGCAATTCAATGCTACAGGAACCCAGCCAGAGCTCCTCTGCAAATACCTCTTCACACTACTAGGACAACTTCTTAGTGGCAGAATAAAGGGCTGAACTCCAGGAGACTGTACTTCTTACTTTCTTCCATTTTACTGAAGTCCTCACAATGCAAGGAAGACAGAAAACTGCTCATTTTAGCAAAGTGTGTGATTAACCTCCAGTTCTTTGTAATTAGCACAGCCAATGGAAGCTCACAGATAATCCTACTTGAGCAGTTGATCACTACTTGATTTTTTCAGGTGGATGAGTTAAACAATTTCCTTCGGTACCACAGGATGGCTATAAAGTGAGGTGTTCCCGTTTTTACATGGCCTGACATACAGGTATGCAAGGCAAAACCGGTCTTTCCAGGTGTGCTGTCAAATTTGGTACTTCAGAAACACCATCCCTGTCATTTCTGTGTGGTGTCTTCCTAAGAGAACAGTAAGAGGGGGAGGGGTAGGGCAAGAAATGTGAAATGAAGAATTGAAGAATTAGAAATCTTGCCTTAATTACACTACTTAAGATATGACATCTGTCAAAGTTATTTTGCTGTTTCCAGACAGCTACAAGCATGTTGGCTTTAACAGGATCACTTTCATGGCTAGAAGCATAACATCAGACATCTGATTAATAACCATTTGGTACAGAACATAAAAAACTAATCCAGAAACAAGCAAAACTTACCCAACAGCAGGGTTCACAATTCTAATATAATCATAGCATCTTCCAATGACAATACTTTCCAGGTTTTGAGTAGTACCTTCACCTTTCCATTTTCTTCCCTGCACTCCTGAGAAGCTGTTCATAAACAGAACAGAGACAAGTAAAAGAGGCAAAAAAAGGCTCATCATCATGAATGCTTGACAATCCAAACTCTTAAAAGAAAAAAAAATAAATAAAAAAAGGAGAGTTCAGTGATACAATTTAAATGGTAACCTGTAGTCTCAATGGTTAATATTTTCAGTACTAGCTACAGGTCAGTACACAAAAGACACAGGCAGAAAAATAAACGCTGCTGGGAACTTTAACTAGCTGTTTCCTGAAACGATTGCAGCACACGGATACATCACTTCCTCGTGTCTAAACTATTACCCACTTCAGGAAAAAAGGAGACTTTTAAGGCCACCTGGTGATAACTGAGGAGAATTGCAGTATATTTCTGTAAAGGAAGGAAAAAAACCCTTTACCACTTGAATATTTAGGATGCCTTTGGTTCATGTAATACTCATTGCTGTGCTACACTTTGCTAAACCATCAACATATGCTTGCAAGCAACATGTCTTAAACCAGATCCTTTTCATTTTAGAAGGCTTATACTGTTTGCACCTATTTCTCTCTGGAAAAAAATATGCTGAAATACATACCAAGAACAACAAAAAAAAAAATCTAAAATATACAGGTACAGCAACGACAGTGCAAACATCCAAGTCCTCAAGTTATCTTATATCACACATAGGGGTAACATTAGCCAGTTCTTTTTCCATCCCTCCCCTGGATAGTGACAGTGACATTTTGGTGTGAGGATACGTGCATCATGTCTTCATGAGAAAACCTGCCTTACAGTCATGAATCAATCATAATGAAAAATATAAGGATAAAGACTTATATCCTGAACAAATGCACTGAACAAATGTCTACAACTTCTGCTGTCATTCTCCTCCAGGTTCTTTTCCCTAAGTAGTCTGTTAGAACATCAAAAGGCACCAATCAATCTAATCTTCAGAATAAATATTCTCTGGTATACACTGCTGCAAACACAATCACAATTTTTTTCCCTTGGAGAAAAAAAATCAACCTTTACATATTTTGCCTATGGACTCACATTTCTAAGGAGCATGCTGGTTCTTCCTTCCTTCCTTGCTTCCTTCCTTGCTTCCTTGCTTCCTTCCTTCCTTCCCTCCCTCCCCTTTCCTCAGTGAATATATACTTCTATTTTTTGTGTACTTATTTATATAGTGTCACACTTCCGTTGATGCACTGGTACTTGGTGGATGGTGCTGAGGGAAAAATCTTGCTAATCATTGAGTAAATTGCTGATGATAGATTTCTGCTGTAAATGTGATAGAAAGATAACCAATTGGTTTGCTACCTGAAGCAGAGTCTTCAGGAAAGCCAGATTTACCCAGAAATGGATATGCAATGTTGTGCTTGATATGGTGGAGACACAGGAAATGATGCACTTTTCTCCTGTTGCTTCTCTAATGCTTTTTCTTCCTATTTTTCTTCCTAACCTCTCTATGTTCATGCTGATAGGGCACCAGCACATTAATCAAATGGTTTCAAGCTACTACTTTGGTTTCAGGATTAGAGAGTGCAATAGTCCATGGAAGTCACTGAATATTTGCTTTTATTATCAACTGTGCTGCAGCCAAATTTTGCTCAGTAATTTCAGGGTCTAACAGAAATTAGAGGCATCACTGATGTGATCTTCTACACAGAAATGTGCAGAAATTGTCACTGATTTTTGCATCAAGGCTAAAACTTTTGCTTAAAATATACAGTATAACTTAAGAAGTCATAAAGACAGACACTGAGTGTTTCTCCAAATACACACTAGGTTAGGACACAGCATCTTGGGGAAGAAGATGTGGATTCCCCAAAAGATAGACAACCTGCCATAACATCCTGGAGCAACTGGATCCAAGAGTCACTGGGATCCCCATTTCAACCCCTGTTGAGCTTCCTTTCCTCACTGGCAACTTCTAGAAACACAACATCAAGCCAGAAGGGCCTCTGATCTGACTCAGCACAGCCATTTTTAATTCATGTTCCTAGTTTTGTTCTAAATACTTCACATGATGGCTAAACTAACAACCTCCAGGGTTCCAGTGGCTTGACAGCCTTGAGAGTAAAACCTTAGCTCTTGCCTGAACTTGTGTACTTTTAGCTTCCAGTCACTGAATCTCATGATATCTGTTACATTAATGAAGAATCCATCCTCAGAATCTTTTCTCCATGTAAATTTTTGTAAAACTTACCAAGTCTACCCCTAAACTAGTCCATGAAAATTCAGTATTTTAATCCCATTATCAGGTAATTTCTCTTGTAATATTGTAATTCACTGCCACGAACTGGCTGCCTATCTTGCCCAAAGTCTGGCATTTCACAATGGAAGCAGATCACTCTTCCTCGTTCTCTGCCCCTCTTTCCTAGAGGGTGTTATTGCCCAGGAAGCAGAGTCAGAAAATTGGCAGCGTATCTGCTCTGGAGATACTGCAGTTCACAAACTGAATATTAACCCAAACAACCATGAAATTCAGCATATCTTTACATTCTGAAGCCCAGGAAGATGAAGAACCAACAAGTTCTCTCTTGTTATTTCTATCAGATGGGAGTGGTAAGTTCCAGCAGTGGGAAGGTGTAACAGGTGAGAACGTTAATCCTCTGTTACTACTCAAGCACGAATTTCTGGCAGAATAACCTCAATCCTGTATGACTACATGCTTTAAGCCTGAAAATATGACCTTGAAACAGCTCACATTCACAAGCTCCTCTGTAAGCAATGAACTTCAAACATTGTTTCTTAAGGGTTTGTGTCTTCAGTGCGTAAGTCTACCTACAGTAGTAAAAAAGGGTCTCCCTGCTCCCTTGTTTGCCAGGGCATGCTCTCCCTTGAAAGACATGCTCAAGCCCCAACCCAGAGCTCTGCTTACCAGCCAAGCAGTAAATACAACCGTGTGCAGGCTAGCCAGATGCATAACACCTGTGCTTCGCCTTCCTTTCTTCCCTCTTGTGTAACTGCTTTTTTTTTCCCACCCTGAAGTTGTAAGAATTTAACCTTCCAAGGTTTGTACATATCTGCAAATATGGTTAAGTAGGTCAGTGTGTTCAAAAGTCCTTTGAGGTGGAAAGGATTCATGGAAAAGGAAACGCCCAATACCGCAATTGCTTAAGCCTCATTTCCTTAGATAAAGAGATAAAAAGATTATAGTGTACAGTGTCAGAGAGAGACTTATAACATGATCTCTTCTGCTCAGTCCACTATTTACTACTTTTACCAGCATTTTATTTCCAAGCATTAGTATGTTGAGAAATACCGGAGTAAAAAACTCATGTGACTTTGCCCAGAGTATTTTAACACGTTTACAAAGAATTTCTTACAGATATGTACTAGCTAGCTCTAATACATTTGATATCAGCAACACAGATTTTGTACAGTAATAGTTTTCAGTCAGAAAGGCCTGCTGAGTCTATTGTGTGTTTGACAATGTATTTTGGTGACATTTGCTGAACATTGCCATGCTGGTCAACAGTTTTACTACACTACATGTTGGCTGACAGTTACACCTTTTGTCAAATCGATGTGCGATCTCAGTTCTGTCAAGCGTTCCTGTGTATTTCGAAATGTTGCACAAGCAGATCAGTATGACAGGCGGGTGTTTCTGGTCCATTTGCCTTGGATGTTAAACAAACACATTTAACTTGTTTGGCACAAATGCCAAAAAAGGTTGGGTGCAGATTCCCCGCTGCAGCCCAGTTTAGGACCCATCATACATCTTCCCTCACAAATACCAGTTCATCTGCCCACAGTTGCTTTATTCCTGATGTTGTCATCTCTTCAGCATGTTTCAAGTATTTTCTTTACTTCATGCAAAGGCACATTTTTCGTTCAGTCTCTGTAACCATTGTGCTTTATAGCATAGCAGATTTCTTTCAGCTCCTAGCTTCGCATGGTTTCCTACCTGGGCAGGCAGATCTCTGTCTCACTTGCTGCAGAATACAAATAAAATCTTCTTTCAGAAATGCTGTCTCAATATCAGCAAAATGGTACTAAAAATTTTATACTGCTGTATACACAACTAGCTTTCCTAGGACCTTTCTTGATAACGTCACACGGCAAATCCTGTGTCCAGTTCTGGGCCCCTCAGTTCAGGATTCATTGAGGTGCTGGGGCATGTCCAGAGAAGGGCAACAGAGCACAAGTCCTGTGAGGAGCAGCCGGGGCAGCTGGGGGTATTTAGCCTGCAGGAGACTCAAGGGGTACCTTACTGTTCGCTACACACACCTGAGAGGAGGCCGTAGCCAGGTGGGGGTCGGGCTTTTCTCCCAGGCATGGAGCAACAAGGCAGGAGGAGCCTTGAACTGCTCCAGGGAAGGTGCAGGTTGGACACTGGGAAGAATTTCTTTACAGGAAGGGTGATTAAACATTGGAATGGGCTGCCCAGGGCGGTGGTGGAGCCACCCTCCCTGGAGGTGTTACGGAAAGCCTGGACTCAGCCCCACGGTGTGGCAGACAAGGTGTTCGGGCACAGCTTAAGACTCCATGACCTCAGCGGTCTTCTCCAACCTGACTGACGCTGTAAACTGTTTTTCACATGCACGAGCTGCTCCCTTAGCATTGCCAAGGCATCGGATTTCCAGCCGCACAGTACGTCAGCCCACTGGAACGGCCCTAACGCCATGCCTCGGAAAAGGAGCTCTTCCAACCCCGGGAACCCCGCGGCAGGAGCCGCCCGTGCCGAGGCGGGCGGCGGGCAGGGGCAGGGCCAGTCGCGCAGGCGCGGGGCGGCGGGCGCGGTCACGCGGGGCGGGCGCACGCGCGGTGCGGAT